>CM052444.1:53293095-53362771 GCA_028533085.1 Varecia variegata | reverse complement strand
GCTGGGTGCACATTTGGGAATGATACCAATTGGGTATTGGACAGAGGTAGGGGGAGGGGATGGGTGTATATCTACATGATGAGTGCGATGCGCACTGTCAGGGGAATGGACATGCTTGAAGATCTGACACGGGGTGTTGGGGGTGGGGGAGGGGATGGGTGTATACCTACATGATGAGTGCAGTGTACACTGTCGGGCGAATGGACACCCTTGAGGCTCAGACTCAAGGGGTTGGGAGGGGCATGGGCAATATACTTAACCAGAACTGTTGTTACCTCCCCATAATAAGCTATAATAAATAAACAAACAAAAAAAAAACTTCAGAGAGAAAGAATCCTAGAGAACTGCAAAAGTCACCTTGAGGATTCAGCAAAGTGCTGCACGTGAGGAAAAACCATCTGAAAGGATAAGAAAGAACAGTATAAGAGAGAACTTTTGCTCATATAACAATAGCTTCTGTTCTCACAAACCAGATGGAAAACAGGATACTGGGTAGAATGTTTAATAGGATTGGGCTTCAGTAGTTTCTCCCATTTTTAAAAAAAATTGCATAAAAACATGAAATATTAACAAAACAAAATAAATCTTCTAGAGATAAAATCTTCAACATCCAAGGTAAAAAATACCCCAGATGTCTGTTTTCGTTTTAGTTCAGTATAGTTTTATTTGTATGCCCATAAGCTAGGATGGTTTTTATAATTAAAAATGGTTACATGTTTAATTATGTAAGTAAATAAAAAAGAGCCTTGATTTTGTCCTGTATATCCTAAAATATTTACTTTCTGGGTATTTATAAAAAAGATTTCCCCACCCTTAACTTAGATGAAATGGACAAATTCCTTTAAAAACACAAAATATCAATGCTCATTCAAGAAGAAATAGATAATCAGAATGGCCTTATGTTTTTAAAGAAATTAAATTTATAATTAAAAGCTTTTTCAAAAAGGAAACTCCAGGCCCAAATGGCTTCAATAGTGAATTCTTCCAACATTTTAGAAATACATACTAATTCCACAAAAACTCTTCCAGAATGTAGAAGAGAAGAAAGTCATTTCCAATTCAATCTATGAGGCCATCCTTACCTTGATACTAAAATCAGACAAAGATATTACAAGATATCTACAGACCAATATCCCTCAGAGCAAGAGCATTTCACTTTTAAAATTAATCAATATGATTCACTATATTGACAGACTGAAAAATATAAAAGATTATATCCATCAATGCCAAAAAACCATTTGACAAAATCCAACATCCATTCATGATAAAAACAATTTTCAGCAAACTGGGAATTGAAAGAAACTCCCTCAACCTCATAAAGGACATTGATCAAAAAAAATCACCTAAAACCATACTTAATGTTGAAAAAATTGAATGTTTTCTTTAAAATGAACAGAAAAATGAGGATTTCTGCTCTCATTTCTTTTATTCAACATTGTATTAGAGCTTTCAGCCAACATAACAAGGCAGAACAAAGAAATAAAAGCCATCTAGGTTAGAAAGGAAGAAGTGAAAGTATCTTTATTTGTAAGTGACATAATAATCTACTTGCAAAGGATAGTCTTTTTAGCAAATAGTAATGAAACAGTTGGATATTCATATGTAAAATGAATTAAACATTCATCCATATCTCATACCATACATTTAAAAAAAGACATCTGCACCCGAATGTTTATAGCAGCACAATTCACAATCATAAAGATGTGGAAACAACTCAAGTGCCCATCAATACATGAGTGGATTAACAAAATGTGGTATATGTATACCATGGAGGATTACTCAGCTATAAGAAATAATGGTGATATAGAATCTCTTATGTTCTCCTGGATAGAGTTGGAACCCATTCTACTAAGGGAAGTATCCCCAGAATGGAAAAATAAGCACCACATGTACTCACCATCAAATTGGTTTCCCTGATCATCACCTAAGAGCACATTTGGGAATAACGCTAATCGGGTGTCGGGCAGATGTGGTGGGGGAGGGGAGGGGTGTATACATACATAATGATTGCGATGTGCACTGTCTGGGGAATGGACACACTTGAAGCTCTGACTTGGGGGGGGCAAGGGCAATATACGTAACCTAAACTTTTGTACCCCCATAAAATGCTAAAATAAAAAATAAAGAAATAAAGAAATCAAAATGGATCACAGACCATAATGCAAAACCAAATATAGGATGAATCTTTGTGATTTAGTATAACAATTATTTTTTAAGTACAACACATAAAAGCACAATCCATAAAAAATCAAATTAATAAACCAATCATCAAAATTTAAAATTTCTGCTCTTTGAAACATTATTAAGATAATATAAAGTCACAGATTAGGAGTATTTAGAAAGCATATATCTCATGAAAGACTTGTAGCTGTAGTATACAATAAACTCTCAAAACTCAATAATAAGGAAATAACCCAATAATATTGGGCAAAATATTTGAACAAACATTTCACCAAAAATATAGGGACTGTAAATAAGTATATGAAAAGATACTCAACATCATAAGTAACTTTCCAAATTCAAATTAAAACCACAATGAGATACCATTACACATTTATTAGGATAGCTAAAATTAAAATGATGGTCTACACTAAATGTTGGTGAGGATATGGAACAACTGGATCTTTCCTAACTTGTCTATGGGAAAGTAAAATGGTTTAATTATTTTTCAAACCATTTTGTCAATTTCTTATTTAATTAAATCTACACTTAACAAATGAGCCATCAATTCTACTTCTAGGCATTTACTCAAGAAAAATGTAAGGATATGTCCATACTAAAATTTGTATATAAATTTTCATAGCAGTTTTTTTAATAATAGTCCCAAACTATAAACAACTCAAATGTTCATCAACAAGTGATGATTAAAAAATTGTGAAATATTGATAAAGTAAAAGGAATAAACTACTGATACATCCCACAATATAAATAACAAAATAATTATGCTGAGAAAAAGAAGCCAGATATTAAAAAGTACTGTGCATACTTTATGATTTCATATATTTGAGATAGATACAGATGATCAGTGGTTGCCTCAGACCTGGTTTGTGGGTGGATACAAGATTCATTATGGTGGAATATATGAGAATTTTTTAGGGTGATGGAATTGTTCTATATATTGATTGTGGTGTTGGTTAAATGGTTTTATAAATTCATAAAAACTGATCAAAGTATACATCTAAAATGGCTGATTATAACTGTATGCAAATTATACCACATTAAAGTTGGGTTTTTTAAATACAAAGGGCTGAGTATTTCTAAGACAGTCTTGAAGATAAGAAAACAAGATAGGATGACTTTATCAGTAGAGACTGAATTAAAGTTAATCAAGAACATCAAGAACATGCGATGCTGGTACCCAGAAAGAGATCCATGTGCAAGTTGTGTATGTGTAGTAGCAGCAGTAGTAGAATGTGTGTATATTGGTGAATAAATGCTATTTTTTATCTGGCACTACCAGAACCTGGCTATAAACCACTTCTATCCAGGTTAAAATATAGGTATAGCCATTACCTGGAATTAATTAGAAAGGAGTAACATAATTAAAACAGCCAGTAGCCCAATGTAGGGCCAGTAGACCAGAAAAGAAATTCATTAAATAAATAGGAAGTCAACAAATAAGCATGTGTTTCTCAATTGATATTCAAGTGAACAGTATCCCCACAACAAATTTTGCAACAACATAAATTTCCACAACCATTCCTCATTCTGCTCTCTCACCTCATTTACCTTGGGCACGTGGAAAAGATGTGGGGATCAGATTCTTTGGCATCTAGTGTAATGGGACTTACACTTGGCTCTTGTACCCTAAGTCATGTATGAAATCATCAGCATTACAGTTCTCTTGCAACTTAAAAGTAGCCTTGGTAATCTATATTGCTGACTGGGTAATCTATGTGCCTATTTTAAGGTCCCAGATTTCTGGATCTTAGGGCACTCTCAGGGGACTCTCTTGCTCCGTATGAAGAATCAAGGTATATCACCTATTGTCATAATTGAACTTTTACCCACATAACTATTTTTGTTTTAAAAATATATTGCCTACCATATAGCTGATGTTGTAAAAGTGAAAGACACTATTGTTGCCCACAAGAACATGGAAGATGAAAAGCTACAATTTCCAGGTAGAAAATTGCTTGCAATAATCAATGCTTTACTTCCTCTCTTGTGTAATTCCTCAGGCTATTGTTGCCAGATTTTTCTGGTTTTATTATCATCTTTTTCTCATAACAATACTCTTCAACATATAGGATATATACATCCCTTTGAACAGGATTCCCCAAGAAACCTTACTATACTTTACAAATATGCTCAAGAGCAGACTAACATTTATTGAATCTTTTCCAGTTGTTGAAATCTGTTAAGTGCTTTACTTGTGCAGTTCCAATTGATCCTCACAAAAATTCCTGTGGGTTAGATTTTATTAGTTCTGTTTCACTAGTTAGAAAATTGGAGTCAAAGAGGTTAACTTTCCAAAGTTTACAAAGGTGGAAAGCTTGAAGTCAGGAGTAAAACACCAGTTAATCTAATACCAAAGATCTTATCATTTGTTCTTCTCTATCTTAGCATCTGCAAATGAATTGATAATCTAATGTCAGTGTTCCACATTTTAATGTTTTTGGACTGTGAATACTTATTACTTAATGCTGGCAGCAGCAATCTTTAGAATCGGTTATTAGTTAAATTTAATGAAAACACATCTCCAAATGTGTCTAAATTAAACTAAGAAAACACCACAGCCTTCTCTAGACCCTGCATGATTATCTCCCTAATGTGGCTGGCCATCCTAAGAAAGTAAATCTAAAATTTTAACATAATTTGTTAATGGTAAATCTAACACAAAAAAATAAAGATTGTTCACACACTCATGAGAGCTATATTCCTAAAATATAAATGCCATTAAGTCCTTTCACTACTTACAAAAACCTTTGTTTTCAAAACTAACTTTAAATCCCACAACTTGATATATAAGTCCATTTCCTATGCTTGATATTGAAGTCCCTTCACGATTCAGTCCTTGGCTACTGCCCTCATCTCTCCCCACCCTTGCAGCCAATATTTCAGACCTATGAAGTACTTGGAAATTTACAAACATCTTGTGTCTTTCATTTTCAGAACCATCAAACATATTTCTTCTGATATATTATTCTTAAGTTTGCTTTAATGGAGAATACTAATGTTTGTGTATGCAGTTCAGGATTATTTTTTATTTTTTTCCAGAAGCATTTGTAAGTTACCTGCACAGACACACACACACACACACACACACACACACACACCAGTTTGGGTGGCATTCCATTCTTACATGAGCTACCTGCCTTTTCTCAATGTACTTATTCCTACTGAGTTCTAATTTTTTTTTTAATATACTGTTTGACATTTTCACTAGGCCTTTATTTTGAACAGTCAGGACTTCTTTGTTTCTTTCTAGTGCCTAATATATTATAAGCTAAGAATAAACATGTAATAAATATCTAGTAAAAACAAAACAAAACAAAAATGCTGTTTCTTATAATATAACGTTGTCTCCAGTAGAGACCTATAAATTGAATCCATTTAAGTGTTTCATTGTAAAACAGTGCTGACTTCTACAATTAAAAGAGTTTTACTTAATATTCTTAAAACAAAATTTTACAGCCACTGAGAAGTTAAAGTGTTATTTATATAGCAAAGTCAGAAATTTTAGAAGAAATCTTTAGCAACTAGTTTACCACTGAGAGTACTAACCGTAGCCTAATGGAATTTATGAGAAGTTCTGAAGAAATATTTTATTTCTTCACAGAATCACAAGGCTGGAAATGAACCAAAAAGGTCATGTAGTTCATCTCTCATGTTTAAATCACCCGCAGAGATGAGATACTACACTATTTGTAAAAACCTTCAGAAAGTAGATATGACAATTTCTCTTTGTAACCAATTCCAGAACTTTATACTTTTCACCCTAAAATTTTTTCCCTAAATATAACCTAAATTTCTAGTGCTAGAGTTTAGACCTGTTTTGTATTATACAATTGCTGTTGAAGGCTGAAAGTAGCAGGTTAATATCTTCTCTGTGGCGGTTACCATACACTTGTACAGTGTAGCCTATTACTAGACCCCTTAGTAATTCTTTTGTCCCAGGTTAAATTGCTATTTTCCAAAATTATATTAATCATCGTGACTCCTCTCAGAATTCTCGCCAAAGATATCAGTCTCTCTGTAGAATAACCTTCTAATGTCCACTCCTGCCCCTCCACAAGCCCTTCCTGGCAAAGCAGTCATATTATTATGCAAACTTCAAAGGAGAGAGAAGGAAAAAAGATCAATAGATCTATAAAATCAATAGATCACAAAGTAATCAAAAGTTCCACATTTTAAAGTAAAATAGATGAATTAATATGAAGTGTTTCATTCAAACAGAGAAGGCAATGTAGAAAAATTATGAAACCATGATTTTATTATGCTCATTCCCTTCATAATACTTCAAATTATTTTGTGTTAATTTATTCCACAACTGATTCAGGTATAAACATTATATTCTAATTATTTTTTCATCCATAAAATGCTTAAAATAAGAGCATCTACCTTATAGGGTTTAGGAAGATTATATGAGTGAATTAAAAAAGACATTTCATTGAGTAGGTACTCAGTAAATATTAGTTGGTATTATTCATAGTATTTGTAGTAGTATTGATGATGTTGTTACACTCTGTAAACATATGAAACATATTGTATGATTTTAATTCTAAAAAAAAGCATTGAAATGACTAGGAATATTGTTTTACAGAAACAAATAAAAGCCTAGTTGATATCTTGATTTTCCTTAGTTTTATGAAAGTGGCTGCTTAGAATAACTAAAATTCTCCGCCTTGTGTTTTGAATTAAGTTTAAACAACAATGCAAAACAAAGATTAAATACAAATTTAATTAAATAAGAATTATTTTAGGCCCTTTAATGTCCTTGATATAACTACAGGACATTTTTCTATTTCCACGTTATGTTCAACATATATCGTAATTCATTTTCAACTTCATTTTTTACCTCTATTTTTAGTCTTCTTTGTAATCTGCCTCACCTGTCTTTTTCACTTTCAGTTAACGTTAAATCTGTAGGATACTCTAAGAAATACGGTAATAACATTTGCTTCTTTGAGCCTTACACAATTTTTGCATTGATATACTCTGATTAAATATTATGTTTTTAATTTTTTCTGATTTATTATAGAATCCTGAACTTAAGTTTAATCTCATTCACTAAGATGGCTTTCTAACTTGAAAATCTCATTTATATGTCCCGTATTTGCAAGCTCTCCATTCTAATACATGTGTACCATTTTTGTCAGGGCCTCACTGTCCAGGGAACCAAAGCAAACAAGTTGACTACAGATCATAAAGTGCTTTAGATTGTAAGTAACAGTAAGCCAATTTCAAAGTGGCTTAAGCCATAAGGCAATTAATTATCTCACAAAAGAGAAAAGGTGCAACAGTAGAGCAGCTTCAGGGTTCATTAATTTAGTAGCACAAACATGTCATCAACGTTATTTCCTCTTCCTGTTCTGTCATCCACAGGATTGAAGCTTTTTCCCTTGAGCTAGCTTTTGTCATGGTTATAAGATGACTTCTAATGAGTTTTGAATTTCTATTCTAAAAATATGAGGACTGTATAATCTTAGTATCTGTCTCTAACAAAACACCTAACGCTAGATAAAATATGACAAATAAAATAAATGTACTCTTAAATGTACTTTTATTTTAGAAGGTAAAACTCAGCATAGTAGAAAGTAAGAAAAATTCCTGGGGACAAAAATAAATAGAAAGATAAAAATTAGGGTGTAAAAGCCTCAAAAGATTTTTGGAGGGTGATGGTTTTTAATGGCTTCTCTGGGAAAGAAGACAAGGACTGAAACTGTGCAAGATGGAGCTAGAAGTGAAACAACTGCCCAAAGTCAGGATTTCAAAGGGCTGCATATTCAATGATAGGATGGACTTTAAAAAGGTACTCACCAGGAAAAAGACATAACATTATTTGTCTTGGCCTAGGCCGTGAGTACTGGGGAGGGAAGAGGGGTCGTTTAAGAATCCGTAACTACGTGCCTGTGGTTATAGAAACTCCAAGCTGACAAACAGCAGAAAGTGACCTTGAGGTGGTAGTGAAGGGTATACAGTGGTTGGGAGAAGCAAATGAATATTCTTTCTGTAGAGAAAGATCCTTGACACAAGCTTCACAAGATTCCCACATATAAATGCCTGCTAAAATAAGTTCTAAAATTAAAATTAAACAAACACGCACACTATACAAACAATCGCCCATCGATGATGATCAGCAGAAACAACAAAGAGCAGATTTAGGATTCTTTACAAACAGGCTTACTGGATAAAGAACATAAAATAACTATGTTTAAAACATTAAAGGGATTAATAAAATGTGGTATATGTATGCCTAAAAATTGATGAACTAATGCCTCTTGTATTAACCTGTATGAGACTGGAGATCATTCTTCTAAGTGAAGCATCACGAGAATAGAAAAACAAACACCATATGTAATCACCATTAAATTGGAACTAATTGATCAACACTCATGTGCACATATGGAAATAACATTCATCAGAAATCAAGCAGGTGGGAGGGGGAGGAGAGGATGGGTAAATTCATACCTAATGTGTACAATGCCACACTAGCTGGGTGATGGGCACAATTATAACTTTGACTCAAACAGCACAAAAGCAAGTTATGTAACCAAAACATTTGTGCCCCCGTAATACTCTGAAATTAAAAAAATAAAATAAAGTATGTGAAAGCAACAAGGTTCTATTAAGGAAGACTAAAGAGAGTTTAAAAGAACAAAGTAAAAGCTCTAGGATTTAAAAAAATGACATAATAATTAAAGTTAATGTAGTGAACTGGTTACATGACAAGAGTATATACAGCTACAGGAAAATGTTGAAGTGAAAGTTCTGAAGAATTACCTAACATGTAAGACACATAAACAAAGAGATGGAAGTGGGAAAAAGTTTGAGACACGAAGGATAGAAAGAGCATGTGATTGGAATTCCAAGGAGAATAAATGAGAGCAAGTCATTATTTTAAAAGCTAACAGATAAAAAATTTACAGAATTGAAGACAAGAATGTTTAAATTCAGACAACACAATTCAAAGCAAGATAAATGAAAAGAAATATAAACATGGAATTACTACAGTAAAATTGCAGAGATGATCTCATAAACAGCTATGGAGAAAAGATAAATGACCCACAAAGAAAAAGATAAATGAGGGCACATCTTTTAAACAACTAGAAAATAATGTACCATATACCTTCAAAGTTCTTAGGAAAAAGTATCTGTGAACTCAGAATGTTATATTAAAAAAACAAGAAAACATAGACATCTTCAGATAGACACTAAAAATTTATCACCAATGGTGAACCTCAGGATCAAGAATACTGCACTCAGAAGGAAGGAATGGTAAACATGAAGGAATGGTAGGAAGAAATGGATATTCAAGTTAAGTCTAAAACAACATTACTACATAAACAGTATATTCGAAAAGACAGTAGAATACAGTGATTCAGAACATGCTTTCTGGAGCTAGATTATGTTTAAAATACCATTCAACTATTAGCTAACTGGGATATCTTTGGCAATATATCAATTTCCACATCTGAAAATAGGGATTATGAGGTTTTTATGAGTTAAGATAAGCAAAGATAGTAGAATAGTTCCTGGCACAAAGTAAGCACTTTATGATAGTTCATATTGCTATTATTACTATTAATACTACTAAAATATTAATGACTAATTTGAGGGACAAAAAAATAGCAAACTAAAATACTGCACTATAATAACAATTAAGAGGTGGGTAATTGCTGTTAAAATATTTAAGTTCTTATTTTTTAGGTATGTAAAAATACTGATTGTTTGGGCTTATTTAAGTAATTATGCAAGCTAAAATAAAGACTAAGGATATTACTAAAAAGAAAAGAAATGGAAAAAGTAAATGTCCACCAGAATACAGTCTGGATTAATTTTAAATGTATCCATCTAGGCAGAAAAGACATGACGTCTATGAAAGGTGACTGCTGTTTGTTTGACATGACAGCAGTCAGCACCAAAAGGCACAAAATGTAGTTTATAAAAGTTTTAATGAAGACAGTTTGATCTAAAAATAGTATGTCCAGAAAAATTTTTCAAGCATAAAAGGAAGAGTAAGACATTTTCAAATACAGAGGAAAACAAGAATACAGTGGCCAGAAACCCTTCTTGAAAAGAAAACATATTCAGTGAAGAAATGCAGCTAATTAATAGATTGCATTTCTTTTTAAAGCCTCTACAAATGGAGAATATACAGAGAAAATGACCCAGAGATAATGCTAAAATCTTTTTATCATAAAATCAAGACTAAACTACTGTGGGAATCACAGTAGAACAGAATGTCAATACTATAAATTTTCATAAAGTAAAAATAGTATTCAAAACCAGGTTAAAGGGGAAGAGAAAGGAGGAGGAAGTGTTAGTATGATAAACAATTTATTTTTTACAGCAACTGGTCAACCAGTACTGTCTAAAATTGGAATGAGTGGTTAAAAAAGTATCTCTGCACTAGAATTATGTTTATATATTTTTGCTTATATTTATATAGGTGTTTTAAAACTTATTTCTCTTGTGGTGAAAAAGAGAAATCTGCCATCAGCAATTCTTTCAATTTCATTTTAGTTTCTTTTTTCTTCTGTTAAATTCTGATAAAATGAGAGTGGACTCCTTTCAGTGAAATAAGACGTAAATAATAATCCAACTGTTATAACTATCTATCTATCTATCTATCTATCCATCTATCTATTCCCTATCCATAATATATTTTTATAGGTGTCCATGGATAGAAAGATACCCTGAAAAATGTTAATTAAATATATAAAAGCAGAATTACAAGTTAGGGATTTGAGAGTGATATTTTGCTTTTTCTCTTGACTTTTTGAATGACTTGAAAATTTTACAATAAATCTATATATCACTTTTATAAAAAGGAAAAATTCATCCTAAGATAATATTTATAAAAAGCATAGAGTTTATTCCTTATTTGATCAATTTAACAACAGTGTCTCAATTTTGACCTTTTAGTTGTCATTGTACAACTAGTATAATATGCTTCCTCCACTGGTAATTTGAAGTTACTTGATAATATTATATAATCCTTCATTTCACATCTAAATGAACACAGGAAGCCAGAGGAAACGAATTGCATATAACCACCTCCTCTTCAATGGCAGAAGACAGGAGTGGCAAAGCTTGAGTCACACATAAAAAATGTGATTCATATGTAAGTTTCCACAACAGAACTATGACTAATTGACTTTGCTTTTTGGGCAATAAAATCTGTGACAAAGATGTCAATTAAAAAAAAGTATTATGTGTTATTTTTTCTTCTTATTCAAACTTTCAAAAACTGTGATAAGAAATAATATTTTGCAAGTAATAAAATTGAAGCCCAAATTCAAACTGTGTTTCTACTAAAGTTAAAATATATTCCAAGTTATTAACTCATCATAGCTAAGAGCAGCTGGTGTCCTACTTGAAATAACCATAAGCAATGTAAGTTAAAGCCTCAAAAAATTATCAAAGATAAACAAAAGTATATTTTGGAAAAAAGGTTGGATAAAGGGTCTAAAAGTAAATTTATTCTGTGGCAATAAGATGCTTTGAAGGCATTTTAATCTCAATGCATGGGGTCATGGAAAAAAATAGATAAGTCATGGCATGATGGTATATTTTAAACAGGATATTTTGGAAGGAGATGTTGGTGCCATTTTAAATAGTAAATTTTCATCCTCTGATTTTTTTTTACCAATAATATGTACCTACATATCTCAATATCTAAATCATTATCTAACAGAAAGCATCATCATTACAATTTCCATGAATGATTTAAGACAGCAACAATGACAGGCCATCCTGGCATACTTGTCAATGAATGCCTCTGCAGTATCAGTTATTTCCAAATTACCGTGGGAGAATGTACCCCAAAATGTGTGCAAAGCAGTCTGTTGATATATAGGGAAAAATGTTAACTTTTTTTCCATTTATTTATATCTCATGCATTTCTATATTGTGGTATTTCATAATGTAGAGTGGTGTACATATGATTAATAAATGTACTTATGTTGGATGTGCAGTCTGAAAAATTTTTAGGAATTGGGATTAAAAAAATTCACCACCATTAATTAGAATGAAGTTGATTCTTATGCTGATTCTAATTATTTGGAATTTAATTGCTGAATACACCATATGAAAAAAATTCTAAGGAAATGTACAGTCATTGTTGGTAAGGGATACCATGATGGTTATCTACAGGAGAAGGTAGGAAGTATGTGATCATCAGAACCTTATATGACATCCTACTCTAGGTACTGGCAAATACTGTTTGGTTATTTTATGTGGATTGTTTCTTTTCTGCTATCCTGTTCTTTTTGAAATTGCAAGAATCTTACAATTTTTCTAGACTGGCCACATTTATGTGCTCTTTTGTCTGTATTACTCAAGCATTATAAATAGCATGTGGGAAAAAAAAAGAAAATAGAATGTGAGGGTACTCCAATGCCAAACCTGTGCTTGTGCCCACAAGTAAGCCAGAATCTTCTCCTGTTCTAAACCCTCGCTTAGCCTGCGGGTACTTTTCCTGTGCTCTAGATCCTATTCATTTATGTTTTCATTGAACATACGCCTTCTTCTAGCCCCTTTCTCTCATCTTTTACTCTTTCTCCACTCAACTTTTCTCAACAGCCTTCAGATTTGGTCAGTTCCCTTTTTGCTTTTGTGCCTACCTTCACAGCCAAACTACTTAAAAGGATTAGTGACACTCGGCTGTGGCCTTTATTTCCTTACTTCTCAGGAACTGTTCAGTCCATTCTAGATTGGATTCAGTCACCAAAACAGCACCAGAATCATTCTCGCTAATGTTACCATTGATCTTGTAGCTGATGGCATCAACATCTACGCAATTGTTCATACTACAAACCTAAGAGATACCCCTCACATCATCTCAGCATACCCAATGCATCGAGACCTATAGATCTCTAAATTTTACTTATCTCTCCTGTTCATCTTCCTCTATCTTTGTCCCAGCAATCTTGATTATGTTATTATCGCCCCTTTTTCTTCCTAATGAAGTAGCCCACCAACTGATGAGCCAGCATCCAGACTTTGCTGGCTTCCAGTTCATTTCCTTTACATTGGCTAATGTGATCTTCAAAAACAAATATCTGGAAATGGAGTTCAGTTTTCCTATGGATAACATCAGGGTCCTATATAATATGGCCACTGAAAAACTGTTTAGATACCTGGTCTACGATTATAGCACTTTACTTATTGTCCTTCAACAACTTCTTTTTGTCCCTGGAATTGACATTCCTTTCTCATTCATTAGTGCCTTCGGAAGTGCATGTAGGGATCATTCTTATTCCCAACCATTCCCATCTTCAAGCATGTGCTTCATGGAGCTAATTCCCAGCTCAGCTCTCAGTTTAAACCTGGCCTCCTTATGAAGTTTCTGGGACCACTCAGACCACTCAAATCATTAAGTAATCATTTGGGTGATTTTGTTTTTAATGTTTCTCTATCCTTCTACAATCCATGAGGGCCACATATGCTTATGCATTTACCTTAGCAAAGTGCTTAACATATAGTAGGTGTTCAGCAAAAGTTCATTGAATGAGTGAAGGCATGAATTAGTGAAGGGTAAATTATCCAAAAGAGCTTCCAATTTGATTCAACCTTAGTGCACTATTGTAAAAAAAAAAAAGTAATCCACACTAACTATAGAAAAAATTTTTACGTTTATGGTAAGGCATTATTTATCATCTTATTATTTAGATTTTTAAAAAATGGCAACTACTTTTTTTTTTTGTTTCTGTAATTTAGGAATATTAACAAACTAGTAGGATAGCTGCAAAATTTATTAGAATCAAAAGTAACAAATTTTGAAGCCAAGCAATTTAAGGCATAACCTAATACTTTCTTGCCAATTACAAAATAAAAGTAATGGAAAACAAATGATATTATATCAAGAGTTTAAACACTTTATTTCAGGATATTTCAGAAAAGTTAAATTTATTATCAGCTCCTTGATAATTACTTTGAAATGACAGGTTAAAAAAATACTGGAGTAAATTTAGACTTAGGAGAGCCTGATAAGAGTTTCTACCACTGGCGAAGTGCTAAGAAGTCTGTTCTGATTTTCTAAAAATAAGTTGAGATTTAGTCTCAAAAGGATGTCTTTTCATTCTTAATTAATTGCACTCATATTTAGCTCTCTACCTTTTATTTATTGGAAAGGTTTCTAAGAAGTTACAAAGGGTTCAAATGCAGTAAGTAAATATTTGATTGTCTTGAGCTGACATAAGTTAAACTGTAACTCAGAAATGTTGCTGAACTGAATGAAGGTGTCTTGACATATTTCCATTCAAATCTGTCTTTGTTCAAGATAAGATATTACACTGCTGAATGCTTGACCAGCCATGGAAGAGCAGAATCACGATAGAGTAATTCCAATCATCCCTCTCAACCAGTTCCTGTCAATGGACACACATCCTTTCTCCCAGGCACTGAAAACACTGCTAAGTGCTGTCTCATAATGCTATTCTACAGAGCCACAGTTTTTCTGAGTTTAAGAATCTACCTGGAGATTATATAGATCACTTGAGAGGTAAGATATCAAATTGCAGTCTTTGAAACAAAATTATGTCAATTATTCAATCTTTCCAACCTGTGAAATAATTTTTCATTCCATTTTCACAGAATTATCTTGCTCAAAAAATATATTTATTTCTCTGTTCTAATAAGCTTTATGCCAAAGTATACTGCAAGTCTTTTTAAAATTTGTATAATAATTAAATTGCATATACAGAAATATCTGTCATCTATCTATCTTTTATCTATCTTCATATATGTTTGTTTAAGTAACTAATTTCAGTAGAAGATTTGTAAGCCAAACAAACATATTTAGAATTTTATATATAGAAGCTTATTCAGGTTTTCATGTAAACTTCATTGTTTGCAAGTAATAACTTGTGATAGATATTAATATTTTTGTTAATCAATTTTGATAAATATTCATAGTAAATAAACTGTTTTGAGAATTTATACTTTTTAAATCTGTCTCTCACTTTACTTTATATCCCCTAGTAGGTACTATGCTTTCAATACTAAACATCTGGTTTGGGATCATTTAATTTTATTGGCATACATGTATATATATATACATACACATGTGATTTGGGAGAAATTAGTACCAAATATTTTTTATAAACATGCTTCTGCTTTAAATGCAATCTTCCACCATGCTGACCAGGTGACTGGTACAAAGGAAGTTAAAGAAACTCATTCTTTAAAGAAAGATTACTAATAAGTAAATAATTTTTTTCTGATTTCTTTTTACTTTGAACACAGTGAGCTTAAAATATAAGTTAAGAATTAGTAAACTGTTAAAGAGTAGTTGTAATATGTTCTTATTCCAGGTATATACTGAGTACTCAAATGTGTTGCAGTTTGTGGAGTTTGGGAAAGGCAGAAGAGCATCTTGTTATTACATGTGTCACATTAACTACAGAATCTTGCTGCTTAGATGATCTTAATCAGGTTTCTTTTTTTTTTTTTGAAAGTACAAAGGGAATGAACCTATATCAAAAACAATTTTGGCAGAAAATGATTGACAGATTTATATTAGTAACAGTCATCACTTATTGAGGCCTTTCTATATGGCCAGGATTATAACCAGGTATTTTATTTGTATTTTCTTCTTTAATTTTCAAAAATTATTTTGATGTTGATAACACTATGTACATTCTATAGATGTAGAAACTGGTAAATGACAGAAACAGGATTCAATCCTAGGGATGGTTTCCTCAGAGGCTCTGCTTCTTCCATGTCCTTTCCTTTCACAAACAGCTATAATTCTACTTATTTTTTATTTTTTTAAATTTTTTTAGTTGATTTATTTATTTTTTTTATTCTCAGAATATTATGGGGGTGCATTTTGGTTACATATAATGCCTTTGCCTTGTCCAAGCCAGAGCTACAAGCATGCCCTTCCCTCATACAATGTGCTTCGCATCTATTAGTTGTGAGTTTACCCACACCCACCATCCCCTTCCACCTGACCAGCACTCGATGAATATTACTTCCATGTGAGCACCTTAGTGTTGATCAGTTAGTACAATTTGATGGCAAGTACATGTGGTGTTTGCTTTTCCATTCTTGTGATACTTCACTTTGAACGATCGGCTCCAGCTCTATTCAGGATAATACAAGAGGTGCTAATTCACCATTGATTTTTGTAGTTGAGTAGTATTCCATGGTATACATATACTACATTTTATTAATCCACTCATGTATTGATGGGCACTTGGGTTGTTTCCACATCTTTGCAGTTGTGAATTGTGCTGCCATAAACATTCGAGTGCAGATGTCTTTATTATAGAATGTCTTTTTGTCCTTTCGGTAGATGCCTAGTAGTGGGATTGCTGGATCAAATGGTATTTCTATTTTTAGTTCTTTGAGGTATCTCCAAATTACTTTCCACAGGGGTTGTACTAATTTGCAGTCCCACCAGCAGTGTAAGAGTGTTCCTACCTTTCTGCATCCATGCCAGCATTTGTTATTATGGGACTTTTTGATAAAGTTCATTCTCACTGGAGTTAGGTGGTATCTCATTGTAGTTTTGATTTGCATTTCCCTGATGATTAAAGATGTTGAGCACTTTTTTATGCATTTGCAGGCTATTATTCTGTCTTCTTTTGAAAAGTTTCAGTTCATATCCTTTGCCCACTTTTTGATGGGCTTGTTTGATTTTTTTCTTGTTAATTTTCTTAAGTTCTATATAGATTCTTGCTATCATCCCTTTATCAGATGTGTAGCATGCAAATAATAAGCTGTAATTTTACCTGCTACTGATCATAGGGATAGTGTTATTAGGTTTTGCTCAATGTTGATTGAAATCATCAATATTTTACTTCTGAATCAAAAAAGCTGAGGCCCATATTTTCAGTTGGTCTGTATCAAATGCTTCATCCTCTGAAATCCACTATGAAATAAACAATAGCCATTTTTCTCTTCTATATTTATTATCTATACTTGATATCCTAGTTTTAAACACTTATACTATAGAACTTTAATTTAAATTCTACTTTCTACGTGTGTCATGTTTCCATTCAATTTTATTTTTTTGATTTTTTTCTATCATGAAATTTTGGAAGAATATATTCAATTTTAAGTATTGTTAGAAGGACAATTTCTTTTCCATTAATGAAGTAATTGATCTATAAATATTAAGGTACTACTAGTAGTTAGGTCCTTGGCTCCCAATTTAAGAATCACTGGAATCTTTTATTAAAACTGCATCACCAATAATTGATAAGACTTAGGTTTTATCTTCTTAACATAATAATGCAATTTGTATTATAGACCACAATCTAAGACCTTGCTTAAATTCAGATTAACTCTATACTTATTTATTCTTAAGGCAACTATCTGATTTTTTTCTAAGGAGAAGTATAAAGAGGTTGTTGACTATAAAACAACAATTGATGCCTCTACTGAAAATTTTCTGACATATTTGTCTACTAATAAACTGAAATTCCAAGTCCAAAACACATTTAAAAGACCATTCTTCTCCACATGGTATTCCATTATGAAACTGCTGCAATGAACATAACATTAGTTGAAGAAACATAACACTATAATCAAGCATCTGCTTGCCTTCCTGCATTGCATATACAAGAGAGATTTGTTGTACTGTCTTTAGTATTCTCAATAGGTTTCTGTGTTTATAAAGGTCCAGAAATAATCTTCAGAACTTACCCTCCATATGGCACAGGAAATCTGGCATAAGAACGTTTCTGACACAAAGGATATACAACTCTCTTATTTCAAAATATCAAAAATTTGCCACAAAAGCAAAACTATCAAGCAAACCACCTCAGTTTCTGCTCAATCTCACCAAAACTTATTTAGTTGTCTGTACATGTCAACTGTCATTATCAAAAATGCACGACAGGCAGTACATTCCTTCCCCATTCTAGTTCTGAATGTTAAACACGATTTCAATTATATTTTTAATACTGAATTCTTTAAGACTCAGATGTGTTCTTGTCCAGCAGAGAGCCAATGGCGTGAAGTAACTAGATAAATATGATCTACATTTTGGTTCTGATGTAATATATACAAAAGAGAAATAAAGTGGAGATATTACTCGACAGAAGGAGATTATTTAGTTCCCATGGCAGCAAAAAGTAGTTTCCTTCCTTATAAAGGTAACAAATTTTTAACTCGCTAGTCCAATGTGAAGGGTTTAATATGGTTCCAAGTATGTATGGTTCCTTTAACCTAGTCAAGACACATTGCCAGATATTTCAATTAATGTGTGCCAAGGTCATAAAATCAATTTCTTATCAGCCAAAAACACTCATACAGTAAATTTTATTCTCAAACCATAATCTCTAAATTAAATCTGTGTACCTAAAAAATACCATGCAGAAACTCAGTCATTGGGTTTTCTCCCTGATAGCATTTTCACAAATGGCACAAGGCTTTGTATGTTATATTTAGCCTACAATGTTTGGTTAAATTCTAATCTTCCTAGAGAAAGTCATTATCTCTTTCCATGGCAAATAAAGAACCAAAGTGTTAATTTCCTCCTTAAAATAAGTACAAGAACAGTTCTAACATTTTTTTAGCAATTTATTTGGAAAAATTTAAACAATTAAAATCTATGAAACCGTATACTAATCTGGATTTCTTGGTAATATAAATTATGTATCTGAACATAAGATTTCAGAAAAAAATCATGTTAATATGGAAAATAGCATTGCCTTGCAGTAATTCCCATGTAGAGGGACTTCATAGGAACTGAGCTTATCGGACCAACAGCACTCAAGATAATCACAATTTTAATGAAAATCATTCGACATGAATATAAAATACCATTGTTTATTACATTTAGGTGTTGAAGTTCTTTCCCTATTTTCCAATTGCTCTGAACACATTTTTTCTTCCTAATATCCTTATTCTCACCCTATTCACAACTACATATAGAAGTACAGTTATTTAAGGTTGGCACCCTTTCTCTATGCTCAGTGGCAATGGACTAAGATAGTTAAGAGACCTGAAATATTTCAATAATCTTGCCTTAATGTTTTAGTAGTCATAAAATCACAACTTTTGTGCCAAACAAATATGCTTTGTTCTATTTATTTAACAATCCAAATATTTAATATATTTATACAAATTCTGTATAATATACACTATACAGTGGGATTCCCTCTCACAGCTCACTAACATACTATACAAATCTATTGTAGCTTCAGATCCTTGAGACCAACTCAATGTTTGATGATTGATAAAATATAGGATATAAAATTGCATTTCAGGCAGATATAAAGTAGAAAATTATCTAAAATAATACATTTAGAGTTTCTCCAATTATTTTCCCCACATTCTCTTAAACATGTAATCTTTTGGTTGATTATAATACTGTTAAACGGAATGAAAAGAATCATTCCTAGAGCAAGAAAGTAACACATGGGAAGGGTATATATATGTGATATATATAATATGATAGAAACAATATTTTCTTCAAAATCAGTATATATTGGGAGTACCAAAATTCTCATAAAATTATTTAAAGTTATAGAGAGAAATAATATTTTATTTCTTCCCAGTTTTTTTAAGTGATCATGTCAAACATTTTAATGAAATTTAGAGCTTAATATTAAATACCATAAACTTTCTTTTAATAACAAATTGTAACAAAGTGAAGTCTTTAAAAATGCAAAAAAAGATAAAACTTCATCTTCAATAGTTTACTGAAGAATAAATACAGCTCCATGTAAAGTTGCATTTATAGTTTGGTTCACTGGAAGGAGTGATAAATGTGAGACAGGCATTATGAAGAACACATAGACTAAAATTATTTTTGTAATTAAAAAAAGAATTGTGAAAGTACTAATATGATTAGAATTAAAAATTTCATTTTTTTAAGTGCCAGTGATTTCACACTTCCCAGGACTTTTCTGAAAATATCATATTTGATACATAGGATCCAGAAGGAAATAACAGTCGAAGTGATTCTTGTTGAGACTCTGAACAGAAGGGCTACGGGGTCTCAAAAATAGAAGACCATTACGAGGCATTAGTGCCAATATTACAAATAGCTCTGCCTTAGGACATATTGCATCCTAATTCATGAAAATGTACAAAAAAGCGATAAATAAGTCAACGAAAATTCAGTCTTGTAAAATTGATCACTCAAAATGAAGTAGGAAAACAAAGATATTATGGAGCAAACAAATGTCAAGTGTATGACACTGACTTTGGTAATTTATGCAAATTTTTCATCTGGCTATAATGGATGCTCTCTATTTACAGCAAAATATTTGGGATGGAATTATATCTAAGGTAATCCTATTACATCAGCCTTTTACAATGTGTAAAATTCAACCAGATCCAAGTGCCTGATTCATACAAGCAGAAATACCATTCATAAGGTCTCAATAAATTCAGCATAGGTGAAGGTAAGGAACAATATAAATGGGACACCAACAAACCAGAATTGAAGCATTTTGTAGATTGGATCTAAGGCATTTTGGTGGTTTCCAACGTTACAATCAAGAATAAGAACTAGTCCTATTCCTCAAAGAACAGTCATAGTTGGGATTTCCCAGTCACTATTGAAAAGTAGTCAGATCCCATCAAAACTTGCTACAATATTATACATTAATACAAAAATAAAATGAAATTATTCATTACTAGGATGAACCAGGAGAACATGAATAAACAAACAATTAATTCATAACAAAAATAAAAGGCCTTGCAAAGAAAGTGACATGTGAATTGAGTCCTTAGACAATGAGGCTCAGGTTATAATATTCCTTATATTGAAAGTGCCCAATTTTCCCCGTGAGCACAGACACAATGGATCATCCTGCCTCATTTTTTGAGCCTAATGCAAAGGTATTTTGATGCCTGGCAATAAATATCATCCTCAGAATAGAGAAATTTTGCTTACAGGGTCTTTCCCAGCTGAGAGCACTGTGCCTCTGATCAATTCCACTTTTACCACACCTGAACATAAACACTCACTCATCAAAGTTCTTTTGCAATTGTAACACAAGAACAAGTTCTACTATGTAGCATTTTCAATTGTTAGTTAAATGGTAATCATAAAATCGTATGAACCACAGCCCTCCTGCTCCTAAATTGAATGTGCACATCATCTTATTGAAAGGGAGTGCTCTCAATCACATAATAGTGACTAACCATCACCCACAGGGGAGCAAATGTAAAAATCATGGTTTGTTTTTAAACGTTCAAGTGACGCCAATACAGCCATTCTCTCACTGATCCTATTATACTTAACACCTTACTTTTCAGCACTCTGATGCAGGAGGGCTTTCTGAAGATTGATCCAGAAATTCCTTCCAAGGGAAGAAGCCACCAGGAAAAACATGGAAAAATGGTTTCATTTATGTGTCAACCTCTATTGATTTATAGCACCTGCCTGGTAATATTAGGAGAAGAACTATGAGGTTACATCGTGGATCAGCAGGAAAGAACATGATGATACATCAAGGTCATGAACGGGGAGGAGAGGAGTACAAGGAGCAGATAAAGGCATCTCCTGCATTGGTCATGCCAGCTCCAAAGGTCAGAGTTTGAAAGAACTAACCGTGTTGTACAGTGGAAAGTGCACTGAGCTTAGAGGCAAGTGACCAAGTCCATACCTATTTCACTTTCCTATGTCCAACTGAGTCCAAAATCAAGGCTATTTACTCAAGAGGTAGTTGAACTGGAATTGACTAGAATAATATACAATGTATAACACATAAATGTGTTACAATAACAGAATCAAAAAAATTCAAGCTAGCGGGGGACATTAATGGAGATCCTAGTCCAATCTGTTCATTTTAGGGAAGCTGAAGCTTGGCTGCTCTTTGTGACTCATCATGAGAATCTTAGCTGAATAGGGCTAGAATATACATTATAAATCCGGGGACCTTAGCGCAAGAAAATTAGAATTTATTACCAGAGAATCTAGTTCCTGCGGCATGAGATACTAGGAGGGTTTCAATTTACAGGGCTGGGTCTTAGTTTTGGGGGTATAAGGAGATAAGAGAGGAATCCAATAATGGGAACCAGGAAGATAAGACATTGGTCTAGAAATTATTTTATTTTTAGGATGATATATCACAGGATTTCTAGTATATGCTCCTCTCCTTAGCCTAGAATTAGCCTCAGAAAAAGGATAAAGTAGTGGTTAAATGAAAGTAGACAGATGTGAAAAAGGAAACCCTTTGCAAAGGATTGATAGAAACTTTCTTGTAGTGGTCATCTGCATCTCTGGCTGCTTGGCATATACTCACCCTCAAGCTGCTACCAGTCACTCAAATGTCCTTTTGAAAAGCACTTTTCTCACTCTTTTCACAATGTGAGTAGGTTTTTACCCTAGACTGAAGGAATGGGGTAGCCTGAGGTTAAGTCAGTCAGCACTTTCCATTATTATTTAAGGACATAAAGATAATAATCAACTTGGATGTATAAATAAAAGTGACAGGTTGTGAGATAAACTATACTCCTCTTTTATAGCAGGATATCAATAGATATATGTTAAGCATAAACTGAGAAATGGAAGCACAGGCATATTCTGTGGAGGTAAGTAGTCATTAGAGGGTTGTTTTAATTGAAGACTCATGACTTTCTTAAGCTTTGGGAAATTATATTTTATCCTTTATTATTTCCTCTGCTAAATCTTGCCAAAACTGTGCTTCAATAAGACTTCTCTTAATATTAGATAGATATTGGTCTTTACATGTTTGGTCCTCTGCTTTTCAGTTTTGTTTTCATATTTTCCGTCTCTACTTTTTAGTGCTACAATTTGGGGGGAATTATTTTACAGCCTTCCTATTGTACATTATCATCTCAATTTGGGACTAATATTGCTCAGAAAATGAATATATTTTATTGGAGGTGAAATATATATTAGGTTTGTTTGATGGGAACAATCAAAATATTAGCCAGTTTTAGGCATTATTCCAGGTGGCCTGGGTGGGAAGAAGGCATCAATTTTCACTCTCAAGAGTTCCTTATAAGCAGATGGCCAAGTTTCCTTTGAGAGTATTTTCTCAGCCTTATCTGGGGGCAAACAACAATGAGGAATAGAGGGCCCAATCTATGTAGTCTTTGGAAAATAATGTCTCAATCAATCACGCAGACTTACACTCCATTTCTGGGAAGAGGATAGGGTACCTCCACCACAAGGAAAAGCCACTATCTTTGCTGCAGCCTTCTCTGTGTGCACTGAACTGTGCCCTTTCGTGACATTGGACTCTGCTTTGACAATTTCACTCTTAACTTGTGGAGTTCTCATGGCTCCCTCTGGTTTTTTACTCCTTTTATTGTCAATTCACTGAGCTTGAAGAAGATGAGTGGATGAACAGGAGTTAAACACTTGTACCTAATGTACACATTTTATCAAGTTATTAAAACTTGTAAATAGTTGTAGCTGCCCTGCATTTATTCCTAAGATATCTTAAATATACATACCAGTTTATGTATATAAACTGCTTTGATCTTGCAGTGGGGAAAAAGCAGATGGGGGAAGGGTAGAACCAAAATAATTCATTATTATCTCAGTGATATTTAATTTTCTTATTTGCAGATCTGCCTCCCAGAGTAGTTTGAGGACCAAGTGAGGAAATTGTTTGAATATGCTTTCTCTGGCAAATTACTTAATTTATTAATTGGGAGTAATACTAGCCCTTACTTCAAAGAGTTGTGAGGATTAAATTCATAAATTCATGTAAAGTGCTTAGAATAGTATCTAGCACACAGAAAGCAATAAAATCAACATCAATATATTACTCTATTTTTGTTATTAAGCTGCAAATCTAAAACTTAGTTATTGAAGCATTAAAGAGAGTAAATAAAAAATAAGAGAAATAATGGGGAAATAGATAGAGGACTGGATAATTTACTTCTAAAATAACCAGGAGTTGGCTATGAAGTGTGCTGATGCCCTATATAACTGGGACTATAGATAACTGACCTTCCCAGAACAAAGGAAACATCATCAATTTTGCAAAATAAAGTTTGAAACCTTAAAATATTGACAAAAGGGTACAACTATAATAAAGAAAGCAGTAAACTGGAATTCAGTGAGTTTTTTTGTGGTATAGGAGGTGTTATGTTCACTATTTCTTTGCTCTCTTTTCTACCAGTATTTTTCCTGAAAAGCAACAGAGAATTAAAATATATGAAAATCTACATTTAGAGCACAATTTTCATTTAGTTTTAATTTCCTAGCAGCTCCAAAAAATATGGCAGAACAGGAAATATAATATGGTACACCTATCATGTTCACTTTGCATGCAAAATAAAAATCAGTTCTAAAAAATCAATATCCAATTTTTATTGTCATTGATGCCTTATCAACAGCACATATTATATGATGCATATCTCTAGTTATAGCTACCTATCTACCTTTCAACTTTACAAATTGATATTTTAGCCTTAAGTATAAACATAAAATGGTATCCTTCACTTGGAAAAAAATCTGCAGTCTAATAATGTCAACCCACATGCTATTTCTTGTTTCATAAGTAGAAAATGTATCGTGAGAAGTCTTACACAGAATTGATTTAATGCACAATTTTGAATGACTTTTTGATTCTTGAAATTAGAACTCAGAAACTGTGTGTTCATTTTTACTATTTCAGTTTCATTCTTAGTGCTATTAGTTACTTGATATTACTTTTCTGGTTCTAAATATGCAAAAACTCCATCTAGATAATACTGATTAAAATGATTAAAAGTAAATGAGTCTTCTATGTAAAGAAAAATTTTCATGATGTTTCATTATAGGTTTCTTGAGAAAATCCAAAATCATATGTTCATATTAAACCTTTAAGATCTCAAGATATTTTTAAATCTGTATCTCATTAATTCTTGTAATTGTACTGTGAGATAAACATGAAACAGGATGATTTCAAAAAATGATTCCTGAAACTTAGTCTGCAAAACTGACAACAACAAATCAGATTGGAGAAGTTTTTGGCTTTAAAACTGCAGAACTGCTTAGCAAAACTCAAATGACACAAGCCCTTTTTTCTTTCTCCTTTTCAAAATAAAATTTTAGCTTAAAGGAAGTTTGTTTTATAATGATTTATTGTTTTATTTTTCTCTGTGGATACACTGATGAGATTTGTAATCTTATGGAGTGGATATTTTTGAGGAAGTTCTACCTAATTAATGTGGTAGATTTTGTTCTCTCTATGGTATAACCCTTCTTGTGAACAGAGGAACAAGGTCATATTTCTAATACAAGAAAAAGGATTTCTGAAATTGGCAAAGCTTATTTTATTTATTTGGATGAGGTTCACAGACATCATGATCCTGGAATGTAAGCCTTGAGTTCATTTAGGCCATCATTTTGTGAACAGTTTACTTTTCCTTTTTACTACAAGAAATCTCAAGGAAATAGAAACCTCACTTTAAACAAATTTGATAGACAACTCTCTCGAAGCACATTAGAGTTCATACCTTTTCAAGTTTGCCATAGTACTCATTTACCTAAGAAATTTCTCTTAAATATATAAAAATACATTTGTTTTACAAAAAACATTTGCTTTTCCCCAAGAATTTTTGATAACATATATTATATATGAAGACAGTTGTATGCATGGTATTATTGAGATATATAATTCCAATTCTTCAATTAATCCTTAAATATTACCTAAAAATCAGGAGTCACCTCCTTCTGAGGATAGAAGGAAAGGAAGGAAGGGAGGAAGGGAGTAAGGGAGGGAGGGAAAGAGGGAGGGAGGAAAGAAAGAAAAATGCTGGCCCAGGTACTACTCAACTCTCTGCTCCAAAATTTGAAAACCACAAAGATAACAGAAACATAAAAGGACCAGAAAAGTTTCAGATGAGCTACCAGAGAGCTGATAATGCCTGACGAGAACTGCAAACAAATATTTAAAAGATACAAATATTAAAAAGATACCCAATGGGTGTATACCTACATGATGAGTGCGATGTGCACTGTCTGGGGAATGGACACGCTTGAAGCTCAGACTCGGGGAGATGGGAGGGGCATGGGCAATATATTTAACCAGAACTGTTGTACCCCCATAATAAGCTATAATAAATTTAAAAAAAAGAAGAAGGCTAAACAAACCAGGAAAAAAAAAAGATACCCATTTGAAACCTTAAGACAAAAAAAAGATAATATTTAGAAGCTACTTTGAAAAATAGCTTCTCTAGAGGAACCTGAAGCAGGTAGTTTTGATCCACTTTACATTCTGGGTATGTAACTCACATAAGATACATATCTGTACAATTTAAAGGTTATTTGTGAACTTCAACTTTCCTTGTTTTCATAGTACACTGTCTTAGTGAATAAATACACTAACTTTGGTGAGCAGACTATTTAATTCACTAAGCTATGGTAAACTAAGCTGATGGACCATCTTTTCTGGTAAACAAATTAAACTTTTGTTATGCTAAGTATTTAGGGGTGTTACTTTTGAAAATTTCAAGTATGAAAGTATGAATACATATTGCAATTGCTTAAATAGGTAAATGATTTTGCCTCATTCTCAGTCATTTTATAGGTAATTGTGATCTATTACTCAAAATGTACTAATCCATTTTTATAACATTTTTCTTCTTTGTAATGGTTATTTTATAAAATGTTTGCATTAATAATTGCATCATAAATATATTTCTAAATAAGCTGGTTTACCCCTAGGAATTGTTTCAACAATGCATTATGTCCATCTTTGTTACTTTTAGAGGTAGAAACATTAATAATTTCCTTTGTAAGTGGATTTTTGAAGAAGAGATAATGTTTATAAGATGAATGCATGAAAATAATTTACCTTTCTTTAAACAAATAATAGAGCACATGCATCCAAATGAGAAGTAATAACTTGAAAGTCAATACATTTATTCCAGTGATCTTGCTATTACTCAAAACATCTCATAAGTTTTCAAATTGTCTTTACTCCATGTTACTCACGCAAAATGTTTTCTACATATTATTTTATAACCACACCATTTTTTGAAAAAAACCATTTGGCCATTAATCATTCCCTTTACCCATAAGATTTGGATAAAAGTTTCTCTTAGCTGTTTGTGAAGACTAAATCCACTCTCAAAATTTCGCATCCCACTGAGGATATGAAAAAATATGCATTATATATTTTGTATATATAATGCATATACGCACACAGTAGTTCTAAAGTAAGAGTACTAATAAATTTTTGAGTACTGGCAGCATTATTGTAGTAATTGAACAACCTTACAATTACGTTTAATTGAGAAGTGGATAATACCCATTAGCACATTGATTCTGACATGCTTCTCTTAAAAAATAATTGACAATACTTTACAGTCACACTTTACAAAAGTCAAATGGCATACGTATCTCTCTATATATCCATATCCATTATAGTTAAATGTGAAATATTGAAATGTGATGCAAAGAAGAGCAGTTGGTGATTTCTCTGTTTACATTTCTATTATGGAAGTGATCACTTCATTAAATGTGTAAAACTGAAGTTATTATTTGTAGGACACAGTTTAGACAGTATAGCTAATTGTGTTAACTGATATGCATATCACACACATACACATACACACACACATTTTGTATGCTTTCCATTTGTTCTGATGCCTGGTGATTTGCCCATTCTGATGAGCATCGTCTTTATTACTAAAGAACAAACTATCATGGAAGCAACCACATGTCCTCAGCTCTTATTCTATCCCAGGCAGAATCATGCTAGTGGATTGTTTTAATTAATCCTTCTCCCACATTCTGAATTCATAGGTTATCTCTTCTTGCAAACTCTTAGATAGCTATTGTGAAATTGTTTCCTCTACCTTTACCAGTATCATATTGCTCTCTAGTTCACTATAACATCCATTCAGTTGAGTTCTACAAGCACATATATGGTCGTTAGACATTGATAAAAAAATTTTTGTTATTATAAATGTAGTGTGTCACCCTAAGCATAGGCACCAAGACTTCATTATTTTCTTTGTGATGTTGCTTTACAACAGTCATGTTCCAAGCTATAAAAAAGATTTTAATACATGTAATACAAGCCGTCAATTACATCCTTCCCCATTCATCCAGTCCTCACCTGGGGCAATTGTTTTTTCTCCTACCCACTCTGATTGCATGAAATTCCCAAGAACACAGCCCCACTTAATGAGTTTATCTGAGAGTAGGGAGACTACCTCTTCCACACATCTCTCAACCACGCATACACGGAACTACATTCTCCCCTTAACTCCTGCCTCTAACTTCTCCCAGTTCAGTTTATCCCAATTCAAGAAAAATCTTGTTTCAGATGTACACAAAGATTCTCTCAACACCTTTGCAACCTTCTCTCCCTATTTTCTTTTAATATTATGCTAATTACCTGGGGAAGGAAGGATCTCTCACTTCCTAGATTGATGACAATTGTGCACCAAAGTTGGCAACCAAAAACTTGCTGAATGAAAAGCATAAGGAGTAGCAATAGTAATACATATTTCAAAACTAAATCTAAATCTTTAAGGTTAACTATTATCAACAATTTCAAAAATGTTTAAATGTACCCTAAAATTTCTATAAGAACTTCACATCCTTTTTTAAAATACCCTCAAACATCAGCATAAAAACACATATACAAGTGAATTCCCATTAATACTCCAATAAAGGTGTTAAGATATTAAATTCCTATCAAAATCATACTGTTGTACCAATTTTGTTTAGAAGCCTATACTATCCTAATTATGTCAGGTGATTAGTAATATGCTGAAATTTATGGTGGTCTTTAAAAGGCTGAGATCCCAAGGTTTGAGTCCTAGCTCTATGACTTTGCACTGGGACACTGGGAAACTCACTTAAGCTTTCAGAGTCCTATTTCTCTCACATGCAAAAGGCCGTAGCATGGAGTTAAATAGAAGCTAGTTACAACTAATCATAATGGTGCTTGTAAGTAAAGGACAGCACCTGTCCTGTTTAAAGCCTGATATGAAAATTAAAGATATACTGGGTAGAATGGCATAAATTACAATTCATTGTACAAATCTTAAGTGCTATTGTTTTTATAGTTTGGGTAAAATAGCTTCTGGTTGGCAAACCCTTGCTAATTCATTTTTACTCTACCTCACAGGGTCATCTTCCTAATACACATGGTTCATCATGTCACTCAACTACTTAAGACCAGCCAATGGCTCTTCTTTGTCAAAAGAATAAAGTCCATACCCATAACATTCTGAATTTATTCCTGCTAACCCCTTAACTAATACACCCTGTGATATATATCTGGCATTGAATATTTGGAACTCCTTAAAAATACCCCACATGTTCAACTTCTAGGCCTTTGTTACTTCTGATTCCTTTGGCCTGCCTTGTCTTTGGCACTTTGTAAATATTGATAAATCTGACTTATTCTTCAATCCGAGGCTTAAATGTCTCTTGGATGTGGAAAACTTCACTGCCTCAGTTGTGCATCTCAAATATACCTCTACCTATACCTTTTAAAAAACTGCATTATAATCATTGATATAGTTCTCTAATAGTTCTAATACAAACAGTGGAAGTTAAGCCCAATTTTTTATTTATGATTTCGATCCAAGGACATAGCAGTATCTGTTAAGCAGAGGCCTTATGGTTGAACATATTGATTAGAGTACAGGCTGTGAAATCAGATAGACTTAGGTTCAAATATTGGCTCCACTACTTTGTTGTATCACTTGAGCTGTTCACCTAACCTTTTTAAGACTCTATTTATTCACAGATAAAATGAAAATGATAAAGAAAGTGTCCTAATTAATCTTAGACTCAGTGCACAGTAGATATTAGCTATTCTAATGATGATGGTGATGATGATGATGATGAAAGTACTCAATAAATATTTGTTTAATAACCATATGATTAAATGAAATAAATTCACTTCCATTAAAACTTATTTCTATGGGACTATGTAATCCCAGTTATAAATGATTTCTTCAAAACTAGCTCTTGTAGGACATTTAGGGAGGTTGGGGTATACGTTTATTTGGTGTTTCTGAAAGAGCTAAATTTTATGATGATAATGGTAGTGTTGTTGATGATGCTAAAAAGGAAACAAGTTCTATTCCTAAAGAAGTAGGCATTCTTTATTGCTAAACTTTTGTCTAGTCATGTCTTATTGACCCAATACCAATCTTGGAGAAAGACAGGAAAAGTGGGGAATCTTTCTAGATATGAAAAAGCCAACAAGAGCCTTCAAACTCAAAATACAACCTAGACTATTCAGTAGTTGGGAATATAATGTTTTAAATTTAATTCTAAAGAGCATATTAAGTCTACCTACTAAAAATATGTCAAACATCTATCAGTGAATTGATAAAAGGCGAAAGAGATGAAAACCAGTGTTTGAACAGTTTCAAGAGGACATTACAACCCTCAGATAATAAATATTAAAACAAGTGAATATGTTACTTTCCTTAAATAGAAAGGGTATTTAAGTTTAACATGAACTTAAAAAAAAAATCCTCTTACAAATTGTGTTTTGTATGAAAAGAAATCACAGGCCAAATGTCTTGAAGTACTTTTTTCTCCACTGAAAAATATTTTCTGTTCTTTAGTTGTCTATTAACTTACTCAGGTTTTTGGGGGGGGAGGGAAACCAACTTCACTGGGTAATGGAAGATGTGTCTTTAAAACAAATCATTAAATACATGAATATAAGCTGGTAGGTTGCTGAAGTTCCAAATTGTGAAAAATTATTAATGTTACTGCTGATAATCTTGACAGTTGAAAAGTATATAAATAACAGAAAGGAAATGCTGCTTATGAAGCACTATGGCACAATTTGTAAGGATTAGTGGGAAAGCACACTAATTTGTGAGATGCAATATTTTGAAGATCACTCAACTTTCAAGTTGCCATAATGCCATTCAATTAAATGCACAATAAAAACCTATGATTATTTGTGGAAAGAATTTTGTAGTGCTTGTAGAATAGTATATTACACATTCTGGCTGTATGTACAAGCAGAAACGCCTGATCTAATGCATCATTAAGCAAACAGCAGCTTTGCTGTACATTTTTTAAACATTAAACTAATTATGATGAGGTTTGGTCTTACTATGCTGCATATTTAATCTTTTTAAAGAGCCTATCAAATTCAATCATGAGATATAATTTGTTTATGCTATAAGCAAATACATGCAATATTAACAATGTATAATATCCTGGTTTAATTAGAACAAGTTCATGTTATCTTAAATACATTTAGGAGTATAATACCACAAAGCTCTAATTTGAACTTGCCATTTAATTAAGTTTTAAAACTAATTTCTATGACTTGGAATTTTTTTTTCTCTCTCTCTCCTACAAAGAATTTTGATCTATCAACCCAGTTACAACTAGCTTCTACTGAAAATGAATAAAGAAAGACTGAGTGAGACTTGAGGAAGAAGGGAGTCGTGGTGGTAGTGGTGGTGAAGAACACAGACAAGAAATCACTTACATGTGATTATCAGATGGTGTTCTGTTTATCGAGTTAATGGGCTAAACTGCAACCTAGAAAGATCTTTTCTAGCATTCTCTCTCTGGGCTCTAGCATAAAATTCTACTATGAATGGAATCTACTATTTCAGAAAAGAATGTCTTTTCAAAATTCTTTCTTCTCTGTCTCTCTTCATTTCCTACACCCAGGGGGTGCACGAGAAAACTTCAGATCTCTTAATATCATCCTCAAATTTAGTCAGTCCTAAACAAGGGCAACTCATAAGCAAGATAGCCTGAATTTCATGAATTCTGTTCTTTTGCTCCCAAGGCGACTCACTCTGCCCTTTGAATCTGGGCTGTTCAGCTTAAATTCAAGGACAGTCTTTAATATTCACACCAAAAATAAGAAATGCTTGAAGTCATTAAAAATCAATAATCAAGTAAAAATTTTAATATGGAAGTTCAAATTCGTTTTTTAGTTACTTAAGCTTTTTAAAAATAGTATGAAACCAAACAGTATAACATAAAACAAGTTAATTTCTTGAAGACAGAAAGACAATCACATTCTGATTTAATCTTTATAATAATCAAAAGAAGTAATAAAGATTGTTTACCTTCGCAAATTGTGACACCATTTCCTGAAAATCCCATGTTGCAATAGCAGGCTTCAATTCCACTGCGTACTTCACATTTTGCATTTGGGAGACAAGGTGTCTTGGTGCAATTTTGAGCATAGGAACAATTCAACAAAGTGGAAAAACCCACTAAATAAAATAGAGAAATATACCTTTTCAAAAAGAAAAACAAACACCTCTCTCCATTGTTGAGTTAGAGTACAATAAAATACAAATGCTCTTCTTTCTTTCCATTTAGATAAATGGATCATGAAAATTTCCCAAAGGAGCATTTAGCTAAACAACAGCAAAAAAGCAAGTAAGCAAAAAGATTAAAGCTTTTTTTCTACCCCCAATTTCAACCTTTGTCAAGTAAATATCAACAAAGCTAAAATGTAATAAACAACCCAGCTTTTAAAATAAAAACTGCTTTACCAGATCAGTGTACCATGGTGATTCAGTATCACCCTTCACCCTCAGGTGAGACACTTTTAAAGGTAACTGCCTGATTGTAGAGCAATTTCCCTCTCTGGGAGTAATTCTGTGCAGAAATGAAGGTAAATTGAGTATTTGGGTCTTTTCAAATTCAAATCTGTGTTATTTTAAGATGATATCTTACCATCTGGGAAGACAAATGCAATTGCTGTGTGTTTCTGTGTTCTAGTGATTGTTTTTAGTTTTGCCTTTTTCATAATAAAATTTCTTTTACATTTTCTTCCATTAGGAGAAATTTAAAAACAACAACAACAACAAAAACTCAACATGTTGTTCAAAGATTGAGTTCCCAGAAATGGGAAAGCACACAAACATGACCAATGAAAAAGAAACAAAATACAGAGCAAGACTTTATTTCAGAGTTATTAAAAATAAAGTTGGAAATGATATTTTGTGGACTGATAGGAAAAGATAAGGAAAAGCACAGGAGGTTCCTTTTTTATTGTTGTTCCAGACCTTCTGGAGAGATGTTTTGAGGACCAACAGTTATGAATCATGCAAGTCATTGTTCTGGAAACAGTCATCTAAGATAAAGTGTCCTTATCTGGTACCAAAAGATTCTTAAACATTTGGTTCTAAATCCTAGTCTCACAAAGGTTTTAGTTTAAACACTGTTGAAACCATAATTATTTCACCCTCAGAGATGTGATTTGTTAGCTTTCTATACAGCATCATCAAAATGCTGTCTTAAATGAACCCCAAGTCTCAGCTGGCAATCCCCTTAAAATGCCAGGAAGCCTCCCACAGGTGTTAATGTTTTGGAAATCGCAAATTTCCTGACGCGAGAAGAGAATGAAGGTCAAAGTCAGAGACTTTACGGACTTTGGGGACTTCATGAAGAGAAATAAAAAGGTTAACAGTCCCTGGCCCTTGCATATCCCACTCTAGAGTTGAAAGGCCACGGAGAAAAACATCCTGAGAAGTACTGCGTCACCCAATCCACTTGCCCTGTGAGCTTTACCTCATAAAAACAATTAAAAGAAAACAAACAAAAAAAAAAAACCGTTCCCTGTAAGTGATCGGCCCTCCAACGGCCTCGGTGACCAGGGGCGCTGAGCACTCACCTAAGAGCGGGAGGAGTTTCATTGGCGGTGACGGCGGCGGTGGCGGCGGCGGTGGCGGTGGCGGTGGCGCGGCTGGGTGTGCGGGGCTGGGTGTGCGGGGCCCTGTAGCCGGGACGGGAGCTGCTGGGCGGGTGCGTCAGGGTCCCGGCTCCGTCCCCTGTGACGCGCCAGCTTCCTCCAGACACTTTCCGGCTGTTTGTGTGTGTGTGGAGCAAGCCCTGAGTCTGCTGGCCACGTCCGGCCTCCATCCCCTCTCCCCACACCACCTGGGCTCCATTCCCTGCCTAGTGGCTGCCAACCCCAAACTGAGCACCACTGCAGACCCTCTAGGGGATCCGTTTGCCCCCGGGGCAGCTAGCAAGGTGCCGCCGTAAAAGTCAGTTCTTAAAAACCAAACTTCTCCAGACACCCTTGGGAGTGCCCTCCTAAGAGAGCATCCAGAACTCAATAGGTTTTAGGGATCCTTTCTGCCACCTGATTCTAGGACACAGACTTTTTAAAAAAAATTCACTGATAGATTTACCTAAAGAACAAGGAACCCAAAAGGAGTCAGGAGACCTGGGTCCGTGTAAAGAGGCATGCCAGTCCTCAGTCCTCACTTTGCTATGACTCAGGGTTCCAGGGTGAAAAATAGGGATATGTTCTGTCTTGTCTACAGGTTAGGATTGTGTTTTCTATTTTCAACTAAATTTCAAGGAAAATCCACCCATATCCCCAGAACAATTGGTGCATCGTATATGGTTTTCCTTTTGCATATTAATATGAGTTGACTATGTAGAAATAGATCAGGTTGGAATATGAAACAATTCTTGCTTAAAAAATTAAAAGTAAGTTGTCAGGCAAAACTAATGTATAATGAAAGGAAGCAGATCAATGGTTGCCCAAAGTGGGAATGGGGTTGGGGAAGTGACTGCAGATAGGCACACGGCAAATTTGGAGACAATGGCAATATTCTATATCTTAATTGACATGGTGGCAACATGAGTGCATGTGTTTGTCCTAACTCATCAAACTGTATTCTTAAAATTGGTGCATTTGATTGTAAGTTAAATACATTGAAAGTTTAAGTAAAATTGATTTAAAGAAAAGAAACCCTTAATGTTTGTGCCATCAATACAAACTATTTTGCCTTTAAACAATCCGGCACACTTTTGTCACATTCCATTTCTATTCTGTATACTTTAACAAACAACTGATGCAAATCTATCGATACTTTGTATAGAGAGCAACCTCAGAAAGATGAACATGACCTCTGGAATCCAGGGGACTTACAAATGACAGGAGCAACAACTAAACTAGTCACAATGACACAAATCACAAAGTGACTTGTATGTATAAGTCGCTATGTGTACAGTTGACACAAGTCACAAGTGGTTATGTATTGATACATTTCCTGGCTCTCCACAGCATTTTCCTAGACCCTTTCTAACTTAATTTAATATGGGCAAAAAGTTCCTGAGAGTAGTATTGAAATAGATGAGGCAAATAAAGAACAGAGGGAGAGGGGTTGTGTGACTTGCCCAGAATCAAGCAGCTAGTCTAAGTGGCCTTGATTCAAACTCAGGCTATTTGCTCTCAATTACCTTGCTAAATTCCTTTGTGGCATCACCCTCAGGGGGTTGTTGCAAGAATGAATCATCAGATATTACTATTCAGAGAGTCTGAAAAAGTTATTTACAGGCATATTTTAAAGAAGTATTCTCAAAGGGATATTGAATTGTAAGTCTAAATTTTATCAACAATATTCCCTTGGGGCATGTCTAACTTATGAAGATAAAACAATCACTTAGAGCTTAATTTGGGCCTAAATATAGCACATGAAAGTTAAGTCACTTTAAGCTGCCTACCCGATTGTGGCTTTAATGGAATATACCAGTGTGAACACTCATCTTGCAATATTAGATCTTATCAAATCCATGATTAGTTCTATCTTAGGTCTGTCTATAAATGCCAAACTATACAGGATTTCCTCACAAAGTTCTTAAACCGTTCACCATGGAAAATATTTACTGTGAAGATCTGGGTTTAGTTCTAGCTTTTACCTTGAGTGAATTATTTGATCTCGTTGGGGATCAGTTCACCCCTGTTAAATGGAAATATTATAACAATGCCTGCCCTGCTAGATCACAGGGAGTTCCTACGGTCATTAATATACATGTCAGAACTATCAGGCATCCATACCTTTAACACTCAACACATCTAAACATGAATATAGGAAATTAGTGCACAGTCTATATATGGACTTTCTCCAAAAGTGTGTTTATGGTACCCACAGAGACTGGCACTAAGAACCTGGCACTCTGGATCCCCTCCCTGAGGCCCCTGTGATAGCATGTAATTCCTCACCTAAGTGTTAATAATGTCATTGGAGTCTAAGTGTTTGTCCAACTCTGTGACTGTACTTCTAAATATTAGTTGTTAATTACACATCATTTGACTTTTCTCAATTTTCTCAACTTTTGGCACCAATTTGTTAATTTGGGTAATTCCTCATAACTACATATTATCTTTAGTCTGCAGTACCCTCAAACTGGATTACAATTTACCACATAAAGTCTTCTGCCATGCATGGCTCAATTTTAGTCAAAACTAAAATTAACAATGTACAGTTGGCAAAAGTGCTCCAGAAAGGTTAAAAAAAATGGAAAATTGAGTTACGTATGAAGTAGGGAAGAGTGATTTGATCACAATATACTCAATGTTGAGATTAAGAAAAGTTTTGGCAAAGTGGAACAGTAGCCACCAGGGTAGGGGAACGTCCATGAACAGGTAAGGACAGTGGTTTCACAAAGTGGACTTGTGTGTCAGTGGTTCTTAACTTGATCTCTTAGAACTCCAAGGTCAGGAATGGAGTTTTTTGTTGCTTCGTGATACCTCACACAGCCTGAGTGTGATAGGTATGGAATTAAAAAAAAAGTGATAATTGTTTGAATTAATTAATAAGTTTCTAGGATAGTACATAGGAAAAATTATCAAAAATGTAATTTTTATTTTTGGAGATTAGCTGGAAATTATTTGCCTCAGGGATCTTTTAGATTTTCAGATGCATTTTATGTCATTGAAATATAGCAAAGATTAATCTTTTGCATTTAATAAGATTTATAGAAAAACCCAGAAAAACTTTGTTATTTGTATGATAATTTGTATTTCCCAAACAGTAGGAGAAATAAATTGTTTCTTTTTTTGTCTAGTGTTAAACCTATGTTCTAACCAGTCAGTATAGAGATTCTACAATGTTCAAACCTGGCTATCTGAAAATTTGTGTCACTATAATCTATATTAAGTATATTTAATATCTGTCAACAGTTTGTATCAAAAATAAACTATTACTGTTTTAATACATATTTCTACTTATGCATTTTTAATAATTTCATTGCCTAATTAAGAAACTTGTTTGTATTTAAAAGAACATTTTAAAATTGGCTTTCTAAGACTATGAAAAGGAACACTCGACAAGCTTTTCTGCTACTGATTTTTTCAGTGGAAGTGGGTGCAAAAAGCATCTGGTAATTTTCAATGTGTTGACTGGAAGGGAGGAGACCCAAGTTCCTTCCCAGCCTAATTATTCAATTGTTTGGTGACCTTCAGTAAAATCCTAACTCTTTCCATTATTCTGTTTAACATATTTGCACGTGTCCCTGTTTTATATGCTTTCTTCTCTCCTAGGGTTCCCGTCCATAAAGATTTATAAACTAGCTCCCACACTTAGGCACCAGTTTTTCTTGAGCCAGCTATTGATTTAAAAGAAGAGGAAGAAGAAGCAAAAGGAGCACCTGCATCTGTGCTAATTGTTTGCATTTTAACTGACTTCTAAATTATTTCATTAATTTATTTCCTTTGGACCTTTTCCATGTTATAAAAATATTAAACTGACCTCATTTTCTAAAAGGGCAGTACTCCTACAACAGAAACCACATTGCAATCACCTTGTATTTCATATTGTTACTCTTTTTAGCTATGCTTGCAATATGTTGTAGCACTGATTTATTCAGAGTCAATTGCTCTTCTTCACTGAGTTGACCAAAATAATATCCTGAGAGGTTACAGAATCCATCAGGATGTACAAGTAATTTAAATTGTTTCTTTAGGTTTGTAATGCATCGTACCTTACATTACATTTCATCTCCCTTTGTGTTCTTCAATCACTAGATTATTATATCTTCTTAAAATTCTCCACAATTGCTCAATATTTTTAGGAAAATTAAATGTTGTAATTATGTACCGATAGCATATTTCATTTGCTCGTTATTCACTGTTATCTGTTGTTATTAGCATGCATATTGACAATACAAGTCTCTGGTGAAGATCTCCAGGGAACATCATTATTAACTTTCATCACTTTGAGAATTATCTGTTTACTCTTACTCTTCACTTTCCACTTTGTCACAAATCTTTAATCTCAGATAAGATTTAATTTTTCTATTGTAACCTGTTTTATGAATAGCCTTCTGTGAGGGGAGACTGGCTTAAAGACTAGAAAGCTATTTGGAAGTCTAAATAAAGTACATTAACTGATAATCACTTGCAATTTTTCTCATTAAAAAAAATTTCTTTTAAATATGGACATCAGGCTCTGAGTTTTCTCACATATCTCTATCTGCAAACGCAAATTACCCTAAATAGTACTGTCCCCCATCAATTGCAAATACAAATTTGCCTATGCTGAAATAATTAGACAAATTTAAAGGCAACCATTTACTTTTCCAAAAGCCATGATGATATAAAGACATTACTGACACATAACTCATAAATTGGCAATATTAAACAAGTTCCCATGACATACAGTTTTAGTGTAATTATCTTATGTATGCATGTCTTTAAAAATTATTCGCAAACCAGTTGCGCTTTTTTTTCTAAAATTCTTAAATAGCAATTTATTTTACAAATTTTAATTATACCAAATAATCCTACTACTTAATCTAGTAACATAGTACATAGTACAAAGTCATTTTAAAATCTATCAATAAATTTGGCCTTTTTTGTTATATGAAGTAATATAAAAACTTTTTTTTTCATTGAATTACAAGAGAGTTATGGAAATCTAGAATGGTGATCAGATTTGGCAATAATTCCAAGAACACTTCTATAATGGACTTCTAAAGATTGAGCAAGAATTTAAAATGATGTATTTTGAAAATAAATCTTGTTTGTGAAATGTATACAAACTCTTTAATATTCAAAGAATATTGATATGGAAAGAAATCTAACAAGATTTTGTTTTTGTGATAAATGTGACTGCTGAGCCCAGAACATTGGAAGAATGATGATTTTTTATTAGTAGATATTCAAATTGTTTAGGTGTAAAAGACATAAGTTGCAGTTAAATTATTATCAACATAATTGACCCTTAATCCTGAGGTTGAGATTCTATTTTAGAAAGTGCTTCTCATTTTGTTTAATTAAATTAGAAGATAAAAATAAGTTTCCAATGTAAGCAGTTAACATTTTTGTTAATCTAGGCACTTCTCCTTAAAAAAATTGAGCTACATATGAAACCCTTTCTCAAGCAGTTTTTATTTGATTTCCATTGCACCATTTTTTTACTATTGGCCATAATTTCTTATGATTATTCTTTATTTTTTAAGTAATTATAGCATTTTATTATTAGCTGTGCATCTTCTAAATATTTTCCTCACCACCCTGATATTTTTGAGAATATAAAATGTTTTACTTACACTTCAAAATGGCACTTTTGAAAACTACAATAATGTATAGCACTAAAATTGTGAATCCTCTGTTGACTACCTTTCCTTTGTTGAAGGCTAAAATTAATTTTATGCATTGTTTTTACTTTCAGTGCTAAGGTTGATGTGTATAATATTTAAGTGATATGTCTTGTTTACAGTTTTCTGTGGTCCATTACTGTAGCATTTGAGAGGAACCATATGATTATGGTCTTAGAGGTTGTCCTGTAAATATACTAATTTTGTTCCATTTCCCTACCGTTCTTGTCAACAGAATAGCTAAATCTTATCCTGTTCTTTTATTTTTGTTTTGTTTTGTTCTGAAGGACTCACAGGCTGTCAACATGTGGATTAATTTTGTACCTCTGTCATCATAAAATGTTTAATCCTAACAAAGAGTGTACCTCATACTCTCACTGTGCAAAATTTTACTGAGAGATAACATGGCAAAAAAAATCAGTCTATTCTCATCAGAATCTTTAAGTTGTAACTTTATGGTTTGTGTTGAATGCTGCATGGAACTGAAGAAGTATGCGTATGACAAAATAACTTGCCCAGATCTAACTTTTAATGTGTATTATCCAGCTCTCAACCTAATAGTCTGTTATTGGAGTATCAAATCATTCTAACACTGAATCATCTGTAAGTATTATTATGCCATAAAAGCAATAGTCTGCATAATGTGTCTAATAATTAACGAAGGCACTAAGAACAAGAAAATATAAAATATTTCTGAATTTCCCTGCTTTATCTCAAAAACTGTGTCCTATTTCATATTTAATGTGCACAATCACATCCTAATTGGCTTCCAGTGATTTCATATGCCCAAGGCAATGACAAACTTCTTTTATCTTCTGAAGCCAAAGGCCTACTGCCTATGTGAGTACAGGAAACTCAGCAGTGTCCACTCCTGGCCTTTCTGCTCTTCCATATCCTTTCAAACCACTTGCAAGGGACTATTTATCTCTCTGGTCCTCAGTGAGAAATTTTTTTTTAAAGAATAATTGTTTTATGACTAAGGGAAACTATTCTAATTTGGTGGTTGGAATCAGACTGAAAGAACTATTGTAAGTTAAAAAGCATAGCGTGGAACAAGATTCCGTGATGATCAGCAATTTCTAAGACAAAGGCTCTTAGCATTACTCTAGTAAAACTCACTCTATATTCTCCTTGATAGAGTCTTCGGAAGGGTTGGTCTTTCCTAAGAAAATATACATCAGCAGGTTAATAAATCTACAAAAAGGTACCTTTTTTCATTTAAATAAAGGAAAGAATAATTTAAGTATTAATGCATTTCTCTATGTTGTTTCAGATATAACATCAGGTATTTTCTATTTATTCATTAAGACTCCAGCCAATATTAATGAGTGTTTACCATGTGTTATATATATTCTGTGTGACAATAGGGAGATTCAAAGCTGTAGTGTGACAAGCAGAAACATCCCAAAATAGTCCTCGGAACTAACTGTGGGTTGCCTGGACAGTGAGACAGCTGGAACTTGAAGATCTTTTGCTTTGTTTATCAGGCGGTATCCAGGTGTCCAGGTATTTTCCCTAACAGCTATTGTCAACATCACCAGATGTTGCTGAATCAAAATTCAGCTTCCTGGAACCCAAATTGACTGATAATTCCCTCCTCACAACTGACAAGATTGAGCTCCTACTCAACTTACTAAACAAAGAAGCAGGACCCTCTCTCCACCTACCTCCTTCTCTTCTATTGGTGACCTTTGGCTTGTAAATTTATCTGGACTGGTCATGGTGTAGGCTTAGATTCCTGTGAAGCAGTCTTGACCCTCTCTTGTCTCCCCCATCTCATAGAGCAAGCCTAAGAAAATGACATCTTCAGCTGGTAGCAGACTCCTCGGAGACAAGAAATCTTAGGTCCTACCTGCCTAGCAGCAGAAACTGTAGGGCACTTGGGAGGTTAAAACTTATATCCTGTGAGTAGTTGGGTGGAAGAAGCAGGTCCCTCCTGATAGGAGAAGAGGAATCCTTAATCCAAGCTCTCTTGCTAGGGAAACCAGAGAGTCCTCAGGGTAACTTTTAGACAGTCCCATTCCTCATACCATAAAAGTTGACATGACATGTCCCTAGTTTCAGTGATGTTAGAGTTAAGGCTAAACCAAAGATTATAATGGAAAGAAATAATTGTCATTAGTGGTGCAAAGAACATAGTCTGTCATGAGGGTATGGAAGAAACTGCTGGCTGCTTCCCTAACAAATATTATTTCCATTTTTATTAGTAAGGATACACTGTATTTGAAGCTGTTAACATGGCTGGCTGAAATGAAAGATGGATTTCATAGTCTACCTTGCAGCTGGGGTTGACGAGACTAAATTCTGGTCACTGAGATATAAGCATAAACTTTGGATTTCACTTTTAGAAACCTCCTCCACATAGACATTTTTTTTTCTCTTTGCTTCCTTCATTCTGCTGCTTATGACACAGTGGTAAAAATTGGAACTCTAACGGTTATCTTGGGCTAGGAGAAAGAGCCACAGATTCATGATATTGGAGCGGTAAACTAGTTTTTCCTGAGAACCGTAGAGCTGCTGCAGCTTCCCAGAATTGGCAGAATTAGCTACCCACAGTATTCTTTAATGAGAGAAAAATTACCTCATATCTTTTTGAGCCATTGTTATTTTTGGATTGTTATTTGGGATTTAGCATAATTAAACCTAATCCCAACTGATTGTGTTATGAGAATTATCAATGTTTTGGAGTGGAGAGAACTAGAGAAGAGGACAAAGTTGTACACCAGGATAAAGGCATGGCTGCCCCAGCTGTTTGCAAATGTCCTTGTTTACTGGAAGGGCAGTTACGTTTGTACCAACATGATGTATCCTGGCCTCAACATAATTTGTTCTTGGCTTCTTGTAAGTGATGATCAACTGCTGTCAGCAAAGGAAATCAGAGGTTCAGTCAGGAAGTAAGAATGTTAGGATAAGACAGGGCAACCGCATGGCCTAGAACTAAAGTTAAGGGAACTAAATGCATACACATGTACATGTGTATGTGTGAGTGTTTATATATATGTACGTGTATGTATGAATATGTGTGCATATATAGTTCTAGACAGACATAAGTAAATTTATATACATTTACATAAGTTTTATCCCTCTTTATCCAAATTCTTTGCCCATTTTGAGCTTATGATAGTTCTTTTAAGTTGTGAATTAAATTAAAGAGATTGTCCTGATTAAAATATACATGAAAGTACCCCTGAGTGGCAAGTCCAATACAAGTGACTTAACTGCTCATGACTCTATCCTCTGAGTGCTTTGCTTGTCCTATTAAAAATAATGACAAACTTTCAGGATTTGAAAGAAATCCATAAGGATTTTGCTCAAAAGATTACTGAACCCTTTCCAGAGAGGCGACATGGTGGCTTTTATAGATTATGAAGGTCATTAAAAAATAAGATAGTATTTACCAGAGTAACATGAAAAGAGCATCTCAGCATGTTGTCAGTGATAATGGGAATCTTTATTAATTTGTAACTATCACACAATGTTTTTGTAACACAATCCTGGGCTTTGAGTGAAGCAAATGTGGCTTATTGATAAAGTCTTTTGCTCTCTAAGTAGTTGACATCTTAAATGAAATACTTAGAACTAGTAGCTTTACTAGGAAAATTGTCAGCTGTGGTTTTCCTTTCAAATGCAGTTATTAGATAATGTTAGCTTATAGATATTGTTGGAATTTTCTACAAGGGGAAAGTGATAACATTTTGATCTTTACAAGTAGTCTTTTGATGATTTTTATTAATCAAGCACACAAAATCTTTTGCTATGTACAAAATTTGTATAACAAATGAATTTTTTAACAATTCATATTATCTTAGAAAAGTATTGATATTGATAAGATTCATTGAAAAATAAATTTGAAGAGAAAACATTAAGAAAAATTTGAAGTAAATTTTTTAGTTATGAATAAAATAAAGATTCAATATTATGATCTATTATGGAATAAAATAAGAATAATCTAAAAGTCTTGTTGTATTATGGCACACCCTACTAATAAGGGACACCATTTGTTCTGTGATTTGTGATTGTTTATGCAATTCAATCTCTTCACTCTACATGTCTTCTGATTTTATTTCTCCATTTTGACACATGCTATAGTCTGCCTTAGTGTTGCTACTGGTATATAACTAGAATACCCCACATAGACAGTAAGCTCCCTCAGAAAACAAACCCTATCTCACTCGGCTATAGATTTGTAATTTTGAGTCATATCCTATGCTTACTCACTGCTGTCCACAGTGAAAATTCATCCTGTGGTTATTGTTACAACAACAATGCCTAAGAATGCCTTGGCACCACAACCCTCCTAGTCAAATTCTCTGCAGTTGTTAACTAATTAATTAGTTAAACAAACAAACAAAATCCAACAGCCAAACTGATTTAGCGAGCAATTTCTCAGTGCTTATCCCCAACCTTAAAAGGATTCTTACCTTTTAACTCAATAGTTCCCACTTTCCACATATATTCTAAGAAAAAAAATTACACAAACAAAACCAGATTTTGACAAGTTTTATGCACCAAGGAATTTGCAGCCACCATATTTTGAAAACAATTTTAAAATACTCAGTAAAAGGAAAATAATTAAGGACACTATCCCACAACTAGTCAATGTTATGTTCGTATAAAATTAGTGATAGTAATGCTAGAGAAAAATAGGTACATTGGGGTTTTGGGGGGGCTAATTTCAAAATGCTGTATCAGTGCTATTCTTTTATTTAAAGAAGAGTTTTGAATTCATAAAATAAAATGAACATAAATGTATGACACTTTTTAAACACAATAAATTGTAAATATATAATAAGACATGGAGTAGAATTATAAATTTATATTTTTAATTCAAATATAAATTAACATAATGAATTGCTTTCCATGATATAAAACAATATAAAGTGAAAAAATATTTAATTATGAAATATTTAAAGCAAAATGGTATTTGATATGTTTTTTCAGAAGAGCACTATCTTAAAAAAAAGTGTCAATATTGTTAATGCTAAGTCATGAGTATATTTTTCTGCAGATTATTCCCTGCTGCTAAAGAAGCTCTTTCTGACTGTACATTAGTCAAGAGAATGGTGCAGAGACAGGTTATAAAATAGCTTCAAATACTTTACTCTAAATTGTTCATTGTCAAATAATACATCTCTGGGTTGATAACCTTGCAGGGATATTTTAAATAAAATTTTTGGGTTTTTTTCCCCTATCTTTGCAAACTTTTTATTGATGGCATACTATATGCTTTGTTTTTGTTACCAAAAAAAAAGTTTCCTGGTTTGATCTTAATTTTACCATGGATAGATGGAAGTTTTGGTGCAGACTTACCTATATCAGTTTCAATTCTGTTTTTTTTTTTTTTTTCATATTCCACATTTTGATTGTTTTTGAATTAGAGTAAAAAATGTTCTTAAAAAAGATTTGCAATATAACAATACACCTGCATAGCTATTTATTTAGTTTTGTTTGTTTTTAATTTATAAAGAAGTTTATTTAGTTCCCAGCGCTGCAGATTGAACAAGCATGGTGCCAGAATCTGCTTCTGGTGAGGGCTTCAAGGAGCTTCCAATCAAGGCAGAAGGCAAAAAGGAAGTAGGTATGTCACCTGGCTAGAGAAGGAGCAAGAGAGCACATCTGCGTATTTAGACTCATTAGCATAGAGTCGGCTAGACTTATAGATTAGTAATCGATTTGTCCTTTCACATTAATTGTATAGTAGAGTCAATGATCTTTATTTGAATAAAATTGTGATGCAGAGTTCAGATATTTTTCATGCCAACATAATGACACAATGCTAACAAAAAAATACTAGTGTATTGATTCTTAAAATAGCCCTGAATGCTGGGATAAATAAGCACAACAAGTATTTCAAACACTGTTTTAAATGGCTCTTTAAAAGACTACTCAATGACATGGAAGAGTATTAGAGTATAATCCTAAATAAACAACAGAAGGATACAAAATTGCATGTTTATTAATATTACTGATAATAAATGTTGTGTAGTTAGTGTTGGTTATGCACCAGCCAATTTAAAACATTTGTAGGATAAAAATTTATGTACATTTTGTGATAACTCCATAAGATAATATCACCTTTTTAGTAATGAGGATCTGAATATGGAAATAACTTAAGTGTCTGTCAATAGATGAATGGATAAAGAAAATGTGGTATATATATATACACACAATGGGATATTATTCAACTATAAAATAAGAAGGAAATCTTGCTATGTGCAAAAACATAGATGAACCTGGAGGATACTATGCTAAATGAAATGAGCCAGACAAAGAAAAATACCATGTGATCTCACTTACATGCATAATCTATAAGCCAAACTTATAGAAACACAGAGCAGAATGGTGGTTGCCAGGGGCTGGGGTGTGGGGAGATTGGGGAGATGTTGGTCAAAGTGCACAACATTTCAGTTATGTAGGGTGAATAAATTATGCAGAACTAATGTATGGAATGGTGACTACATTATTAATAATACTGTACTGTACATTTGAAATTAGCTAAGAGAGTAGATCTTAAGTGTTCTCACCACACGGACACAAAAAGGTAACCATGTAAGGTGATAGATGTGTTAATTAATTTGATTGCAGTAATGATTTCACAATGTATAATTTTATCAAAACACCATGTAAGTATATATAATTTTTATTTGCCAATTTTACCTCAACAGAGCTGCTAAAAACAGAAAGTAAATGAATTTCTGAGGTTTAGCAAGAATAAAATGTATCTGGTGTCATCCACTAGTGGGTGGCAATGTGGCAGTGTCGCTACGCCATCTCAAAGCTCTGTTTTCCATTTTCACACCAGCATTTTAAAATTGGTTTGGCTGCAACTCCTAATAAGAGTATGTGTCTAGCACTATAAACACAGTGTGTGGACATACACACAAGCACATGCATAACTTTGTATTTATAGATATATAATTTTAAAGAGCTCCATATCCTAACTTACTCATCCTTTTTAGTCTGTTTCCTAACAGTTTGGTACTGCATTTTGATGAAGTAGATCAACCTCTTCCTGCCAGAGCAACAGGAAAATGAACTTCCTTTTTCCAGGAGTGGCCTCAAGAAGTAGCCAAATTTCTTGGCCAGTTATTGTCAGAAAAAGATCTGAATATAAATTATGGAAAAATCAGAGTTATTTTTTTACACAAAATGATCTGGTATCCTAATGGATAACACTAAACCATGTTGTTCAACTTAATTCATTCACTTATCTGGGAGTCTGTTTTCTGACTATCATCACTACTGACTCACATGGACATCGCTGTCTAAAATCAAGTATGCTACAGGAAGCATGTTACTTCATGGGCAGAGGTCAGAAATGAATAGGTCTGGAGTTGCATTCTGAGGAAATTCCTGGCCTATCCTCAAGTACTCCTGCTGCACAGCTCCCATCCACAGGGACAAAATCATGGCAGGATTTTAAGCTTCATAAACAAATCCTTGTTCCTTCGTGTCCTAAATACTTATTGAGCACCTAAGAGCAATGCACTGTGCAAGGTCATAGGGACATCACAGTGAACAGGAGAGCTGGGAGCCTGGCAAAGCTTAGGTCTTCGTTGTTTATGCTTGTCATGTTTTAACTATACCCCTAGCACCTAGAACTACTTACTTGGCTCAGCATTTTAATGTCTAAAATATTTTCTACAACTAAACTTCTCCACTTCTTCTTCTTTATTTCTGCCTCCAAATAAAATGAACAAACAAACAAACAAACAAACAAAACAACCCCCCCCAAAACAAAAAATCTGAAACTGAAATGTATCTACTTTCACATTTTAGTGATGGGCAATTCCATCCTGTGACTTGAGACACGATACTTCAAATCACTTAGAATTCTCTCTGTCACATCCAATCTAACCCATCAGCAAATTCTGTGAGCTCTGTCTTCAAACTTTGTTCAGAATTGTTTCACTTTTTACTGCTACCACCACCTTGACCCTGGTCCAAGTCACCACCAATCGTCGTCCTGTATTTCCCCATCATTTTCCTAACTGGACTTTCTACTCCCAGCTTTGACAAAGTATAGTACAGCACAACTAGGCTCAACACAGCAGCTAAATTGATCATTTTAAAATGTGAGTGGTATCATGATAGTCTTCTGTTCAAAATCATCTATTGACAATCCATGTCTATTTAGAATTGAAGCCAAAGCTCTTCTGCTGACTCACAGGGCCCTACGTAACCTGTACTCATCTTTACTTCTCTAACTTCACCTTCTAATATTCCTTTTGACCCACTCCTAACTCCAATTTAACTCCCCTAGTGCTGGCATTGGTCTATTCAGGGAATTTACACTAACAAATTCTCCCTAGTTTTCACGTGACTTTGTCTGTCTCAGCCACCTGCTCAGAAGTGACACATTGCTTTTGCACTTCAGGTATATGCTTAAATGTCACCTTATAAATGAGCTTTCCCTGACTATTTAAACCACAACTCTAAGTCTGTCACTCCTTTTCCTCCTTCTCTTTTTTATTTTTCTCCACTGCATTTACCACCATATGAGAAACTATATATTTTAATTATTTATTTGTATATGTATAATTCCTAATTGATTGCAGGATATATGAGAGTAGAGACTTTTGTCTAATTTAAACTCTTTACTGTTGGACCCACAGCATGTGGAGAAGTGCCGGGCATATAGCAAACACTCAATAAATATTCATCGAATGATTAAATCAATGAATCGCTCAAGTCCATCAATTTTGAATGGCAAATGAATAAAGACTTTGTAGAGTACTAAGAAAGACAAGATCATTGGCTTCTAGAGTCAGCAGTATAAAAGGAAAGATAAGTAATGGTATGTATATATATATGTGTGTGTGTTAATATATGCACATATACATATACAGAAGCATGAAATGGACTCATTGTAGAAAGTTATTTGCTGTAATGAAGCTGCCTGCCACAAATTTCTTTGCATTAGGGACCAAGGCACTTCTTGAAAAGGGGACTTATTCAAAAGAACCGGGCATCCATCAGACAGATAAACTCGTGCCATTACCAAGTGCAAATTTAGAGAACAGTCTACAAAATTACCCTCATTTTGACATCACCTGCAGAGTTTAGGGGTTCCCCAGATCACCCCCAGTTTTGATAAATCACAAAAAGGACTCACAGACTCACTGAAACCTACCAAAATCATAGTTATAATTTATTATTATGAAAGGATACAGATTAAAATCAGCCAAGGGAGGAGACCCATGAGGCTGAGTTCAGGACAGTTCCAACTGTGGAACTTTTAGTTGTCCATCTGCAGTGGAGAAATGGATAGTGCTAACTCCTTCTGGCAATAAAGTGAAAATATGCATGGAATATTACCAACCTGGGAAGTTCACCCAAGCCTTGATGTGCAGAGGTTTGATTGGATTTGGGTCGTAGACATGGTTGGTCTCTGATGTGGCTGAACTCACTGTCCAGCCCCTCCAGAGGTCAAGCTAACAATGTGTGACCCAAAGCACCCACCATAAATCACATCGTTAGCATTGACTACTTGATGTGGTTCAAGGATTCCAGGTATAAAAAGATACTTTTAAGAGCCAGGACATTCCAAGAGCTGAGAGATTACCTCTGAGGAGCCAAGGGTAGAGGCCAGACTTGTCTTTAGGCAAGGTTAAAGTCTTCATTACACACAAAGCTCCATTTGCAAAAGAAGAAGATTCTTTCCTAGTATAGCATTGTTCTTGTTATTCAGATATTTTTCTCAGTCCGATGTCTTTCTCTGCTCAAAACTTTGACCATCTTCTACGAACACAATACTCTTTATCTTGGGAACTTCTTTCAATTTCAACCAGATGGTAAGAATGGGAGCAGCAGTGTTTCTGTAGACCCTGCCATCTTGATTATAGTTGAATGGAGAGTAACTCAATTCAATTGAAGACCTTCTTCAGAAGTTTTAAAACTGGAAAAAGTAAAAGACAGCCTTTCTGATACAAGACAGGACATAAAACCATAGGACTTCTAGTGGACAGACAATTCTAGTGAACACAGGCAATAGAGCAAAACATCCTAGATGTGAATTCTGACTGTGCCACTTATAAGTTGATCAATCTTTTCTGTGACTCCATTTCTTCATCTTTAATGGGAATAATGATAACTTATTGCCTCTAAGATTGTTGCAAGGATGATATGAATTATATGTAGGGCAATTATAACTTTGTAAGTTATACTTACAAAGGGTAAGTACTTTGTATTAATGCTTCTTCTTGTTGCCAAGAAAGGTGATTTTTTGTTATCAACATAATCAAATTAAATCAATATTAAAAATAATTTTATTCAAATTAATTTGTAATATTTACTCAAAAGGATATATTCCAAGACAATAATAATTTGACTAGTTAAAGAAATATAAAGTAGGGAATCCTATAACAATTTTCATAGTATTTAGAAGTCTTCCTGCAGAAAAAAAAATCAAACCCAGATAGTTTTTCAGGTGAGTTTAATATAATTTTCTAGGAACATATAATTTAAATCAGTATTATACAAACATTTAAAGAATAGAGGGAAGATAAGCAACTTGATCTATAAGACCTGTACATTGAAACCAAAACTAAGCAATAATAATACAAAAAGGGTAATAATATACAAATCCACTGATATACAAGAAAAGAAAAAAAATCACTGATATATAAGAAAAAAAGTTTGAGTTTATTCCCACAATGCAACTTAAGAAAAATATTAACTTTTAGAATCCTTTATGTGAATTTACCACACTAAGTGGCTAAAGGAAAAAAAATAAGACAATCACCTGAAAAGATACAGGAAGGAATCATTTGATAGAACTCAATATTAATTTCTAATTTTAAAAAAATGTGTATTAGAATGAAACACCTTAAAATGATAAAGAGTTAAACTTACACACATATAGAAACTATCATTCTTAATGGAAAACAATAGTAATATTTGGTTTAAATCAAGAAAAAGACAAAAATGGCTTTATTTTCACTTTTTTGAAACAGTATACTGCAAGCTTGGCCCATAGAGTAAGGAGAAATAAAATGTATTATGATTGAAAAGAATAAACAAAACTGCTATTACACACATAGTATTATATATATAATGGTATATAAGCTGTTAGAAGTGAGAAAGATTGACAAAGTAGATAGATACAAGATCAATATATACAAATCAATTGTATTTTGCTACAATTAAAAAATACCATTTACATATCGATAAAAATATAGGTACCTTGGGATATATATAAAAATTTGCAAAACTTTCATGGAGAATATTATGAAATTTTAATGGACGTCATTAAATAAAACTTAAATGAATAAAGAGATATACTGAGTTGAAGCCTGTCACTTCTCCACAAACTAATCTACAGATTCAATAAAATTCCAAACAAAATCTCAAAAGAGTTTCAAAAAGCAACAATAACATTATCCCTTAGGTTGGCAACAAGTTAGAAGCTTGACAATACTAAGTGCTGGTGTGGAGGTAGATCAAATGAAGTTTATATTTTGGTACTACACTAGGAAAAGAAATGCCTGCCACCTAGTAATTCTACTTCTAGATATATAAGCTGTGAAGTGCTCTTGTGCCCTGGGGGATAAATATAGAAAGGTTTACAGCAGTTTTGTAGTACTAAAAACAAACAAACCAAAAAACTGAAAACAACCTACATGAATATAGGGAAAACTAATAAATAAACTGAAGTATATTCACATAATGTGGTATTTTTCAGTAATGAAAAGAAATGAAACAAATAGATAAGCCTTAGAAACAATTCAACAATAAAGTATAATGCCATTTTTATGTCTCAAAAATAAGTAAACTAACTTATTGTTCAGGGATAGATACAATTTGTGCTAAAATCATAAAAAGGAAGGGAATGGTATACAAAATAACTCAGGGTAGTGGTTACTTCTGGATGAGAGGCAAAAATAAGAGATACAAGAGAAATAGATGATGCTTATGGTGGTATCTGGTTTATTATTATGCTTTAAAACTTGTATATACTTAGAAAAGGTCTTTTATCTGTATCAAATATTTTAGAGGAAAATAATTAATAAAATGTAGTTGTGAGTAATAAATGCTTGCTATAAATTAAAGCAGGTAAATATTCTAGAACTATTAAAATCATGCCATGTAGCTTATTTTTCCTATGCGGTTGACCCAGGGTGTTCTCCCTCTTTTTAAAAACTCTTACAACATTTATCACAGCTATATCCACTCAGCAGGCAGCCAGTAAATATTAAGTGATGGCAATTATGACATTTATGCTAATGTTAATTTCTCTTGTGTTCTTTAGGCTGATGTTACTTGGACAATTTGTTCTCTTATTTAGCTATTCTAGCAAGGGGGATCGCAATAAGCCACTCTGTTTTTTAGTTCTTGTCAATATAAGTCCCATGATTAATTACACATAGAGAACAACTTGCTCTCATTCCACTAAATTTCACACTTGACCGTTTTATTAGAATCCATATATTTTTTAAATTAAACACCTCTAAACTAGGAATTACAATGTACTTCATGCATATTAACTCATTGGTTCCCATAAAATTTCAAGAGAGGTTGTTAATGTTACTATTCTAACATAAATTTAAAAATATTAATTTTTATAAAGGTTTATAATTGGAAAGAAATTAGGCATAAGTTGCTACAGGAGTGTTTTCAGGTATTTTGTGAATGAATTATTAATCCTTGCAAATACTTAGTCTGTTAAAAAGCAGTGTAAACATTTCTTGACAAGGAAATTTGATATGGTTGTATAAGAAAATTTAGAAACTGTGTCATATATTATGTCAATGCTCAAAAATAAAATACTGAAATAATTATCTCTAAGGCCTCATAGTTTTTCTATGAACATTAAATTAGATAATACACATTGAGCATAATTCCTGCATGTAATGTTTAGTAATGGTAGCAATTTTTAATCATTATTTCATAATAGATCTGCAAATACTAATGTGGAATATGTCCAACTGGCCCCCTGTTCACAATAGACTTGAATAATAAAGAAATTAAAAAAAAAACAGTTGTAGATAAAAAAATTTATCCTTCTGGAAAGAAAGAGACTTTAGCTGAAAGATTGTGTTTAAGACCAGATCTAGACAAAATTATGGAGTAGGCAAATTTAGTCTCTATTCTAACTTCACTTTCACTTTTGCCATTCTTTGGATTTGTCCCCTTTACTAGGTCCCCTGCTTCTAGCCCTCTCCCAAACACCAATTGCCCTTCTCTACATCTGACCCATTGCACTAGTACATCATGCAAAAATGTAGATAATATGCATTCTTATGTTAGCTAGTAATGCCTGAGCCCTTGCAAAGATATTTAAAATTTGATATCAAGACACAAGGGAGTGAATAATTTAGGATAAAATTTTAGGACTAAACAGACAATGCTCTGTTATCTGGTTAGGACAGGTTAGCATTTTGAGCTGCCTGTTCTATCTTTTTCTATTCCCCCTTTACGGGCTTTAAAAGTGCTGATGGTGAGGTGACTAGGATAGTTTCACATATCCACATATGTGTACATATGGATATATACACACATACATATATGTACATACATATATAATTCTCTAGATCAATTAGTAAAGCTAAGTCATTTTGGTTGCAAATGCAAAATGCAGCTCTGAGTAAGCTTTGGACTGTGTTCATTTAAAGTGACCCCCTCAAATTTTTCCTCCCTAGTTCTTAGAGTGGTAAAAAAAACTATAGCAGCTCTTAATATGGTATCCTCTCTCAGCAACATGTGAAGACTAAGAGTCAATGTCTGTTTTGGTATGTACATTTTTAAGTTTCTCCTTAACTTTTCCAGGACTGTTCTGCCTATAGATTTCTCCTAATGCTATCCAATATCATCTCATGAAGCCTTTCCTAATGTGATCACTGTCAGATAAAGGGAAGTATCCTCACCAGCTAGATCCACCCTTCCCACTTGGCCAAGGGTGAGGCTGGCTTCTGTTTTGGGTAACCTTCCATGTTCTATCAGCCTCTCATCTGTAGATACCCTGCTCTGGGCAGATTTCCCTAAGAACTTCTTACAGATTGAGGCACTTCATTCTTATTTCTCTCACAGCATATTAAACATACTTTTATTACAGCATATCTACACTGTATTCAAACTGTACATTGACTGCCTCATCAAAAAAAATGTGAGCACCTGAGTTCCTGGGCTGTGTCTTTCTCATTTCCCATGTTCTCATAGCTTAGTAGAGGAGGCTCATGCGTAATGAAGTGAGTAAAATACTAAAGGATTGATTGTTTCCTGTGACCAAAACAGGTTTCCCTTCTGTAATTTTGGCATTTATCATACTTTATTGCACACATTTATCTATAGAGGTCTTCTTGGACACAGATCGTCTTAAAATAACACTTTCTAAAAGTCATTAGCAATTAATAATAAAATAAAATAGAATTAATCAAAATTTCTCTGATTTTTAAGTATTTGCATTTTGAACTTAGCCTTGTACTTATTTCTAAAATATTAATATTTGAATGGAAACAAGGGAAATTTTAAACATTCACTAAGGCAGTGGAAAAATGAGTACCTGCCACAAAATCAGTCAAGTGATCAAAAAAAAATGTAAGTGTACAAGTGCTCTGTGAAAATTGCAAGCAATTACTGACTAAATCAGAGTTAAGCTTCCTTCTTCCCTAAGTTTTACCTAAAATATTCTGAGAACTATATTTTTTTCACATCTTCACCTTTTAAGTAATACAGTTTAATTTCAACATATTAAGATCAGTAACAAAAATATTCTGCCAGTGCATTTAGGTCAAAAAGCTTCTGCTTACCAGTTTTGTAGTCATAATTTCAAATTTGCTAACTTTCTTTGCAATATATACTGTAGTTCAAATGTTTCCTCTTAAATCACCATCTAGTTCATGATAAATTGCTATGATAAAAAAAGTGCTTCATCTGTTGGGAAAAAGTGACTATTCATTTCGCTAATGTACCTTACATCTGTCATTTTCACTCCCCAAATACTTTGTCACAGCACGAAATATAAACCTTATAGAGTAGGTCTATGAAGTATGTTTTCATTTTAAGAGTCACTACGTATGATGTAATTTGAAATACTGGAATGATTAGATCAGTCTTTTTTTTTTTTTTCCTATTGCCACCAAAGACTAAGCATGCTAACTATAGAAATGTCAACTTTCGTATTCCCTGATGAAATGAGCACTACTTCCAGGATTTATTCTAAACTCAGATTGCAAGGGTGGGGACTTATTCTTATGTTCCCATTTACACACAGTTAAGTAATTACTTGTGGTTGATAAGGACCACCTATTTTCTATTGACTTGGGGAAAATGGATCTGCAGTAGATTAAAAAAAACCTGTCAGAGGAAATTTAGGCGGTACCCTGTCAATTCAATTAATTAAAGACTGAACGTTATTGTATAATGGAAGGAAGTAGATATCAACTTTTAAAAAAGACATCTACATTACCCAGCATGGTGCTCATAAATAATATGCATTCAAATATATTTTTAATGCATGAATGTTGATAAATGGATAATATAAAAATATTTCTTCAGAAAACAAAACTTTTTCATAATACTAGAAATTATTTAAGAGTACTTACTCTGTGGAGGGATCGAGGATGCCACAATATCTGCTTCATTATCCCCTGCCAGGCCAGGGAGGGAAGGGAGAGGGTAGGAGTTCTCATGTGCACTGTGACTCCTTATTGTGCAACTTCCCAAATCACCCCACCAGCCGCCTCCTAGGGATCTGAGCAGAGAAGGCATCCACCAGCCCTCAGCATCTGATGCCACCATCTCACCATCATGATAGCACCACTGCTGCCACCTGAGTAGCTCCGCAGCAGCTGCCACAGTCATACCTGGGTGGAGGGAGAGCCACAGCCACCACAACTTCCGGGTGGGACACCACACATATCCCTGGCCCTGTCAGCAGTGAGTAACCCAGCTGCTGAAGCCTGATAAGCCACCCTGCCATTGGCCATAGGCACTAGCCAATGTCCCCCCCCCCCACCGCGAACTGTCCAGGCACCCGCCAAGGTCTCACAACCCATGCAGACACCTGTCAAGGTCCTGTGACCTTCCTAGCCACTGGCTGTACTCATGACATGCCCAGGCACCCACCAAGGCCGTGCAACATGCACAGGAAATAGCCAAGGTCCTGTGACCCACCCCACCACTGTCTGTAGTCTAGCCATGCACCCAGGAGCCTGGTGATGTCCCGCCACCCATCTCTGTGGAGAAGGACTTGCCCAGACTCTGGCAAGAGCTTCTAATAGTGGCCTTGCAACCAACCCACCAATTCAAACAAATATTCCTCAGTATCTGCTTTGACTGTGATAACCACAGAGGAATGGGACAATGTAGGAGAGCTATTGCATTACAGGCTTTCAGTGTATTCACCCCTCTCCCACCAGGTCAGTCTTCCAGAGTAGGTCACAAAAGCACTGTCTAAGGATGTCTCTTCCTTTTCACTAAGTAGGAGAGTTCCCAGCAAAGGAGAATAGGTGTACTGCAAACCTATATGCCCTAAACTAAAAGATGTTTCAGATGAGAACAAACAAGCAAAAGAACTCCGGTGACATGAAAAAACAAGTTAGTTTGACACCCTCAAAGGGTCACATTAGATCCACAGCAATGGACCCCAACCTAAAAGAAATTGTTGAAATGTCAGAAATGGAATTCAGAATATGGATGGGTGGAAAACAAGATGAATGGGATTCAAGAGAAAATTGAAAATCAGCACAAAGAAACCAAAAAGATACTTCAGCACATGAATGAAAAATATGAAAACCTTGCTAAAGGGATAAATAATACAAGAAAGGATATAATTGAACTTCAAGAAATGAAAGAGTTATGTAGGGAATTACAAAATACAGCAGAAAACTTCAACGATAGGCTAGACCCAGGAGAAGAAAGAATCTCAGAGCTTGAAGACAAGGCTTTTGAACTAACTCTGAGTCAAAGATGCAGAAAAATGAATAAACAATCACTCAGAAAAATATGGGGCTATGTAAAACAAGCCAATATGTAGGTGAATTATAGGTATCCCAGAAGAAAAAGCAAAAAGCATGGAAAACCTGTTTGAGGGAATTATTGAGGAGAACTGCCCTGATATCTCTGGAGTTCAGATATCCAGATATAAGATGGTCCTCAAACTCAGGGAAGATTCGTAGCAAATAGGACATCTCCAAGACACATAGTCATCAATCTGGCCAGAGTCAAAATGAAGGAGAAAATTATTTGAGCTGCAAGATGAGAGCAACAACTAACCTACAAAGGAAAACCAATCACACTAACAGGAAACTTCTCAGTGGAGCCCTTATAAGTCAGAAAGGATAGAGGTCCCATTTTTAGTCTTCTTAAACAGAACGAATGCTAAGAATTTGGTATTTTACAAAACAAAATTTCACAAATGATGAAGAAATAAAAACTTTTTCAGACAAGCTGGCAGGGTAGGGAACCTGCGGCCTTGTGTCACATGTGGCTTTCTGGATCCCTGAGTGCAGCTTTTTGACCAATTCCAAATTTTACAGAACAAATCCTTTTAATAAAGGGATTTATTCTGTGAAATTTGGATTCACTTGAGAGGTTGCACTTGGGGATATGGAGGGCCATGTGTGGCCTTGAAGCTGCAGGTTCCCTAACCCTGAAAGCGAATTTGTTACTAGTGGCTCTGCCTTGCAGAAAATTCTCAAAATTTCATTATACATGGGACACCACAAGAACTATCCATCAGTGAAAACACCCAGAAGTTAAAACTCACAGCTCTTATAAATAGCACAAGAGCAAAAACAAAACAATAAGATATCATCCAACATAATGAACAGAACAGCAGCTCACATATCAATATTAACACTCAATATGAACAGTCCAGATGCTTCACTTAAAAGATATAGACTGCCTGAATGGATGAGAAACATAATCCCACCATTTGCTATCTCCAAGAAACACACCTAGTCCACAAGAACTCACATAGGCTCAAGGCATAGTGATGGGAAAAAGTATTCTACCCAAATGGAAACCAAAAGCGACCAGGTGTAGTCATTCCCATATCAGATAAAATAGACTTTAAATCAACAATGATAAAAAAGGACAAGGATGGTCATTATATAATGGAAAAGGGAGCAATTCAAAAAGAAGATATAATAATCTTAAATATGCATCTAACACAGGAGCTCACAGATTTATAAAGCAAATTCACTGAAGAATACAGATAATGATACTCTAAAGCCATCTCAATAAGGAAGCAGTAAAATATTATTCATTGCATCTTTATCTTTTAAAATCTGCTTTTGTATATGTTCATGTTATAGTTAAGAGATAAATTCTGTATGGTATTATACATAAATATACATATATTTGGGGGTTCTAAAATATAATGGATGTATGAGTCTAATGATAGAATTTTAGATGTAAAACTGATCAGCTGTAGAAGTTTGATGGAGCTTTAGAACTCGAGGGGAGCTTGTGAAGAGATAGCAAAAAGCCTCAGAACTTTCTGAAATACACAGAGATGGAACTGGAGAACATTATGCTAAGTGAAGTAAGCCAAACTCAGAATGACAAATACTGTGTGTTTTCATTTATATGTGGAATTTATAACAACTGAACTCGTAAAAGTAGAGAGTAGGAAGGTGTTTACCAGAGGCTGCGGGGTGGGAGAATGGAGAGATGATAATCAAAGAGTACAAAGACCCAGTTTAACAGGAGAAATAAATTTGGGTTTTTTTTGAGATCAATTGTGCAGAATATAGCTAATAACTGAGTTCTTTATATTTCCATATAGTTGAGAGTAAATTTCTAATGATCTCATCAAAAAATGTTAAATATTTGAGGTGCTGGATATATTAATTAGCTTAATCTTTTCACTTTGCATTCAAACATAGTAACACCACATTATACTTCATAATTACATACTTACATATGCAACAATTATACAACTGCAATTATTCATATAATTTGTATATAAGAAAATGAATATTAAAAAAAACTTTCTGAAATTGTGTGCAAACCTGAGTGCATGTGTTGATCTGTGTGTTTCAGAAGAGAGCTTGTGGAATTGTCATGACATTATCATGGAAAATAGTGACTCATTTTAACTTAAAAACAGGCACAATATTCAATACCTTACAGATGCAGACTGGTGGATATTTAAATACATTGGAAACAAATATTTGGTATGTGTTTATGTCTGAATAAATTTTCAATAAGTTGGATTTATTGCAAAATAAATAATGCTTCAGAAAATGATATAGGTTGCAAAAATACATATTAATAATTGTGTCAATTGACTGAAATGCATCAAATAGCAGGTGTGACAACTGATAGCTAAAATGATATTTAATAGAAATTCATATGGTAGAATTTCATTTTTTCTTTTCCATTTAGTCATCAAAAATATATGATAGACAGTATAAAATGAAACAGATGAAATGAATTTCCACATCGGTTCTGCCAAGTTTCATCCTCTCAGTGAGTTCCTAGGAAGTCCAGAATCCATTAGTGTGATTATGACTGGAATCTGCAGAATCTGTGAATTACTTCTTCATTCTGCCCACTGACACACTGCTCCGTGTGACAGACAGAATACAAGGCAATGGAAGGCGAGTTTGTTTATTGGGGTGTCAGACTTTTTTCCTTCCTGTCTTCCCTGAACCTCTCTCTTCCCATTTCCCTTTCCCTTCCTTTCTCCTCTCTCTCCCTTCCTTTTTTTCAGTTCACTTCATGATCGTAAAAGTGATAATGCTCTCAGAAGCTATTATCATAATATTTTATTTTCATAAATCTTATAAAAATTGATGTTAAAATGCAATGAATATGTTGTGTTCTGAATTTAGTTTACTAAAATAAGATATAGAGTCCACCCAGGAATAAGTTTTAAAGTTGCACTAGAAAGAATATGTATTTTTTAGCAAATCAAAAATAGTCTTTCTTCAGTCTGTATGCTAATACTCTGTGGCAGTTAACACTGTTACTTTCTGTCACTCAACCAAAAAAAGAAAATCCACAAGTTATAAAATTTCTATCTAAATTGAGCTTACTGAAGGAAGTAAATAAGTTTTGCTGTGTCTTAATTTGTGCTACTCTTTCAGCTACCTACAATTCAATCCAATGTATTATTTTTCACCAGGAAATTAGTAGTAGAAAATATTCAAGAGTTAACATTCAAATGTCTTGGACATATAAATAGTATACAGTTGTATTACTGTATTTTAGGTTTTATGAACTACATCAAAGCTGGTAACATATAAGGTGACAATTTAGAAATAGAGCTATGGTTCGTTTTCTAAAATATTTATTTACAGGATATCTTAAAGCAGCTTAATAAATGTTTATTTTGAGCCAAAATAAACATTATGATAAGATATCTAAAAGCAATTTATATAAATGACATGATTACACTTTTATTAAGTGAATTAATGGCTTTAAAATAAAATATGAATATGATTAAACTTGATTCTAATTGACTCAAGAGAGTTTTGTGGATAGAATATGATTTATTTACTCATGTTTAAACCCAGAGAAAAAATTAATACTTTTAAAGATCATAATAATTATATCCATTTTTGGCTCTGATATACTGTTTGAAATACAAGTACAACTTGCTAAGAAGTGTGTCATACCTAAAAACTTGAGTGAATGATCATTTTTCCACCATTTGCTGAAACTATCTAAGGAAGAATAAACAAATATGGTTCATCTTCTTGCTTTTATATATTAATGGAATAACATTTTAATTAGTGGAATAAAACATTTTAATCTCTCTATATTTAAATATCTCTTTTAACTCATCAGAAATTTTGATTTTATAGAAATCAACATGTTCTATGATCAATAATTTTTTTTTCATTTATGAGAGAATGCTTCATAAAAATTCTGAAATTCTTTCATTCTCTTGAGATTAAAAAAAGTCTGGACTCCAGTTCCTGTTAAGCGTCTTGTGTTTTTATTCATGACACCTTATAACCTTATTTAGCATTACTTTTTATTTAAAATAGGGAGAGTAATGTCTCTTTTTCCTCCCTCACAGTTTTTTTTGGGGGGGAGGAGGTGGTATTGAATATCATTTGAGTTAATGGCTATCTAATAATGTTTGACTCCTAAAAGTACAATTGACTGTCAGTATTGTGTTTAGTGTTCTATAAGGCAACACTGATTTTTTTATTCTGATCAGAAATATTGAAGTTTATTGTTGTATAGAAACCTGGGGGACCTATAATCCAACCCTTCTGTTTCATAGCACAAAAGAACCTAACTGGAAGATGTATAAAGGGACTAGATGTCAAAATTCCTGACTGACTTCTAACTTACCATAATGCATTGACTTGTATACTAATTCGTTACTTTTATTTTAGCCAAGAGATTTCCATTAAGATTCAATTCTCTGGATTTGAATGTTCTTAGCATACAGAAAAAATAAATATTTAAGGTGATGGATATGCCAAGTAGTCTGATTTGATCTTTATACATTATATGAATGTATCAAAGTATCACATGAATCTTGAAAATATGTATATCTATTATGTACCAATAAAAAATTGATTCAACTCTCTGATAAAACTAGCTTATGCAGGGAGGTTTAACTACCAGAGAATGCATTAAAGTTCAATGAAAATTTTTCTGGTGAAATTGGCCAAAAAAATTAATCACTACCATCAGCACATTAATCCTTTATATTACTACGGAGCTTTGTGTGACAGTGTAATTTTCTTTTAAAACTTTAGTCAACTCTTAGCAAAAATAGTAAAAGATAGAAATTATCATTGCATTTTAGAGAATATTAATGCTTTGTCCAAAATCATTCATCCAGCAAACTGTTTTTGACACTAAATCTACTGATCTCCAATATGATAAAATAGAAGTTATGTTAAGTTCATTGGTAAGTTAATTTAAAATGTTGTTTTAAAATATTGGAACATTATCTTATAGATATACTATAATCTAATTAAAATATGACTCATTCTTATCCAGAATTCAGTAGTCTCTTCTCTAACTTAATTTCCTAGAATTTTTTTCTTAATTCCTACCTATTATCAGTTCCAGCATGCCATGTTAGACAGTTAAATCAGCATTATGGATAGTACCTAAAGAAAATGTTGGTATAGGCATGACAATATAGACACCAAGATACTGTCTGGGATTCCGCAGATACTTGAATTTTGGAAATACCTGGGGATTTGACTCTTTCTGCTTTTATTAAATCTAATAAAAATATCATTCTATCAAATAGCATGGATAGATTTTTCTAATGTTGCATTTGAATGGTATTTTATAAAATGATGGCTTCAGAGCAAGTAGAGCAGTTTTAGGAGAATTCTATTGGCTCTTTTTGTGATTTATTAGGACTACTGAAAAATACTGCTGTGCATTTTAAGGCACACACCGTTTGTGATTTTTTGTGACCAGGAATCATTTTGGCTGTTTTATAAGAGATAGATATACAGTTGTTCTTCTCTATCCTTGGAGGAAAAAAATCGAACAATTGACAGGTATGACACTAAATAAATATTCAAAACATTTGCTTCATAAATGATTTATTTTTGAGTAGCAATCGAGTTATGTTGTCAAAAGAAATGTCATTCTGCAATGATAAATTCTTAATCTGTGATTCTCTTCCAAATCTCTCCCTTTTCCATGTGAATCTTAGCTTAAAAAGATTTTTGAATGTGAATAAAAGTATGTTCAATTTTTCATCATGGTGCTGCATTTTTATGCATAAATTGTGCATAAAAGGTGATTTTTTTTGTGCATAAGTTGTTATTTTGTGTGTGAAATGATTGTGAAAATAAGTTTTTCTTTTCTATTGCATGGTGAAGTAAAAAATAAGATTATTTTCTATGACAAAATCTTATCTGTGTAAGCTAATAATAGGATATTATATTTAATTGTTTTGTTCTACTATGAGTATGTTTTAGGATAGTAGGTAATTGCTTAGTTAAATCTTAAAAAAATAAAAACAGAAACCAACTTTTTCTTAATAAAAATGTTCTTTTAATCATTTTTACATGACTTTACTAATTATTTCATAAAGAGTATTTGCATTAGTATACACATTTAAAACTGTTTGGATATTATTATATAACTTTGTGACTACTTATTTCATGTATCTCTACTGGGAAAACCAGATACATTCATAATAATAGCAATGCAGTTTGTTTTAGTCAGTTTTCATAGTGTGTGCAGTAAAAACAAAATATATTTTTATCATTTGTCTAGGTTACATAGTGTCATTTTGCTTTATTTTGTTTTTATAATATTCAGCTTCCTATCATTATTAAAGGATGGGACAGAAAATATTTTTAGAACAGTGTAATTTTTAGGTGCTTTTATGAAAAGACACTACTTTTCCTGAAAGTTTCATTACTTTCCAAAGAAACAACACAATGTATTTTCATAGAGATGAAATACAGTCTCTTCGTGAGCAAGAAAATGCTACATATGGCATTTTCTTAAGTGGCATATGGCAGTATTTTAAGTGGGAAAGTCGCTAGTTGTGGGGAGATGTTCTTTATAAGGAGTCATAGCTTGCATTTGAAAGTCTCAGACCCAGCTAAGGATATTTTCAAAAAACAAATCATTCTTACAGTTCTGAGAAAGTGTTGTTACTGGTTCTTTGGGAGAGCTATCATCCGATTCTCATGGAACTAAAGCTGCCAAACTATTCCTGTAGAAAACACACACACACACAATTTAAAAAAAATCTTTTAAAATACTGAAAATCATCAAAAGATATTTTAGGGAAAACCACATTATTGGCTGCACAAAAACTCATGATGTTTTCACTGGAATAGAATCAGGAAAGATAAGAACTATCTAAGGATTTTAAATTACTTTGAGAAACAGGATGAGGTACGTTGAGAATATTGTTAAAGTTCATAGCCAGAACAAAGGGCAGATGGTATAATGTTATGTTATTATAACTTATACACTGGAGTATGCTTATATATGTATTATTGAGGTTTCACAGCAGTGTGAAAACAAGCAGGAAAAGTTTTGCCTTTTTCATATGAGGAAACTATGTTTAAAAATTTGCCAAATTGTAAGGGCTAAGCTAGAACTTAAACACCAAGGTGTTTTTATCTTTCTTCTCATAGCACACTCACTCACACACACTATTCAGCTTCCATTTTGCTTTCAATTTTTTCTCATGGAGGATAAGCACATGGATGGCCCTGGATCCACTGGTCCCCTGTTCGCTGAGTATACCTGTGTGTGACACAGAAGTTCTCATCTGTAATAGAGAGAATTGAATTTCATGTTCTTCTTTAGTCACTTCCCACACTACCACCTAAGATGTAAAAATGATTTTCTACCTGGAAAGTAGAGGAAATATATGAAAAAGGGAAGTTTTCAAATAAAAAAGAGACTCTAAGATCTCTTAAAGGACTTTGTATAAGTTAGGGAACCCTGGTCTTAAATTATACTGTTCAAGACTGAAAAATCATGAAGCTATGAAGTCATGACTGCTAATTATTTGAAAACTCTTGGAGGGCAAGTGTGGATTCTTTATCAGCAGGGTATGTCAAATTAAGTGCTTTTAAAAAATTATTATTACAATACTAGACTGATAGGTTAGTTTATATAATTATGAATGTCTTTTTCCATATTCTTGTGGTCAAGATGGAGAAATCAATGAAGGCTAGATAATAATCAGGTTAGGTGGATTTTGTTTAGAGAATAACCAACTCTAAAGACCATAGACTGAGAGGTAAAATTAGCCTAGCAAATGGACTCTAATAATTGGGCATAGGCTACTATGATTAACCATTTCTTAGAATATATTTTGGCCATAGCCTACTACAATTAAGCATTTATTAAAAAGTATTTTTGTCTGTTACTTACAGATCTGCTTCAATATTGCCATTTGTCTTCCAAAAATTCAATCTTCTATTGATTTACTATTTACAAAAGAAATAATTTTTAAAAATGTTGATATGTGTAATCCTAATCATCCTGACAAGTAGTTTTTATTATTGATAAGTATGTGCTACCTAAATCTTTGCCTCATTTTTGGCTCAATCTCGGAGGACAGAGTTATAACTCTGAGACCTTTGGTTAATGTTGCTAAATGTTACTATGTTGTAAATATGTTGTACTTGACAATGACTTTAATTTGATAATAAATTTAGCCCTCCTCCTAAAAGCAAATGAAAAATGTTCTATTTATTTGTTTCTGTTTATATGAGTGTAATTACATTTTCCTTCCTACAAAATATCTTTTTTTTTTTTTACTGTTTCCAGTAAAAAACATATTTTATTTTAGTAAAGTTCCTAATTGGGCAGTTTTATTTTACAGATTTTAATTATATGACTAAAGACTTAAAATTTGGACATAGATTTCCGGAAGAGCTACAGTAAATACAGACTATCTGGAATGTAGCCACAAACAAAAGAGTTCTCAACCAGACTGATAATTTCACTCTGACAATACTATACCTGGCATTAGAAACTTTTATCACAATGCTGGCATATGTTTCTTTCAGAGATATTTGTATGAATATTTTGCTAACATTTTTATGTTAGAGAAAAGTCAATAGCTACATTAATAATACTAAACTCACCTAAATGTCCCATTTCTTATACTACTTTGCTATTTGTAGTGTGGAATCAAAACAACATAATCCATGGTAAAGACAGACAATTAATGTATTTTAACAGTAATATATAACAACTAAAGAAACTCAGAAGAGTATAACATAAGGATGATTAGTTTAGCAAAACTTATGCTACCCAATTATTTCAATTTAATGTAAATATTGTCCCTGATAATTAATTTAGAATCCCTAACTAAACTAAATGTTGTTTCTGAAATGTTTTTAATGTGAAGGTATACAAATATTAATACAAAGTCAGTATTACTTCATTTTAGATTACTTTACTAGATTTCATATATACTGCATTTTATGTAGTGTTGATTTTTTTCAAACATAACTAGATACCCATCTGCTATTTCAATATGAGGTTCTACCAACATAGTACCTCAATATTAGTCTAGTTTATATTACCATATCTTTTGTTGTATGAGCTTCTATTTTAAGTGGCTGATCAAAATTAATGTGGTTTCTCTACCCAATGGCATTTATTTTGGTTATAACATTAGAAATGTAAATTTGCAATAAAAGAAGAAAATAGAAAGCTGGTTTTAATGAATATTTTACACATGACTAATTAACAGAATCCCCTACAGGAATTTGGAAGTAATAAGGAATTGACTGAAAATAAATTAAAAATTAATAAAGGAGTCTCCAAACAACTTTGTTTATGAACATTTAACAGTTGCTTTCTTAGTTATGAATATTTCAAGCTGTTTTGTTATTCAGAGTGCATTATTCTTGCAGTATTCATAATTTTAGAGGTGATTAGACAAAAAGGGGTAACACACAAAACAAAATGTCTTTAAAATGATAAAAACCCACCTTGGGAAAACTTGCTAATGTAAAAATAATGGCTTAATATTCATGTTTTTTGTCTAACAATATATGCAAAACAGAGTCTGATTCCATATAAGGATCAAAAATCCTTAAAAGGAGTAAAAGAAAGCAGCTTGATTTCCATGAACAATGTGAATGCTTTTAAAGAAGAAACTTGTGAGCAGAGCATAATGATGATCTTTGTCAAACATTTTGAAAATTAGTCTAAATGATATTGATCCACTCTTGCATGTAAATTGGTAAGAACATCATCCCAAAAGGATATTCTCAAATCATCTTTCTTCAAGTATATTAGGTCTTACTTTATTCAGGTAGCTGAATATTTATTGGCACTTTCTCTTAATGTTTGCAAACTGAAGGCATACAATGAAGAATTTTAGCTGTAATATTTCAAGAGAAAAATTTTTAAGCAACTCCAATTTCTTCCCAAGTTTGAAATGAAAGAATTGAACAAATCAAATGGCAATTATTCCTTCTACTTATCTTCTCTCAGTGAAAACAAATAACACCCAATGACTTTCAGTGGTGTTCTGCATATAATGGGTGAAGTATATTTGAAAAAAATGTGCTACATAAACAGAAATTTGAAATACAATTTTTGGATACATAGAAAGTACTAATTTTATTCCTCTGGACCATAACACTTTGAATAATTGATTAACACCTACAGATGATAACATATATGGATATTCAGCACAAGGATGCAGCTCTAAAGTTATGTCAAGTATAAACCATAAATTTCTTGAAATATTAAAATCTCTTAGTGCTTAAAACTCAGCAGATGTATCAGAAATATCTTTTATGGAAATAATAGACATAAGAGTGTCGTAACCCTGAAAGAATTTCAAAGGGAAAAAAACGTCTATTCCTAAAGTTAGGTATATCAATATTGTTTAATCTTTTCCCAAATCTGAAATGCTATAATAAGAAACTTTTGATGTTCCAAAATACTACAAACCTTTTAACAAGAAAAATATTTCCCAAATTACCTACCAATTTTAGAAGCACATTTAATTTTAAATGTTCTGATATAAATTTTCCTCATTACTATCAATTCTACTATCAATCTATCTGCAAGATAAATATTCCACTGTTCTTCAATAGCTTTATCCGTGGCTTAAAATAAGCTCAGTATGTATTGGAGATCAAAGTCTGAATCACTAATGCCTCATGTATTTCTTACTATAATTTGAATTTTCTAAGGTACAGTGATTTTTTTTTGTGAAAGATAAGAAGTAAAAAGAATTAAGTCTGTGCTGCAGCTGAATAGATTGCATTTGATTAGAAAGAGAAGAAATGGGAATATTCAAAGAACAGAAAGCAGAAAACCAGGAGATAGAGAGGTAGTGTTGTAGGACAGACACCGGAGGAGGGAAGGACTGGGGCCTTCACCTAGCAGTAGTTAGCTGTTCTGTGTGTTACATGCAGAGCTCCCTGGAAATAAATCCTTCAGAACTATTAATACATAATATTACTTTGCTTAGTTGTCCTTCTTTTAGCCAGAAGAGATTGTAGTTGGAAGACACACTGTGCTTTCCCTGGTGATCATCTCCTCTCCTTCCTCCTCTTCTGCTTCCCCCTCCCTGTCCTCTTCTCTCCTCCTCCTCCTCATCTGTCTCCTCCCCCACCTCTCTATTTCTCCCTCTCTTCACTCTTTCCTTCTCTCTCTCTCTTGCTCCTTTCCTACCTTTTCTCTCCGTCATTCTTCTTTTCTATTCTCTTATATATTTTTTAAATTCAGAGAAATATAATTTGTAAATAAAACTCTAGAAAAATTTTGCATTTTGGAGTCAGCAGGTGACAATTACAGGCTCTGTGTTCTTAGTAATATTGCCTTATGAATTTTTTTCTCAGCCTTTAAAAAATGCTAAGGCATTTTATTTTTAATCTGGTCATAGGCAAAAAGAAAAATCAGCTTTTTCTGAATATCAACAACCCCACACATGAAATTTATATTAGCACCATATAAAATTTACCTTCAAGAGTGTAAGTGGTTGCAACTAAGCTATTTGGTACTAAAATTGTGCTGAGATATTTATTTTGATGAAAAAAATAGTAAGTATATAAGACTATTCATCTACTCACTTTTTATTAGCTATATTATCAGGCATTCCCATTTTATCAATTATGGAGAAGTTTTGAATATTGAAATAAACTTCTTAGTCTTTACTAATAGATACATAATATAAAGTAGAAAAAGTTGACACTCTGGAACTGCAATTTTATTTGTGGTTGCTGTAATTTCCTTATTATTTCATTGTGTAAAATTCATACAGAGAAGCAGGTTAGTGAGTGGAGCACCCAAGGTTACAATGATTTGCCTAGTATTCCAGGTAAACAACAAATAAATATATAAATTCATTTAAAGTTAAATTTACTTTTAACTTAAAGATAACTTTGATTGTACAGTAATACAAGGTCTACAAGGTGTTTGTAGGTATAAGTTCTTCATCCTTTTAACTCTTTCAGGCGTTCAGTGTAACAGTTGGTGAGTTGTTTCTTGCTGGGTATTTGAATGATACCCTAGTGCCCTGAAAGAATTAATGATCCTTTGCAGTTGCCCATCTATTAGGCACCCTAGCGAAAGAATGGTCTAAACACAAGCTAAAGACTCAGGAAACCTGGGTTGTAGTTTTAACACCATTTCTAAGCCAATTCTGTGATTCTGGGTAACTTAGCTGAGTTATTGCTTGTATAACTAAAATAATATTCTTTAATAATTGTTATATGATAATGGGAACATAAAAAGAATTACATCAGTTTTTTTTATGATTTTTCTGTAAAGAAACTACCAGATAATTCCCTGTGATTCAATAGAAATTGCTCTGTCTTTACTGCATTGAACTTTCTTTTCCAAGTGAACTTTCTTGTGTTGTAAATGACCTTTGTTGCTCATCCAGTCTCAAAGGGACTGAAAAACAGCCAAACAACTAATGATTTTTCATTTGCTTTTAACAATATCCAGGGACAGGGAATATAAAAGTAACTATTTCCCAGGCAGCCTACTTCCAGAAAGGTTGGAATTTGATGATAAGTGCTATAAGTACAGAAATTTTCTCATTCTGTCTTCAAGTGCTTATATTCTAAAAGAGCTACTAAAGTTCCCAGCTGTTCTTGTTTAAGATATAGTCTTTTTAAAAGTACTTGAATACCTTCCAACTAAACTATTAATATTTATATGCATGCTATATTTAGCAGGTATTTACATTACTATTTCATTTTAAAATTAAAGAAAGAAGTAGCCTAGTCCTCCTAACTTACATATAACAGATTTCCGTTTAATACGGCATTTTAGAAATTAAATTATGAAACTTTATAAAGCCAATAAGCAATGTCTCTCATTAATTTTTAGCATGATAGAAGTTCATTAAACAAATGACTTTTTTCTGAAATGTATATATGTGATAACTGGCTAAATTTTTAGTATATAGTATTTGTTCAAACTTATGTTGCTTACTGTATTTCTGTTTTTGGGGGGAAGAGGGAATGGGAGAGTGGTGAACTGATAGCAATTAGCTTTATACAAAAGGATGTGTTGAAGTTCAAGTAGTAGAATTCTTTCAAATCAAAACAAGGTAATGACAGATTAAGCCTTTGAAATCACTGATTCTACATGATAATTCTTTGGAGTAAAAATTTAAATAATCATTGGCACAACTAATTGGAAAGATTGAAGACATTTTCTGTGACAATCATTTATTTATTTATTTATTTATTTATTTATTATAGCTTATTATGGGGGTAGAACCGTTCTGGTTAAATATATTGCCCATGCCCCTCCCAACCCCCCGAGTCTGAGCTTCAAGAGTGTCCATTCCCCAGACAGTGCGCAACGCACTCATCATGTAGGTATACACCCATCCCCTCCCCCCACCTCTGTCCCATACCCAAT
>CM052444.1:53275789-53292595 GCA_028533085.1 Varecia variegata | reverse complement strand
GCTTGAAGTTCTGATTTGGGGGGGACGGGGGTGGGGGCGGGGATGGGTGTATACCTACAGGAAGAGTGCGATGTGCACTGTCTGGGGAATGGACACGCTTGAGGCTCGGACTCGGGGGATTGGGAGGGACATGGGCAATATATCTATGCAGAACTTTTGTACCCCCATAATAAGCTGAAATAAAAAAAAAATTAAAAATTAAAAAAAAAAAAATCTACAATGTTGAGTCCAGCTCTTAATCCATCATTTTGCATCAGTTTTCTCATCATCTATGTGCACGCTCAATGCAACATTAACCTTACTCTTTAAATAAGGACCTATAGAGAAATAGGGATCAAAATCTCATCTATTAAACTCTTCCCAAAATAAAGGCTATGCCAGGCACTTTTACAAATTATCTCATTGAAATACTGCAACAATCTACACCCTTCCATCCCTGCTGGGCCCACATTATATGGGAGGATGAACACCTAGCCAGAAAGCAGAAGGCCTAGGCCCTGACAGCTTCTCCTATTCAGTCACGGGCACCTTACTTTGCCATCTTTAAACCTTGGTATTGAAATCCACTGGAGAAAATAATGGCCAAAGTTCACACATGGCAATAGATGGGAAAATTTTCTCTACATTTCAGAGTGCTATTTACATATCAAGTATTAGAAATCTCTCTCAAATGTGCACAAAAGACTACCTTCAATTTTTCACAACATTAACTTTTTAAAATGTAAATTAGAGCCACTTGAAACTTGTCTCTATTGCAGGGCTATTATCAGTCTTTCATGTGTTCTTACAAAGGAGAAGAAAGGGTTGAGACAGAGATAGAAAGATTAGAATTACACAGGGCTTCCATTACCACATGCATACATTTTGACCATGTTTTGTCAGTATCTCCTTCCCTTTGGGGGTGATCAATATCCTTCAGTTTTTTCCCCTGCAGTTTTTAAAGCTATTTAGAATTAGGCTCTTACTCTGTGTCAGGGACTAAGTTAAATACTTTATATACGTCTCATAGAGAAAAACATTTATTTCCGGGAATGAAATGTCAAAACACCGTGGAAACAGCTTCAATATTCTGGGGAGGTGTAAGGGGAGGAGAAAAAAAATAAGGCTGAATTGCTCTGTGTGGTGATGGTTTTGGGGGACCGGGCCCTTGGGAAAATATAGAAGGTAAGACTGAAAAAGAGACAGGGGTCAATGTGAATGGCAAGTTAGTAACAACCTTCTAGTTGGGAAAATGGCTGAGCAACTTTTAAAAATGGTGTAACTCTAGAATATTTATTGAAACACCTACAAATCTTTGAAATTTGGTAAAATATGCTACCCCACAAACATACACACATGCTCTTATGGTAGTAGTACCATAAAAGTGGATATAGGAATCAAGACATCATAGAGTTTATGCTGATGTAGGATGGGAAAAGACTAGATGGGGGGGAACAGCAGAAACCAGAGGTGAAGGAGGCCAGAACACCTGTGCATCACCAGGAGGCCTTAGACCTGGGACTGGAACTTATCATCTTGCTACTATAAGTAATGTCATCTTAGGGAAGTCTTTCATCCTTTCTGAGACACTGATTCATGATTAGTTGAGGATAATGATAATTTCCATTTCAGAGATTGTTGCCTAGGTTAAATATTAAAAAAAATGAGCAATGATGCTTACATTGATATACTCAATATACTTCAGTCTACTTAAGCATAAGTCCTTCATGAATTAAATAATTGTTAAAACTCCACTCCTCCCTTTTACACTGACTCCAAATAGCAATGAGGAGTATTTCCAGGAATAAAAAGGCCATTGCTGTAGAGAACCAGGTGTCAGTGTGAAGTCAGTAACCTTGACTCTGTTACTATACTCCTTCCATATGTAAGTTCCCTTTGCCCTATCTCTGGCTGTTGATTTCACTTTAATAATGAATGAGGTAGAACTATACATGCCAAGTCTTGTGAGGGCATAGGAGGAAATGATAAATATCTCTCCATCTTCTTAGCAATACCTAAGATTCTGTTTTTCAGCTTCTTTCAAGATGAGGAGTGTTATGATAAACTAGTTTACATTAAGGTGGTATAAAATGGCGATAGCCTAATGTATAAACTTCTCTGAGAGATATGAGTATATTAAAAATAATAATAGGTAACATTTACTGAGCACTTCCTATGTGACAGGCACTATTCTAAGAACCCTTTATATATTATACTATTTAATCTCAGAGCAACCATATGGCAAAGTTACTTTTGATATCTCCATTCTGAAAGTAAAAATAACAACTAAATGTAAATAAATTAAAGAATTTAGATAAGTAACTTGTCACAGTCAAGAATGGAACCGAGATTCAAACATAATTTTCAATATTTAGTACATATTAAGCTATTATTATCAGTATCTACTATTATTAATATTCTCCTTCAAGGATTTTATCATCTCAGAGCATTACATACCAGGACAAATTAGATAAACATGTTACTTTCTGCCATAAAAAAGAGAATCTTGCCCTAATTTTTTGGAAATGTTTTCTAACAAGCTAATCTTACTCACATCCCCATGACTTTGGACTCTTCATTAACAATTCTGAGCTCTGGTCCTCCATATGGTCTCACTACCTGTTTAAAATCCCTCAAAGCTCATAGAACTTACAGCTCACAGAGTGTAGTCCACACGTCTGTAAGGCCAGGGTGATCAGCCTCTCCAGCTTTATTTTGTAAATAGGTCAAAGGTTCTTCTACTTCTGCACCTCTTCTGCTTCGTATAATCACTTTGCCAACTCTCACTCATCTCCAGGGCCAAATTAAGTAGAACAGTAAAGAGTTCTGAAACCATGTACCCCAGACTAGGTTAAATCTACAAGTTACAAACTATTATTACATATTCTTCCAGCCTCTTCCATGCAATTCTAACATGACACTAATTAACACTAATTTCTATGATTGTTTACTCTATCTTTTCCTATGGGTAGAAAAATCCATAAGGGTAAAAGTATGTCTGTTTTGTTCTGTTTTTCTTATTTCCACCACTTTATCCCATTTCCTACCACCCCAGGTACTGTATTTAGTACTATAATGGTTAATGTTAAGTTCGACTTGACTGGATTAAGGAATAGCTAGACAGTGGGTAAAGCATTATTTTGGGGTGTATCTGTGAGGACATTTCCAGAGGAGATTGGTGTGTGATTTGGTGACTGAGAGGGGAAAATTTACCCTCAATATGGAGAGGGGAGGGGACCATCGAATCAGCTGGGGTAAAGGATAGCACAAAAAGGCAAATTCTCCCTGTCTCTTCTGGAGCTGGGACACTCTCCTTCTCCTGCTGTTGGACATCAGAACTCCTGACTCTCTGACCTTCAGACTCCAAGACTTATACCAGTGGTCCCTGGGTTCCTCAGGCCTTTAGCCTTAGAAGGAGTTACATCATCCACTTCCCTGATTCTGAGGCTTTTAGACTTGGACTGAACCACACCAGCTACCAGTATCCCAGAGTCTTCAGTTTGCTGAGGGCAGGTTGTGGGACTTCTCAGCCTACATAATCTCATAAGCCAATTCCCCTAATAACTGCCCTCTCACACATCTGTCTCTCTCTATATGTTCCATGTCTCTCTAAAGAACCCTGACAAGTACCAACCAGACATTTTGTTACATGCACACAAGCATGACAGACTCAAAATGTCCACAGATGGGCTCCTTAACTTCTCCCCAAAACCTTCTTGAGAATTGGTCTTCAACTACACCATGAGCACGTCTGCTTATCTATTCCGTCACGCAGGAAATCATTTTGCGCTGTCTCCTTCTCTGATTCTCCTCATCCACAGTCACCTAGTTGTGTGGATTCTACTTCTTAAACACTCCTTCTTCTCCAATGCATGGTTTTAGTCACAACTCTCAATCTATCTTGAAATATTTTCAAAACATATCTGGCCTCTGTCTCTAATGTACCCCTGAAAAAGATCATTTAAAAAAAACCCACACAGCTGGTCAAGTTAATTTTCTGCTAAAAGTCTTTCAATGAACTGTTTAAGTGTCTTCAAAATATTGTCTCATACTCTTTCTGCTGTTCGCCCCCAGCCCTCACGTTCACTCCAACCTCTAACTCTGCTGTACAATCTCCAATTCTTTTTACATGTCTTACATTTTGTATGTCTTTTTATTTTCTGCTTTGATTACTTTTCCTCCTTTGGGAATATTGCTAACTCCTATTAATCTTTATGAACCCTGTCAACTCCTCCAGGAAGCTTTCTCTTATTCATTCTTACCTCTCACTCTTCCATTGTTCAGAGTTCAATGCTTCCATAGTGTCCTACAATCAAATATATAATTTTCATTTTATATTATATATCCACGTCTACTAATACTGAAGTAGAGAAGATCATATTTGGTTAGAGCAATTCCAAAATACACATTGGTTAGAAAGAATCCAATTTTCCATTGTTTGGAGTTTTGTATGCCATTTAATATTTCATTCCTGTTCTGACTTCAATTTGAGAGAAAACCCAGACACCACAAGAACCAACAGAGTTGTGGATTTGTTTGGTTTTATAATGAAACATTTGTAATAAAACCTTTTTAATGGTATGATGAACCCTACAGGAACCATAAAAACACTCAGCTCCCCAAGGCTATTTTTTTTGTTGTTGTAGCTTTAAATTGTTGATTTTTGAGATAAAAGCTTTAAAAGCTTCAAAAATGATTTGAGGTACTTCCTGCTTTTTAGAACTACAAAGACAATATTCCAACCTGTGTGATATTTTCCTGCATTAAGGAAACCTCAAAGGAATCTCCACAGAAGTGAGCTGTGGCTTGTGAGAGACAACAAACCTGACCTCTGTCCTTTCACAGAAATCATGTGATAATTTCAAGGAATTGCTCTCTTCTTTTCTGTCTCACTTCCTCATGTTAGATAGAGATGATAGAGGTAGAGACAGAAACAGAGAGAGAGAGAGAGAGATGCTTCCTTCCATCTGCGTGATTTTATAAAGTTAAATATTTAAAATATAAAAGGAAGACATCTGAATTTTTTAGCATAGCCTTTGTGTCTTTTCAATGTCTTCATGAGCACTATAACCAAACTTACTACTTAAGCTATTATTTTTATTTAATAAGTGATTAAATAGGGTTGAGTGTATATTAAATGTATTTACATTAAGAGAATTCACAACTATTACTACAAAAATTACACAGATATCATTTAAGCTGGCTATGAAATATGAATGTTCTGCAGAAGATCTTTTTATATACAGAATTCACAGGAAAATATTGACAATATAGAAATCTTCTGACATGGTACATAAATTCTAAAATAAGTGCCTTGAAAATAAAAAATATATATCAGTATTTATTAACTCAATTGAATTTCTTAATTTGTCTTGCTCTCAGATTTTACAGTAAGTAATAATATCTACCTCAGATTTCTCTACATTTAGTTAAATAAAATAAAATACATAAAGTTTCTAGCACAAACCTAGCATGTGGAAGACTCTCAGTAAATATGAGTATTCTCCCTTAAGACTTTTAAATCATAATAGTTCTAAGTATTTAATAACTGTTTAATATGTTCAGTCATAATCATATATTTTAAATTCTCAAAAAAGAAAATGTTGCTCTTAAAACTGAAGTCATGTGCTGGTTTTGATACAATGTTTTAAATGTCCTAAGCATATTATTAAATTTAATCTACCCAGTATTTAGTATGACAAATGGTAACACAAATGTAACCAGTATAAAACTGATGTCCTTTTTTTTTTTAATATGATAGATATATTACCTTGGGCACAGAGTTTGAAAGTTGTGGTGGACAGGAAGGAGAAATACGAGGAGTTCCAGTTTCCTAACTAGGGATTATTTCTTGTCGCCTTTGAAATGTTAATATGTAATTTTACCATGCATAATTCAGTAGTTCAATTTCCTAATCTATACAGTGAGGATAATAAAATATAATCTGTTTACCTTTCATAAGGTAGACCCCAAAACAAGAGGTTTACAGGGATATTTTTGTTTTAAATGATTTTACTGATGTAAATTTGAAATGAACATTAAACTGAACATACTTAAAGTTACAATCTAATGCATTATAACATAAGTATATCCCAGAGAAACCATCACCACAGTCAAGATAGTGAACATATCCATTAATATCATCACCCCAAAAGTTTCTTGGTGCCCCTCGGTGATCCATCCTACTTATTTCCTGCCCCTCCCATTCCCCTTAGCAACCATGAATCTGCTTTTTGTCACTGTGGATTATTTTGCATTTTCTAAAGTTTTATATAAATGGAATCACACAGTATGTGCTCTTTATTGTCCACATTCTTCACTCAGTTTAATCATCTTGAGATCCATCTAGGTAATGGCATTCATCTATAGTTCATTCACTTTTAGTGCTGAGTGGTATTCTATTGCATAAATATTCCCAAATCTGTTTATCCTTTCACTTCTTGAATGAGGTGAGTACTGAGTTTCAAGATATTACAGATAAAACTTCTATGAACATTCTTGAACAGACCTTCATATGGATATGGGCTTTGGCTCATCTTGAATAAACATCTAGGTATGCTACATCATACTGCAGGTGTAGGGGTAATTGTTTTTAGAAAAGGAACAAACCACTTCCAAACTGCTTGTATAATTTTACATTCTGACCAGAAGTATGAGAATTTCAGTTACTCAAAATCATTACCAACACTTGGTATGATCACTCTTTTTCATTTTAAATACTCTAATAGTTATGTAGGGGTATCTCACTATGATTGTATGTTTTAATTAAACTTTTTATGTTGGAATAAATACAAATTTACATGCACTTGTAAAAAATAATACAGAGATCCTGTGGTGCACATTTTACCCAGTTTTTCCCAATGGTGCCATCTTGCAAAATGACAGAATAATATTCCAATCAGGATAGTGACATTGTTAAAGTTAAGGTACAGAACACTTCTGTCACCACAAGGATCTCTCTTACTGCCCTTTTATAGCCACTTCTACCTCCAATGGAGTGTTTCCTATATGTTTCTTTTATTTTCTGTTCTTCTCTTTCCCTTTTCTTAGATTCCTATGAGTAAATTGAATGTTTTTAGGTTAGATCTTGTTTTCTTTATAGTGTATTGGCATATATCACTTTATACATAGGTGCCTTAGTGGTTGCTTTAGGTATTACAATATATAAGCATAACTGTTACAGTCTACTGTTTATCAGTGCTTTAGCACTTTGAAGTATAGAAATCTTAGCTCCATTTAAGTACCTTCACCCTCCCCACTTTTAAAAAATAATTGACCTAAGTATTTCCTCTACATACATTGAGCACCACATCAAATGATGTTACAATGCTTGTTCAAACATCGTTCATCAGGTGTCAGGCAGATGGGTGGGGGCAGGAGGGGATGGGTATATACACACGTAATGGGTGCGGTGCACACCGTCTAGGGAATGGACATGCTTGAAGTTCTGACTCCGGTGAGGAAGGGCAATACACATAACCTAAACATTTGTACCCCCGTAATATGCTGAAATAAAATAAAAAATAAAAAAATTACCTCAAAAAAGTATCAATTATGATGCAAGGAACTCATGAAAAGGAGGATAGTCTATTATTTACCCTATTTTCATCCATGCTGATATTCTTCTTTCTTTTTAGAAGTTCCAGCCTTTCTTCTGTTTTCATGTTTTCTATTTAGAGAACCTCCTTTAGCCATTCAATAAAGATAAATTTGCTAGAAACAAATTTTCTTAATTTTTCTTTTTCTGAGAAATTTTTTATTTCCTATCCATTCCTAAGTGATATTTTTGCTGGATATAGAATTTGTGGTTGACAATTTGCTTCTTTCAGTACTTAAAAAATGTTGTGCTCCTTCCTTCTGGCCTTCATGATTTCAGATAAGAAATCTTCCGTAATTCAAATGGATGTTCCTATATAATTGTGTTATTTCTCTATGGCTGATATGTGTGTGAGTGTGTGTGTATGTATTATATATATGGCTGAGATATATATATATGTCTTTAAATTTTCAGAAGTTTAATTATGATATATATTGACATGGATTTATTTATTTATCCTATTTGGAATTTTCTCAGCTTTTTGAAACTGTAGGTGTGTGTCTTTCTCCAAGTTTGGGAAGTTTTCAGCCATTGTTGCTTCAAATACTTTTCAAATACTTTGGGTACTCTCCTCCCCCTCTGTGACTACTTTGATTGTTAGATGTCAGCTCTTTTATTATTTGTCTGACAGATCATTTTTTTCAGTCTATTTTTTTATGTTTTTCAGATTGGGTAAATTACATTTATTAGTCCTCAAGTTAACTGATTTTATCCCCTGCCTTCTCCATTCTAATATTGAGCCCATTAAGTGACAATGTTCAGTTATTAGGTCTTTTAGTCCTATAATTTCTATTTGGTTCCTTTTTTATAACTTCTATTCCTTTACAGATATTATTTACTTTTATTTATTTAAAAAGAATTTATAATTGCTTGTTGAAGCATTTTTATCGTGGCTGTTTTAAAATCCTTGGCAGATAATATCAACATCTGTTTCACCTCAATGTTGGCATCTTTTGATTATATTTTCTTATCCTACTATTTTTCTGGTTCTTAGTACGAGAAGTGTTGTTTTAATTGTATTCTGGACATATATGATATTATAATATAAGTCTCTCAATAATATATAACCATTTTTTTAGCAAGCAGTCTCCTTTTGATGGATAATGCTAAGGCCATTTAGGGGTGTATGTTCACCTTCCTACTGTGCCCTGCAGACATCCTCAGGAAACATGAAGTGTTTCTCATGCTGCTGCATTGCAAACAGTTGGGGAGGCAGTTCAGCTTCCCCTTGATCTACTAGCACCTTTCCATCAAAAGTAGGGCACTTATTCACAACACCTCATCACCTCTGAGTGGAGATCTAAGATCAGGTCACCACCAGGCTCTGCTACTGTTATACTTAGGAGATGGGAAGTGAAGGGCTCAAACCCATAATTTTTTTTTTGCTGTAGGTTCAGGGTGGGCTGAATCTCAGCTCCCTACATGGCCCCACTGATATCAGGAGAAGGGAGCTTGGGGAAACAGAGTGTTAAGTAGTCCTGTCTCCATCACCTATTTCCACCTCCTGGGATAGATGCTCCCACTAAACCTGCAAGTCATGCTAGCTATGTTCAGAAACAGGAGTGTGGCTAGCCCCACTTCAAACCACTTCATTCAGTATCATTGCTTCATGGTGGATATGGAAGTTCTATTCCCAACTGGACACCAGGGATGGGAGAAAGTGAAGTGTGTACTATTACTTATTTGCACCCACTTGTTTAGTTTAACTGATACCAGATGGGGTGTGGATTCATTTCCCCACTAACAGGGAGAGGAGGATGCAAATTCTAGCAGTGACTAGCCATGTTTGCACAGCCTCATTAAGTCTCATTGCTGTTAGGTGGGGAGTAGAGGCTCAGTTGGCCACTAAGCCCAGCTAACACTACCCTGGTGGGGAAATGGCCATACCACCTGGAGCCTCCAGGCATGTGCTGATACCGGAATTGGTTTTTGTGGGTGGGAGATTGTGGTGGTAGATCAACTCAACCCTATTATTGCTTGAAGTCCAGTGTCTTGAAAACCCTTGGGTTTTGTTCAACTTTTTGGTTCTTTCTGGCAGGAGAGTAACCCTGGTCTCTGTTATTCCATCTTGGCTGGGAGCAGTAGTCTGAAACAAATATTTTAAATTAATTATTAAAGTTTTTGAAAAGATGGATTTGAGTGAAGCTAAATTGGTCACAGTATCCACCATTACTGACATGGAATCAAATGTGATAAGCTGCACTACATCAAATCACAGGATCAGGAAACAAATACCCATGCTATATTCTCAGATTTTGAAATTTGGACTGTTCCTCAGTAAGATCCAATTAATGCCAGACTGATGTCTCATGTCTAGAGTCTATTAAGTATTGTTTATTTTTAATACAAGCAAAAATAAAATGGAGGATGGAGAGATACTCAAATAATTAAGTGAAATTGATTATCATTTATGTGCATTTGTGAATGAAATTTATAGTTTAGTTGCTAGTATTGCAACAATGTAAATTTCAATAATTACACTATAATTATGTAAAATGTTGATTGGGGTAAACTAGGTAAAGGAAATATACAAACTCTGTATTATTTTTGCAAATTCTTTATAACTTTAAATTTATCTCACAGTAAAAGTTACTTTAAAAAAAAAAAACTGTTCTGTACGCTCTTATTATCAGAGTCAATGACTTGAAATGCCATATTTATTTTCATTCCTAATCCCACTCCCTTGCCCAAGCAGTCACCAAATCTTCTTGTTTTTAACTCTATTCTTATCTTTTTTCTTCCGGCATGCACTCTTTCCTCATGTTCTCTTTAGTTCTAGCTTGGAAAAAAAATTGCAATAGCCTTTATGTTAGGCTTCCTATTTCCATGCCTGAGAAGGAACAACTAAGTATAGTGAGCTATAGTGAGTCCATGTTTGAGCTGGCTAGAATTAACTCACCTCATCACTTGACAGCCATTTAACTCTTCTGGACCACAATATCCTCAACTGTAAAATGGGAACAATTGAAGCTGAAATGTTTACAGAGTGGTGGTGAGACACAAATTTGAATATATGTGTGTGTATATATATATATATATATGAATCTGCTAAGTACTTGTATTATAAAATTATAGTACATCATTACTTGCTAGATACAGGCAATCATAAATGATTGCTTCCTGGAAGATTCTTTTACTCATATGTTTTAGATTTACAGGGTTCCTGTGATCTACTTACATAAAAATAGCTTCCAGTCATGACACTGAAACCCAAACCCATACTGACATTTCTCAAGCCAAGTCCATCTTGGGGTTTGCAATGGCCTCATATTTCTACCTTGTTCAATTTCAGCCCCATAATACAGCCATACAGGGCAAAAACTATTAATTTTCATTTTGTTATTTTCTGTAACTTCTTAAAGCCATAGTACTCTAGAGCTGCCTACAAATTAACCCCAAGTAAAATAAGTCACCCTTAAATGATTGAATTACCTTCCTGGATACAAGTAATAACATCCATTGATTAATGTACCTGTGAATATATGAGTAAAACTAAAGTAATAAATGTTTCAAAAAGAAATAAACTTTTTGCAAGTTCTATTGCAGGAAACAATAGGACATGCTCTTAAAATTATTCATGACCTTTAAAAACTATCATCACTTACACAATTTTGTCACATTTTAATATTGTTTATGAAAATGAGCACAAACATTAGCATGGTTTACAGCCTTTTAAAATTAACAGTATTTTTGCAGAAGATTTTGCTTTGTGAATTACTGACTCAACTTAACCTATGCAGATCCCCAACTCTTTCCTTTTTATTGCTTCATATGGAAGAAATCATCTAAAATTTCTAAATGATGCATAACAATGAGATATCTTAAACTCTTTATTATGGACTGAACACATTTTTTAAAAGTTGGTGTAGATATTTGAAAAGGATTAAAAAACAAAGCAAGGAGTGTATTTTAAGTTTCCAGTTTTCAAGGGACATAACACCCAGCCAACACCACATATCAGCTAGGTAAAGGGGGAAAGTTAATGAATAATTCAGAATTACCACCAGATCCTCAACATCATAATGGCTTGTCACACTGTTGGTTTGTCTTGCTGGACTCACTTAACTGGCATAGCCCATATTTCCAAACAGCTTTATTCAGCAAAGAAAATCTACACTGAGACCATAAGCCTTAGCAAATTGTCAAGGGGTGAGCTGGAGGTAACAGAATTTCTGCATATTTAAATATTCAGGAACCAAACCTGATAAATATGGAGGGCAAGGCAGATTTTTAAGTGAAATAAAAGGTTCCTGTTTGCATCTCGGGTAGTTTGCCAGTTCACTGTGATGTTAAATAGAAACTTGGGCTTTAAATATTGACAGATGAATGATCTGACTCTTTTGGAAGAGTTATGACCCAGTGAGAGCTGTGCATTATACGAGCAATTTTGTTTTAGTTCTGGGGGCACTTGGCATAAGGACCCTCCACTATAATCTGCAGCTTGAGGATGCACAGCTGGAATGGCAATGGGTTTGTTATTTGTAAAACATCCATGAATTTCACCACAGGCCTTCTACCAACATGGAAGCATCTGTGAATCAAACTGTTCCCCAGCTGTTTGTTCATCCACTACTTGCAGGTTCTTGTAGTATAAAGTCCCTATTAATACTGCTGGTTACACTACACCCCGATGGGTCTGTACAAAATCGTTCCGTTTAAACTACAGTTTAATGCATGAAATCCCCCAAAGATAAATCCCTTAAGATTCCTTAGAGAAAAAAAAAAAAAGAAATCATGTCTTTTTGTAGTTACTGCCAGGGTTTCTGGGCCAACTCTCCTCATTTTCATTTGAACCCTTTTTAGTTTCCTACGTTTTTGCAAAATGTCCTCCCTTCCAGGCAGATACACCCTCAGTGCTTTACCCTACAAAAAAATAGAAAACATTTCTATGAAAGCAAAATTCAAACACTAAAAAGAATAAAAAAAAAAAATGCCAGACTGAAGTTGTTTTAGGCCTTATCTTCAAAAGCACAATTGCTTTAGGATCCCTTAACAAATAGTTTTTCTTATTAAGGCTCTGGAAATTTTAATTTCTTTAACGGTGACACACATATTTTAGGTTTTAATTAAAAGCTTTGGGTTATAATAATTTGTATCATTATACCACTGTACTTTTATTTAAAAACAAATTGCATTTATAAATCATTTGGCAAAGGGTATTTAAGAGCTTTACTTCAGGAAATGGAAAAAGAGTAGACTTTCATATTAAAACCAAAACAATAATATGTAATGTTTAAATTTACAATGAACATTTATTTTAACTTAAACGTCAACTAATAATTATGGTAAATGAATGATTATAAGATTTGGTAATTGAACAAAGTTGAAAGTTTTGTGATTAATAGAAACATCAATGATTTGCTTTAAAATTCAGATATCATCGATTATATTTTGTTTTATTGCTCCAAAATTTTATTCAGATCATGCTAATTGCTGTAATCCATGAACTCTCTGAGCAGTAGCTTGTTATGTCTTCCACATCAGCAGATCTAGAATTTTTTTTAATTTTAAATTTTGTATTTATTAATCACCATGTCGTTTTTTTTTTTTTGAGACAGAGTCTTGCTCTGTCACCCTGGATAGAGTGCAGTGGGACTATAGCCAAGCGCCACAATGCCTGGCTAATTTTTCTGTTTTAGTAGAGATAGGGTCTTGCTCTTGCTCAGACTGGTCTCGAACTCCTGACCTCAAGCAATCCTTCTTCCTTGGCATCCCAGAGTGCTAGGTTTACAGGCATAAGCCACTGCACCCAGCCAGACCTAAAATTTTTTAACAGGAAAATCCGTGTTCTCTCTAGTACCCAGTGTTTGTTTTTCTCTTGATTTATGTTTCTTTGAAACTAAAAAATATAGATTCAATAAGAGTAGTCACATAAAGTGTAACATATAATAGCTTAAATCTGATATTACATCACTCATTAACAAATCAGTATCAATAGAATCTCACTTCTTTGTGAATTTCTACATTCCATTTAAATTTTGGTATGTTTTTGAAGTTTTAGTTATTAAGCTTTGTTTTTAGATTGTAGATATTAGATGTGTTTGTATTCAAAAATGAAAATAAATGTAACGTCATTCTTAAAATAAAATTCCTGGTATGTAGACTACTTTCCAACAGGAAATAATATATTGGGCTCTATACCTAAAGAAAGTAAATACGTAAAATACCTTCTGCCTGCTCACATTAAAATAAAGAATTACCAGTTTATAAGTAGACAAGTAATTGATAATATATATTGTGTATGCAGGTGGTGAGGAATAGCAGGCTAAATTGTTCTGCAGGCTTAGTTCTGTAGTCCCTTCTGGCCTGTGGCCTGATTACCCACACTAAGCAACATTTCTCCAAAGAAATAATCACTCTTTTTCCCCATTATTATCCCTCTCTATATCACTGCTTTACACATCTCCTTCCCAAACCCAATCTCCATTGATGTGCTTACTGGGCTGTGACCTCTACCCACATACTTACAGTCCCAGGGAGTGTCTCTGTAATTCATGACACTTTGGCCACACTGGTCAAGCTCATGACCAACACAGGATCTTATATTAGATCTTCCCTCGACCTAGAATACTTTTTCTCATATAATATATTTTTATGGCCATGACCATTTCTTTTCATGTTAATGTATCAGAAAAGCCTTCCCTAATTATCCAGTATATATTAGCTATTCCCCATAATCTTCTGTACAAAGTAGGAATTACGTTTGTCTCCAAGTAATGGAAAACTCTGTCAAAAAGTGGCTTAGGTGAGTTAGGACTTGATTTTTCTCATATCCAAGAGCCTCCAATGTAGGCAATTGGTAAAGACAATTCAAAGCCCTTGTCTGGTCTTTTTCACATAATGCCAGCATCAGCCAAAACTTCCACATTCGAGCCAGGAAGAAGTAAACGGAGAAGAGGGGAGTGTGCTGCAACAGGGATGCAATGCTCTCCCAGAAATTTCAACAGTCTTCTCACATGTTATTATTCAGAACTGTCACATGGTCACAAAGGACAATTAAAAATAAAATATTTTTGCCACTTTGAACAACAATGATATTCTGCTAGCAATAAAGAAAGGATAATAAATAGGCATTCAGCAGCATCTATCAAATTTTCTTTTTGTTATCTGAAAGTATTACAGGGTTACAAATGTTTTTTGTTTGGATCACTTTTGTAATGTTTGAGTCAGTGTTAAAAGTACGACCATCACCCAGATAGTGTTCACTGTACCCATTAGGTAGGTTTTCGCATATCCTCTCCTTTCTCCAGCGCCCTGCTTGATTTCCACTGAGTTTTACTTTCATCTGTGCACATGAGTGCTGACCAGTTAGTTCCAATTTAACAATGAGTAGACGTGGTGTTTGTTTTTCCATTCTTTAGATACTTCACATAGGATAATGGTCTGCAGTTCCATTCAAATTTTTGCAAAAGGCAGTAAGCCATCCTTCTTCATGGCTGAGTAGTATTCCACAGTATACATATACCACATTTATTAATACACTTATAAATTGATGAACATTTGGGTTGATTCTGCATCTTTGCAATTGTGAATTGTGTTGCAATAAACATTCAAATATAGGTGTCTTTTTGATAAAATGTCTTTGGTTCCTTTAGGTAAATACCAAGTAGTGGGAGTGCTGGATCGAATAGTAGGTCTACTTTTCATTGTTTGAGGAATCTCCACAGTTTTCCATAGAGGTTGTACTAATTTGCAGTCCCACCAAAACTGTATAAGTGTTCCTTTCTCTCTGCATCCACACCAGCATCTATTGTTTTGGGGCTTTTTAATAAAAGTCATTCTAAGTTTTACTAAAAAATAAGGTGATATGTCATTGTGGTTTTGATTTGCATTTCCCTGATAATTAGTGATATTGAGCATTTTTTCATATGTTTATTGGCCATTTGTCTATCTTCTTTGAGAAGCTTTTGTTAATGTCTTTTCCCTACTTTTTAGTGGGGTTGTTTGATTTTTTTCTTGCTGATATGCTTGAGTTCTTTATAGATTCTGGCTATTCACCCTTTATAAGGATGTATGGCTTGTAAATATTTTCTCCCATTCTGTAGGTTGTCTATTTTCTCTGTTAATTGTTTCCTTGGCTGTGCAGAAGCTTTTTTAATTTAAGCAAGTCCGATTTATTTATTTTTGGTGTTGCTGGGATTGCCGTTGGGGCCTTCTTGATAAATTCTTTGCCTAAGCTGATATCTAGAAGAGTTTTTCCCACATTTTCTTCTAGAATTCTTATGGCTTCATGCCTTACATTTAAGTCCTTTATCCTTCTGAATTAATTTTTGTGAGTGGTGAGAGATATGGATCCAGTTTCATTCTTCCACATGTGGCTGTCCAATTTTTCCAGCACCATTTATTGAATAGGGATTCTTTTCCCAAGTATATATTGTTATCTGCTTTGTCAAAGATCAGTTGGCCCTATGTAGATGGTTTATCTGTATTTTCTGTCTATTCCATGGGTCTATGTCTCTATTTTTGTGCCAATACCTTGCTGTTTTGCTTAGTATAGCCTTGTAATACAACTTGAAGTCTAGTAATGTGATGCCTCCCAATTTGTTCCTTTTGCTTAAGATTGCTTTGGCTATTCAGGCTCTTTTCTGGTTTCACATGAAGCATAGAAATATTTTTTCTAGATCTGTGACTGAGGAAAGAAATTGCAGATGATGCAAACAAGTGGAAACACATATATTCATGGTCAGTAGAATCAACATTGTTAAAATGTCCATAGTACCTAAAATAATTTACAGATTCAATGCAATCCCCATCAAAATGCTAAAGTCAGATTTCACAGTTCTAGAAAAAGTAATTCAAATTTTAATATATATGTTTTGTTTTATTTTATTTTCTGCCTTTATCATATTAATTGTTGATTTGTTTATGTATTTAATGTCCCATCTCCCCCTTACTAGAAGGCGAGTTCCAGGAGATAAGAAGCCCCATTTGTCTAATGAATTTCTATAATCTAGAAAACTCACTGGCCCATAGTATCTGCTTTATAAATATTTTCTTCATGAAAGAATATTGTGTTAATTGAAGTTCAATTAAATGGCAACTTTGACTCATGTATTCAAACTTATAAAACAAATATGTCTTGTCTTAAAACCATACCATGCTTGTGGATCAGAAGAATCAACATTGTTAAAATGTCTATACTGCCCAAAGTGATATACAAATTCAATGCAATCCCTATTAAATTACCAACATCATTTTTCACAGATATAGAAAAAATAATTTTACGCTTT
>CM052444.1:53257407-53275289 GCA_028533085.1 Varecia variegata | reverse complement strand
GTTGTTTCCACATCTTAGCAATTGTGAATTGTGCTGCTATAAACATTCGGGTGCAGGTGTCTTTATTGTAGAATGACTTATGTTCTTCTGGGTAGATGCCCAATAATGGGATTGCTGGATCAAATGGAAGGTCGTAGATTTTTAAAGTGCTGCCAAGGAGAAAGTATGTAAAGTAAGAGTATAATCCCTAGAAACAGAAGAGATTTATAATACCTCTCCTAAATCCAGCAGTATAACACAAGAAGGAAGGGAGAAGAAAAGAAAAAGAGAAAGAAGGCAGGGAGGCAGGAAGTGGTTAGGAAAATCTTTCTAACAAGGTAGTTGAGGGAGAGTGATTTTCAGCTGAATCTTTGAATAGTAGACAGACACGGATATGCAATGGACAACAGAGATGACATTTCAGTAGAGAAGAAGAATAAGGTTCAAGATATGCATCCTGGAATGAACAGGGATACTCAGGAGGCCAAATGCAGTCAGTATGGAAGAAGTGTTAGACAAATGTAAATAAAAGTTAGTGTAGAGGCATTGTGGAGACTTTTGATCCACATTTACCTTGTCCTCTATGTTGTATGCAGTGTCTATTTTTCCCTCCATGGCTCCGTTAGATAATGTGGTTGCACTTCAATACCTTCTGAGATAGTTTTGAGAAGTGACCTTCCAAGTGGAACTAATTTTCAAGTGAACATACTAAATCTTCTAGGATTCTATTCTTCAGTGGTCATGAGTAGATCATAAGTACTTGAGGTTTCATCTATTTCTATCAATTCACTACAATCCAACCTTTCTACTTGCAGTAGAGTTTCTTAACACTGACACTGTGGGGTGATGGATTATGACCATTTGTAGAATTCTGATTGTGAGTTAAATTACCTTCATAAGCAAACTTTACACTAATCAGACTTAGGGATATTTAAAATGTTTTCTTTGACACTGCCTACCCAACCAAGTACATTTATATGCATTCTAGAAAGACTTTCTGTAGTTGAAATAACACCTAGGCAAGAGCTTTGGTATTAATAAAATATGTAGGGAATATCCAAGAAAGACTAACATTAAAGAGGTATAAAATGTAGGCTTTCCTAATGCAATGACCTAATATGTTCCTATTACAAGTCTTCCTATTATTTAAACAGCTGAACTGGCAGCTTTAAGACCCTTTAAAAGTTAATAGTGGAATTTCAGTGAGACTCTTAAGTCCATATGTGTTTTAACGGATGTTTTAATTACAGTATTTTATACTTGTTCCTATATGTTTCCAGAATTATATGTTTATAACTACCCATATAAGTTACATTATTGTAAATCTTTATATTTAACTTTTTGTGATTGAAATAGCATTGTATTTCACTTTGGCTGTTTTTCAGGATGTCTGTAATGTTTTCAATTGTACAATATACAATATTTTCACAGGTTTTGGCGTGCACATAAAGAGTCCTCCCAAACACTATGTGGAAAGTGACTTGCCAAATCTGTTCATATAAAATGGTCACTTCCTTTTTCTTTTTTTTTTAAGAGACTTGTGCTTTCCTTGTATAGTATTTTGGCTTGAAAAAGGGAAAAAAAACTATTTTAGAAATGTCTCAGCCTTTTTATCTGGGTTTCTTGACAGATATTCATTGAAATCTACTGCTTATAGGGCTATGTTTTCATCTGATTTACTTTAACAAAAGTTGTTTGATATTAGGGATAGTCTATACTTCTTAAATTTTGTATTTTATTTTTATTTTTATTTCCAAGAATGGAAAAACAAGCACCATATGTACTCACCATCAAATTGGTATTAATTGATCAACACCTATGTGCACATATAGTAAATTTTGTATTTTCACAGGTATTTAAACAGCCTATATAATCATACTGTTAAAAATAGATGGGAAATTTGCAAACCACTTCTTGTTTCATTTCTTCCTTCTTCCCTTCCCTCCTGCCTCCATTCCTTCTTTCTCCACTTAAAATAATGATCAAATTGATCCTATATTCTTTAGATTATGTTTATTTATCTGCATACCTGGAGACCAAATCAGGCTACTTAGTGGCGGAGTCTCTGATTCAATCTTCAGGACATTTGAATCTCACTACCGTTATAAAATAATAGAAGAATCAAGTTTTAGCATCAAGGCCTGTACAATAAAATGCTTATTTGAAAAAGACACGTTCAGTCTATGAATTCTGATCTTGAAGCTAATTATCATAGACATTTAATAAGTGATGATCTGAAATGAATATAATGATAGACATTATGTACTGGAAAAGCTCTGGTATAAAAGCCTTTTCAAGAATTTTGACTGCATATAAGTAAATACCATAAGCACACTTTGTCAGGTACTATATTATTATTTTGCATGAAATATAAAATATGCATGAAATAAGAAATAAAGTATAAAATATTTCTTTTTAGTCACCTAGGTCAAGGGCTAGAAACAATCTCCATCTGGGGAGAAACCAAAAACTGAGTTAATGGAAAGGATGAAACATGTTTACTAGATGTTGAAAGAAAGCACTTTACATACTTTTGCAACCTGATTTGTAGAGTGTGAAAATGTGTTCAAATTATCTTACGTACACTTGAAATCTAGAATTCAAGACTTAAATACTGATATGACTGAAATCAGATATGTATTTGTTTGAATGCATCATCCTTTAAGAGAAAATTGTTTTTAAGAAAAACAACTCAGATTATAATAACAATAATAAATTATAATAATACAAATTCTTCAGAGAGCATCTAGCTCTGAGCCTCATTTCCTGAGAAATTATGTAACTGTTATATACCAGCGTGCCAAGGAAAAAGAGTCAGAGGAGGGTTCTGGAAAATGGTGGTGGAGAAGGTGCTGATTTAAATCTTATCAACTTCTAAGGATTGTTTGGCCTGCTGTTCTGGTTCCTTCCTCAGGAAGCCAAGATTTGCATGGCTGCCTCTGTATGAGTCATCAGCTTGGGCTCACTAAGCTCTGCTGTGGCATGGTAGGGAAGGATCCTATGTCAGGAAATTTGGGACAATTAATGACACTCAATGACACTCATGCACATCTTTAGCTGGTAAGCAGAGTTGATTGGGATCTACATGTAATGAGGCTGAGGTCAGAGGTTTGATCTCTGTATGGGCCAATTAGCATTCTTCTGCACAGTGATCACAGACTGCACATCTCACCTTGGCTAGCCAGGTGTTTCCACACATGAGCCCCTCGTGAGAGAATGGACAAGTTACTGTGCAAGTATTAACAACATATTTTCTCTTGCTGCAAAAACAACTCAAGCATATTGTCATCACCGTGTTAGCACCAACTTCATTTATTAGGTAAAACATTGGATTCTTTAAAAAATGAAAGTTCTTTTTCAGATGGAATTATCATTTGCAATGAAATAAATATTCTTAAAATCATGTTGTTACTAATACTATCTTCACATAAACTACTCCGTTAAGTTAAATAAAATAAAAGTATTAAAAGGCTAAAATATCAGCCTTCAAACCTATAGGTGACCATTGGAAATAGTTTAGACACTCCTTTCAGTATTATAATGCTGGTGAAGTTTCATTATTGAAATATACTAAAAAGTTGGATTTATCTCAGGTGATTAGGTAGTGGATATATGTTATGTAAATGATGCTTGTATTTTCCTTTGGGGAACCATCCCTTCTTCCCTCTTAATCCACATCTTTATGTAGGATAATCTCACTCTTGAGGTATAGGAGTGACCACAGGATTCATGCCTGGCTAATGAAATTTAACTAGTGACATCATTGGGAACTATTGGAAAAGTGAGATCTTTCCTCTCTTTTCATTACTTAGGAAGGGGATGAATATGGGGCACTTCCAGGGTCAGTAGAAGGAAAAGATCTACCTGAAAACAGGCTAACATGGAGAAAAGCAAAGGCAAGAGATGGGGAGATGCTGGTTGAATGAAAACAAAAGAGTTCTGATGACTGTTTTGAGCCACTGGATACAACCATACCTGCAGGTAAACCTTAAGACTTCAGAGATTTGTTAAATCAATAAATTCCACTCCCCTCTTGGGGCTCGAGTCTATTTGATTTTATTTATATAACTTGCAAACTTAAAGTTCCTAGCTAATAGAAATAACAATAAAAATTTCATTTACTCTAACATATTTATTAAACCCCCTACTTTGAGCTTTAGGCTTAATCACTCAGTTATGTTTTTTTATAGAATTTGACAGAATAACATTTTCATATCATCTATGATATAACTTATAGTAATATAAAAAGCAAAGTGTATGTGTAGGAAAAAAACCACAAACTTTGCATTTAATTAAATGACACAAAATTAACATTTCCAAGTAATAAGACATGTATATTAATTTTCCTCTTCACAACAATAGTAATGCCACATTTTTGTTTTAAAGACTTAAAATGCTAACAAAGGCAAAAGGTGTTTTAAAATTGAAATGTAGAATTATACAAGGGATATTTAAGCAATTAGGTTGGAGTTCTGGGTGCCTTTTAGAAAATATCTTATTTGGTAGCATTTAATATACCATGTTAGCCAAGCTAGAATGAAGCAGCAGAGTTGAATGCACTCAGTCACATGGAATGTCACATCTGTTGCAAACATATCACATATCATAACTGGTACTCTCATATTCTATAGGTTTTCTCTATGTTGTATGAATAGATACGTTAGTTCATATAGACAGAGGTCACACTTAAGAAAATGACATTTTTATTTAAAAAATAACTTATATAATGTCCTTTGCCTATTGCTGTTGCACAATCATACAGTATCAACATTATCTGAAAATTATAATCTGTCGATAATGTTAGAGACATCAGAATGAAATATCAAAATCAATTCAAACTTGAGCAGGGAATAGTAATACCTTTAATGAGACATTAACATCCAAATAACTGTTAAAAAAAGAGAAAGCTTCAATTCTAGCTCTTTTTTCTTTTTAACCTGGATTTCTAAAATGCATCAGATGTATTATGAAAACTACATAAAAAGCTTAAGAGATGAAGTGCAGTGCAAAAGGGTGAATGGCTGGAATAAAAGTCAGAATTGAGTACACTTTTGATATCACCTTTTACATTGTTATTCTTTCCTCAACCTCTCCTCCTATGTGTGAGAACTCTTAATAGAGAATAAAGTGCCATTCTGTTTTTTCTTTCCCTTCCATCTTTTATAATATGGCATTATAGTACATTCCCCTTCAAACTTTTCCTGTCAACTTGAATAGTTACTAATGCAGAAGGTTCTTTTATGTGGCTGCTGGTGGGAGGAGTGGGGTCATAATTCAGATGTTACGCTTTCCTTTGGGTCAGAGCACAACTTTCTTTTCTATCTGACAAACAAATGACAACTCTACATCAGAAGGATCAAGATCAAACCCAAACACCCTAAATGAATGGATTTCCTTTTTCTCTTACAAAAGAGGAAATACCACTTCCCCACCCCTTCCTCTGAAAATGCATGACCTGCTCCCCATGTCCTGGGATGCAGAGAGAAGCTGGAGGGCAGAACAGATAGCTCATCTATCTGAGCATGGTGTTTTATGTACTTAAATTAACATGCTTCTTGACCTCATTGATTACCCTTAAGGGAAGATTTAAATCCATTTCTTCAGGGTTCAGATCAGATGGTTTTTGTCCAGAATAAATCCCAAAGCCCCAAATGACACAAAAGAAATTCTTCATACATAATCAAAAGAAAAAACCAGAAAATATAAATTAAAATCTTAAGAAACAAATTGGACTTTTGTCCAATTACTAAGAGATAATTGTGTGTGTGTGTGTGTGTGTGTGTGTGTGTGTTTTAGTCTTGACTCCTTTCCTACCTTTTGATAGATGGATGGTGCTCGCCTAGGACAACTAACCCACTGTGGTATTTCAAAACTATCTCCTCAATAACCATAGATATTGCTAACTACTTGGTTCATTTTTTTAAATGGGGTAATAATTAATTTAAACATAAACTAGTTACCATGTTGGGTTTTGCTTTTCTCCACCTAAATTTTGTTTCATGATAGAATGAGTATGATTGTAAGAATGACAGCTCATTACTTCATGTTCGATAAAGCCTTCTCATTTCTTCAAAGCCATCATGACCACAATAATAAAAACTAAACTACTCTAAAAGCAATTCAATGAGCAGAAGTCAGATGTCTCCAATAACACAGTTTAAAGAATTTAAACCAATTCAGAATTAGACAAAAGTTGACTCCTAGTTTCTCCATCTATTGGATGTGTGAGGTTCTTCATTTCTAAAAAGGAGAAAATGAAACTATGTGTAGTCCATGAGGTAGGATTAGTAAAACCCATGGTGTATACTAAATGCATACAGAAAATAATTAGATGTTAGTTTTTATTCACAATTCCATTTGCAAGTATTTTCAAGTCTTCTATATGGCAGACACAAAGCCTTGCAGTGAGTGATGGATGGGTGAGAGGCTGAATGCGGAGCAGGCTGTGTAAAGCCTGGCCCATGAGAGCATCACTGGCTATTAAGAAACAGTAGTTGTGACTCAAGGGACATCACAGAAAAGAAAACAATAAAGTAAGTGAAACTAGTCTAGAACTAATCTAGTAACTCTGCCTCCTCTTTCTTTTCTAAATGATGAGAAAGATTTGTTGTTTACCCCTTTCTCTCACTTGGCCCCTACTGTGGTGACTTTATTTATTCCAAGCACAACTTCACGAAGGTAATTTCCAAATCGAAATTGGAGTTTTCTCCAGCTCTTTAAACCACATCCATTAGTAACATGTCAGGTCCTATAATTTGAAATACAGAAATATGAACTCATGATCATCTCTGCATCTGTGCTCAGAGAAGTTCCTCCATCTGACATCTGTATTTCTGCTAATGACCATACCTTTCCCATGATTCTCCCTATTACCCAGTTACAAGAAGTGAGGGGAGTGCACTGCAGTATCTAAGAGCAAGCTTTATGAAGGAAAGATGCCTGGGTCTAGCCCATCTTTGTCATTGGAATAATTAAATATCTCAACATCTTAACTTCATGTTGCTGTTAAATGGATTAAATTATATATGTGCAGTTCTTAGAATAGTGTCTGTCACATAGTAATCACTGCAAAAAATGGTATATATTGTACCAAACATGTTTATCTGCTCTTTTATAAGCATACACTAAGTATTTATACCAGGTTAGATTGGACTTTCCTGTACCCTGTATCTCTACCTGTCTGTGCAAAATACAATCATCATTCTGAAACATCTAATAAACTGCCCAACTAGATACAAGCTTTTTCTCCTGTAATAGTTAATATTCCTTTTCTGAAATGTGCTTTCTGCTTCATGTTAATATTGTTTGCATGTTAATCTCATTCCCACATTAATTAGTCAACCCTTGAGATCAAGAAACTGCCTCTTATGCATTTTTTAATCCTCAAAACAGAAGTTTATTCATTGTAAGGACTGAATTGTAAAATCCCTTTGAATTGAATTCTAAATATTACTCTACAAAATATTAAAATTGTTAGTGCTGTATAAAGTACCAATTACATTTCTAGGTTTTACTGAAGCTGTTTATCTTTCTAGTTTCACTTTCTGTTTCCCCATATGTTAGCAAGTGAAGAGAACACTCTGGTCTAATAATATCACTAAGTTGTGTTAACAATATGTAAGTTGAAAATGTCCTGCAATTTTCTTCAGTTTTTGTTGCATAACTTTTATAAAGAAAAACTATTTGGGGTTGTACTATGCTATTGTGAGTGAATGCCACTTATCTGAGAATGTGCAGTAAATTGACACAATGAATTATTGAGGTAGAGTTCCAGGGCATTCATGTGCAGGAGTTGATGAATTACTTAACTCATCAATTTTACAGTCTTTTTTCCCTCCAGAATAAGACTGCTTGATGACAACTTGTGACTTGAATTTATTGATTAAGGGCATATTTAGGGGAGAGATCCTCAGATGACTGATGTTCTTTGCCTTGGCGTAACCTTTATAATATTCAGTTTTTTTCTTTTTAAAAGTTAATGCACGATTGTTATGGCAGGGACACTTAGGAATATTGCAATGTATATTCTTCTTTCAGTGTGACATGAGGAAGAATGAGAGAATGACCAACAGGAGGAAGACAGATAGGAAAAACCACAATCTGGCAGAGACAAAACTTTTCTGGGGTTTGAACGTAGGAGGTGAATACTAACAAAGCTTTCACTAACACCCAAGCTTTCGCCTGGGATTGTATATCATCAGACATAGTAGAAGGCAAATTGGAAAAAGAGCTATTTCTTTTGTATTCTATTCACCTTCCTTCTCAGTCTCTTATCCTATGTTGGAATCATGTGGTGTTTTCTGCCTGTGGCTACTATCAAGTTATTCATTTATTATTTCACTGATTCCTTTTCCCAATGTATTTTTAGCACTTATATCAGTCATATATAACAATAGGTACTAAGGGTAGAATGATTAATGAAATGAGGTCCCTGCTCTCATAGACTCAGAGACAGGATTAATTTTAATTAATTAATTAAAGACAGGATTAATTTTAATACTCTGAAATAGTCTCCCTCCTATTTCCAAAGTAATTATACTTTTCATTCATCCAGAAACTTGAAAACTGATGACTCTTGTTTTATGAGTGAACTTCATGGTTCTGTAGATATTGTTTTGACCCTTAATTCCAAATTTCAGAAATATTGGTCAAGGATTCTTAGACTTTGGAGAATACTGTATTATATCATATTCTATTAATCGTGTTTAAACCTGATAATTTTGAAAACCCAAAATATTATTTTCAGCATTTAAAAATCTGCTCACTCAATTTAATAATAAAAGAACTTTATGTTATGGTTTTGTTATTATTTAAGTATTAAATGGCACAGGATCTACCAGTGGGAATGAAGTCTTTGTGCATACATCGTGGAGTTTTGAAAGTAGTGTATTTTGCCTGAATTTCGTGGAGGTGCTCCTTCTTAGACAAGAGGTACCTGTTTGGGTACTGGAACTTATTATTCTTGAAGTGGCTCTTAGTAGCCTCCCAGCTATTTTGCTAAATTACTCAAAAGCTATAAAAACTTAGCTCTCCTGGAATAGGGATGGAAGAAATGTTCCAAAACAGATTTTCTAAAAGTACCAAGGAAAGCATCGTGATGCTATAATTAGCCACAGATCTGGCTATACAAATCTCTAGCACTTATAATTCAATTGATATCTTTGTTTAAGCAATAACATCTCCTAATATAAAAGAGGAAACAGAGAAAAGATACTTCAACAAATTGGAAGCAGACAAATCAAAAGAGTAGTGGCTGAACAACTTAAAGGCAAGCTGAAAAAACACCTAGCCCCATTTACCACTCTATCAAAACAACCAGTTGGGGAAATTAAAAAACATAATTCACTCAAAATAGACACGTCAGGTAGAACAACTACGTAGTATAGTGTAAAGGGCATAAATTTTGGAGTAGAACAGAATCAGTTTTGAATTCCTGCTTCATTGTTGGCTCTACTTAGGTTAGTACTTACAGACCTTCAGTTTCCTCACCTGTGAAGTTGGGAAATACAATGGTACTTATTTGTTATAAGAATTAAATAAGAATATGTATGTAGAGGTGAGGTTTTGTTTTTAGTTGTTCTGCTGATTGTAATTTGTAATACCTTTTACTGAGCTATGAAAACTATTCATAAAAAAATTTTGAAACAAAAAATGAATATGTATATACTATACTTATCACAGCATCAAATGAATTTGATGAACAAATGTAGTCCCCACCCCCCAATAAATGAAAGAAAAAACATATAAACAAACTGTAAAAGAAATTTTTACCAAATATAATACTCTTATTGAAATAAACAAAATTGGTTTTGGAAAAATAGCTTTTAAAAATTCCACCAAATAATTAAATAGGGGACAATAGTCTTTCTTATTCATTTCTAACTTTGTTCAAGATTGTATTTCTGAGCAGCAACATGGCATTTATTGTATTTTTCCCCCACTGGAAGAAGCACACCTTTAAATGTATCCTGGTGATCAGAAACTGTGTCTTGACTCCCATGAGCAATCTTTCCCCAGCTGTGTCTATATACTCAAACAACACAAAGAAATATGAAATTCCCTCAGTTATTAGGCTATATTCAAGAGCTCCCTGGTTTCTATTTTCAACTAACATGAATCCCTGGTGCATGCAGAAGGAAGATCCAGGTTAAATATAGCTGTCTCTATAAAGAGCTCATCTGAAGAATTGAACACATTGTGGTTAATGGTGACCCTCCCTGCACTTTGCTATTGGGTGTGAATTTCATTGAAACTTCATATCCAGTAAGCCTTCCCTTGGGAAATCAGTTCTGGACATTTGAACTCTGCCCTCAGCTGTATGGAGCCATCTTTACAGATATACTCTATCAAGGCTCTCCCAGTGGTGACCCCTATTTGATAAAGTTGAAGAGATATTTTCTCAGATTGTCTAGTCTAGAGAGTAAAAGAAGAAAATGGTAAAAGGTATTTGTTATATTGAGAAAGAAAGTACACATATGTCATGCATATGTCATGCAATCTTGATAGGAAATCTTTTAAAAAGGCTTCATTTTATATATATATTATACATATATATATTTTCACATATTGTCATGTTAGAATAGTTTCTGAAATTGTATCATTTATTTCTGTGTTGGAGATCATCATTAGAATCTTTATGATAGTAAATGTTTATATAGTATTTACCATATGCCAGACATGAAATATAAAAAGCTCTTTACACATATTAATTCATTTATTTCTTTCTCCAAGCCTATGAAATGGGTAATGTCAGATTCATTATTTATAAATGAAGAGTCACCTAGAGAAGTTAAATAGCTCTTTCAAGGTCCTTGAGCTGGTGTGGCTCCTGCTCCACGTTTTTAATAATTCTACTTCGTCATACCATCTTTGCACAAAGTTTCTCGATTCCCAGTTGAAAACAGAAAAGCAAAGGAGAGCTTGCTTCTAACTTCTCAGAGAGAATGTTGTACCCAAGAAGTTCCTTCTGTATTGATTCAACAGTTGTTTTGCAGTGTTGAAAGATCAGATAGCTCTAATACTGGGAGAACTTGATAAAGTGGATAATAGTCACCTTAAAAAATAGTTAAAGAAGGAATTTTATTGAATATTAGGATGCAAGTGTCTGTTGACAAAGTACCTTCTAATCACCACATAGTAATTCAGTTCATTTTACACGTATCCATAAAAGAATTTATTAAATGGTCAGGGATTGGATAACCCAGAAGTGTTATAAGAAATATGCTGTCGACAATAGAAAATATGTCTGCAATCCTTGAGGGATGTAATGAGAGACCGGATGCATTTCTTTGGAAATATTAGCACCTACCCATTCATTATAACAGTAGAGGGGATTGTGAATAGAGTTTTTGGCTTGGGGTACATTTTTGGAAGTAAGGAGAGAAGACAAATTGGAAGGAGAGCAGATGCAAGTGCTTTCAGAGAACACTAATAAAAGGGAAAGGGCTTACGGTTTGACAAGGCAGATTTGGGAGAATTTTAGTCAGTTATCAACAAAATGTCAGTGGTTAACATTCTTTCCAAGTATGCCTGCCAGGACACAGATCTAAATAAATGTTTTACATTGTAATTTTGAGTTTGATAAAGGTGAGAGTTACAATCCAACAATGGTCCACAATAGTAAAATGACATGTTTCTATTATTTTCATTCTCTTGTTACCATTTAAAAATATTCTTGCAAATATCTAAAAATCATATGCATTTTAAAAAAGCTTTTTCATTGTAAATACTTATTAGTACCTTCCTAAGATTTTAGGCACTCTGGTGTCTTGTCCCATATGCCATTCTAAGAGTCCCTATACCGGAGTCATTTTGGGGTTTTACTTTATTTCCTCAGATGGAAATTCTTTTAGATTTCTATGTTGGAGATTATAGTTAATTTCTGCCCCCTTTAACTATTTTCAGAGAGTTAATCTGGGGTCTATTTCTAGATAGGATGTTCTATTGATCTTTATAGTTGGTTTGAGGTATTTCTTTTCCTTATAAAATTTGGATTTCCCTTTAAAAAGCCAAAGCATCATAACCACTGGAACTAGGGGAAAGACTGTTCTGGGGTTTCTTTGAAAGGTGTATCTAATTTGTGCATACACTGCAAACTAGTATTTCAAATGTTGCTTTCTAAGCTTGTTTTATATTTTTCAAGGAATTATTCTTTATAATAAATATACATTTAGTTCATTTCATTTTACTGTCTTATGTACGTATTTTCTATTAGAATGGGCTTGTCATTTCAAATCTTTGTGATTTCCAACAAATTCATGCCTGGGAGTACAATCTCTGTAGCAGCTGCACATCACATCATCCCACATTGACATATCATTGTAATGAAAGGTAAACCTTTACAAATGCATGCCGATTTAATGGTGCAATGAATGTTTTATAGGTTCTTAAATGCTTTCGAGTCTGGTCATCATATGAAAATTATATACATGAGGAAAATAGTTTTTGAATACTTAGCTTAAAATTTTGCCCATTTTATTTATATGTATATGTTATCTTTTTTTTTTTTCTTTCAAAGCTTGGAGAATAACTTATTCTCCTAATGCAGAACTTTATTGTGGTGGAAAAAATTTTGTTTAAAATGGAACATGATTATTAAATAGCTTGATTTCCATTATAAGTATGTAGTAAATGGTGATTCAATATCATAAAAATAGACTTTGGAATTATAAAGAGCTGAATTCCATATAAATGTGATGCTGTGCTTGATTCAATGAGCTATGGCATATGATAAGTTGGATCATGTCTGCCAGTAAACCACAGACTGTTGACCAGCCTGGAAACCTAACAATGATAGAAGGTGAAAATAATTTGACCTAGAAGCGAGAATGTTGGAGCAATAGTGTCAGGATAAGTAAATTCAAACCAAGTTGTTTTACCAAAAGTTGCACACAATTTATTAATTTTTTTACAGTAAAAATAATATTATTGAACACCTGCTAAGTTTCAGGCATTGCATTAGGAAAAAGAGCTTATGTGCTAAGACAAACACATTATCTGCCGTCGTAGAATTTATAACCTGCACTACTATAATTTCTAATCTATGATATTTCTAGACTTTCTAAATACCTATAAATTCCTTGTACTAGAGTGTAGAAGGAATAAAAATGTTCATTGGACAATTTAATTAAAGCCAGAAAAGTGGAGGGCCAAGATTTATTAATAGAAATACATTAGGCCAATGTATATTCTGGAAGACTACATAAGTCTAAAATCAGAGCTACCCCCAGGACCACCAGGAAACTGGGGGTAATTTCCATGAGATCTATTCATTAGGAGCTCTGGATGTTATTTTAGAAAAGCAGCAGTAATTTAAGAAAGAAGATGATAGAGAAGGGAGTAACTACACCATTTGGGATTTTAAAATGAAAAGAACAACAAAACCCTGAAGCTTTATACAAACAACCAGTTCATAACTATCCCATTCACTCCTCTTTCCTCGTGTGTATTAGAAAGAGTGTAATATAAGTATTAATAGTTAAGCACACGTACTATGGCACCAGACTGCCAGGTTTTCTGTCTTGCTCTACCACTTTTCAGCTGTGTGATAATTAGGCTGTGCCTGAGTTTCCTTATCTTGAAAAATGGGAATGGTAACACACTTTCTTCAGGGGGTTGTGAGGATTAAATGTATTAGTATCTATAACCCTGCTTAAAGCAGGGCCTGGCATGATAGTCTACAGCCCTTTTAGTTTTAGCTCTTGTTTTCAAAGTCACGTAATTAATAGGGTGAGTGTATCTCTAGGCTCATGTTTTATGATTACACATAAACTCGTAAACTCCTTACATGTCTAGTTGCCCTCTGAAAAAAATAAAAAGACAAACCTCGGCTGTTCCAGGCAAGACATTTGTACCTGGTGATAGCAAGCACTCAGGTTTGTGAATTCAAGGAAAGCAGACTGTGAGTGTAGATTTTTCTCCTCATTACATTCAAGGCTCTTAGGCTAAAAGCAAGAGGAAAACAGGAAGGTACATGGATTCCCTTTTACAATGATTTAACTGTGTTATTGTGATTATTTAAAGCAATGCTTTGGCTGTAGTAGCAAATAGATATAGTGCGATTTTTTAGAGCAATGATTCTCTACTAGATGTACAATTCTCTAGAGGTCCTATGGGAAACATGTTGGGGCATTTGGTTGTCATAACAAGTGGAGAGGCACCGCTGTTATTCAGGAAGCAATTGCCACAGATGATAGCTGCCTGTATCTGTATGGAAAAGTCCTGCACAATGATGGACAATATTGTTCTGTGGGACTTTCTAATGCTCCATGGAGCATCCCTGTCAGTGAAAGACCTGTTCACAAATAACTAACTAGTAAAAGCAAATATTTTTGTGACTGGTTTTAGTACACACAGATTTTTCCAGCAATGCAGTTACCATACAAATTGAGGAAAGGATTGTATTTTATTTGTTAAGAACTTTACCGAGAATTATGCACCATTTTTCAAAATCATATCACCAATGGCACTGTTTCTCTAGTTTTGAGGTGTACCAATACAACAAGATGAATCTATTTACATTTGTATCTGTAGCATTCACAGTCATGATACAGGGGCGTGCATCTGTTTCATGATGGTTACTAGCATAGATATGTCTAAACATTTACATATTAAATGTATGGAACTTGGTAAGTAATTTCTTAGTTTTCTTCTTCATATTGCAGTTAAGGCATGATATACATACAAACCCACATGCACGCGCTCATACACACACACACACACACACATATCTATATTTAAATCATGTATTGGCAAGTTATATTATCTATGAATTTTATATCAGGAGAATAAAAGTGACATTATATTAATATTTGTCTTCATAAAAGGAGGCATTGAGTCTGATGGGATTGAAAACCAATGGCCTATAGTCTTAGACCCAGACGCAGATGAATAGTTCTTGATATTAAAAGTTTCAAGAAATAGTTGTACCCCTTTAATATATATTTTTTGGAATATGATATGTTTCAAACTTTTCTTATCTTTAATTATTGTGTGTGTGTGAAAGAGACAGTGTGTCCAATAATAAACTATCAGTGAGTCAATTAATTAAATATTTCAACAGTGAATTGAATGTACACACAACTTGTTTTGTATCTGTTTTATTTTTCTAAAAATTAAACCAATAAAAACCCAAATACTAGGGTAATTTATTGATTGGTTTTTCCTTAATTTTTTTAGATAATTTAAGAATATCATTAGACACATAGGTTTATTGACTAGTTACAGTGGGCAACAATGATGCTGGGAGAGCTAGCAAGTTGCTTATTAGCCAGACACATGATCACTCAGGTCATTCAATAAACCATTTTATAAGTTTGCATTACAAAAACAATACTTCATCAGAAAGTTGCCATCTTTTAACTCCCTGATTATATTGTCATATTTTTACAAACTGCTCTGCAAATTTCTGAATTTAAATCTTTGCAGTGATATGGAAAACACTGCACTTGCATTTGTATTTTCAATCCTGATAATAGTTTTATAAATGAAAACAGAAGCAATAAAACCAACCATAGAATGTTATGAAGCAATCATTACAGAACCGTGCAAAATTGATTATATAGAACATCAAAACATTTTAGAATTGACTTTATAAGAAAAACCTTATTAAGAAAAACACTATTGGCAAAAGGAGGAATATGAAAACAATAGAAATATACATGACAACTAGTGAAATAGAAAGTAGAATATAAATGTCATATTAAAATGTGAACTAATAAAATACAATATTGCAGTTTATACTACAATATGAGTATTTTAATGGAGGAAAAAATCTTGAAATGGCAGAGATGAACTGGATGTCTAAGATTCATTTTCTGTGATTATTAATGAATGATCCTATTCCATTTCAGAATTTTGTTATCTTCCAGTACTTTCATTTGGTGTGCCCTTTCTTCAGTAAGGTATTTTCCAGCAAGACTGTGTATGGGTATGTGCTTGTGTGTGTGTGTGTGTGTGTGTGTGTATGGCAGGAGGCATGGCTGAGGTCTTTTGCAATCAGAAGACAAAATAATACAAGGCAGTATAGAACATCTTGCAGTACATTATATAATAAATACAAGCAGCATACACTAGCATATTTCAAGGACTTAGAATAGAATTTGAAATTTTTGTTAGTTATACTGTTATAGATTCAGATAGTGATTTTTTAAAGAAAGAGGTTTTCTTTGTTTATTTGACGAACTTCTAGGATGCCTTGCAAAGCAATTTGAGATTTTGAGAGAGTCATGAAAACAATGGGGAAGGACTTGACCCATCATTGTCAAGAAAGGAATTCTATTTCAAGGGGGTATTCTATCTCATAGATATCTTGGTCCAGTTTGTAGTTCTACATTTTTCACAGGCTGAGGGATACAAAGACCTGGAAGTGTGTTTGTTATGTCCAATCCCCTCTGTCCTTCTTGGGGATACGGGGTTGGCTTCAAGTTATTCTCAGTTTTTCTATATTTTTATCTTCTCCCTCCCTTTTCCATGATTTTTTTTACAATATCTTATTGATACATAATTCATGTAAAGTTAAATGCACATATCTTAAGCATTGCATGATGATTTTTGATGTATATACCCTTGTGAGCATCCCAAGATCAAGATATTAAACCTATCCATCACCAAATTTCTTCATTTCCTTTTCTCCTCAATCCTTACCTCATCCCTCACAGTCCCAACCATAACCCCAACAACAACTCTTCTTATTTCTATTACCACAAATTAGTTTTGCATGTTCTTGAACTTCCTATAAGTCATATCATGTGGTATTCATTCTCTGTGTCTGGCTACTTTCGTTCAAGATATACTTTTGAGATTCATTCACATTGTCATGTATCATAGTCAGCTGTTTAAAGTCTATGGAGAAATGTATATCAATAGAAAAATGGTTTAAAGAACCCCTACTGGAACCCTGAGTTCTCAGTTCTATTGCTAGTAAGTGAACAAACTCAACTGAGTAAGTGAACAAACTCAAATTTCAAATTGAAACCTCCTCATTCCAAATTTAGTGTAGATGTTTTTTTTTTTTTGACCATCGTTGCTTCCATCATGAGTGTTCATCAGGACTGGAAGTCATATGACAGTGCTGAGGACAAAATGATTTTTGAATGAGATTTTCAGTGATTCTTATTTTTGTCATTGTCATCACAAGTTCCATCAAGTCTCAAGAACAGCAGACTTCAAAACCATAGATTTGGGGCAGTGCAAACTACAAAATATAGCGAAAGTCCAGATTGATTGAAAAACCGGCCTTAAAGTCAAGAGAGCTCACATATTTTCTTACATTGTTCAATCTTTGCTCCCAGAGTATATTCCTTGTTTTTGTATTGATCTTTGTGTAGTGTTTTTGACTATTTAGTAATCAACAGTTGTCTTTAGTATTTCTCTATCATTAATCAAACCCCTGTCAAGAATTCAGCCTTAAAAAATAAGGAAAATCTTACAAATGTGCAACAATGTGGACAATGAAGACATTATGATAGGTGAAATAAGCCAGTCACAGAAGGGCAAATACTTCGTGGTTCCACTTACAGGAAGTTTCTAAAATAGTCAAACTCATTGAGTCAGAGAGTAGAATGATGGTTGCCAGGAGCCAGTGGGAGGGAGAAATAGGGAGTTGGTATGAAATTTCAGTTCTGTGAGATGAATAAGTTCTAGAGATCTGCTGTACAACACTGTGTCTATAAGTAGGAATATTATATCATATGTTTAAAAATCTTGATATGTGAAAGTCAGGACTAACATTCATGCAAAGGATCTAGGTGAGAAACTATACAGTTCTAATCTAAAGTATCACTGTAAAAGCTATGTGAATAATGTTTCATTCTAAGAGACTGTAAGAGATAGAGGGGAAGTGATATTATCAATCTACATTCAAGTCAGTACTCAAGAAGGTAAGGATAAAGAAAAAAATTAGA
>CM052444.1:53226708-53256907 GCA_028533085.1 Varecia variegata | reverse complement strand
ACCATATAAAAATTTAAAAAATACTGTAACAAGGTTGAATAGTTTTCACCCAAAATTTGTGTTTTTCCAGAATCTCAGGATGTGATCTTATTTGAAATAGTCTTTGCAGATGTAATCAGTTAAGTTCAAATGAAGTCACACTGGATTAGAGCGGGCCTTACTGTAGGTGAAGACAAATGCAGAGATTGAAGTGGTACACGTACAAGGCAAGGATTGCTGGCAACCACCAGCAAGGAAAAGGAGAAAGGCATGGAACAGATTCTCTCTTAGAACATCCAGAAGAAAAAAGCCTAGAGACACATGGATTTCAGATGTTTGGCCTCCAGAACTGTAAGCAAATAAACTTCTATTTCGGGGAAAAAAAAAATAAATAAATAAAAAATAAAAATCTGTTAAGAGGATAGATCTCACGTTCAGTGTTTTTATCACAATAAAAAAATTCATGAGCCACTTAAACTTCAATAGAAACTAAAAAATGTAAATTCAATCATGCTTTTTTAGTCAAAGATAAAACCTTAGAGGAAAATATCAACAGAAAATCCTGTCGATAAATAATAATTCCTGTCATGCATAGTGAATAAAGTATCATTAACAGCAAAATAAACAAACCAATTAATTAATTAAAAGGAATATTAATAATTAGGAAGCAAGAGCTGAGGCCTGGAATACTTTATTAATGCTGTTGCCCTTGGTTGTGCTTCTATATGACTGAAGTGAAATGATTCAAGCAATAATTCAGATATGACGTTTGAAGCATTTTGTTTTCTAGTAAATATATTTGTTTTATAATAGCATATTATACTAAGAAATTCAAATCATACTTGGAGAATGTTAAAAATGCTTTAGAGAATAAAAATATAATTTCCTAGGTTATGTTGCAGTTTATTGTATTGGTTGTAGTAATCGTGGATCCCACGGAAAAAACGATTCATAGGGAAATTATTTTCCATCTCCCCTTGTAATTTCTCATTTGGTCAAAAGCTCCCCCTCCAATCTCTGGCTCCCATTAACCCTACCCATCCCCACCCCTACCCTCACACAACCAGCCAAGTATCTGAATTTGATTCTCACGATAGGATTGGCAGAATGCACGAGAACTCGGACTGTATCTGGGGTAATACTGAAGTAAAACAGACTCAGGAGTTTCCAAGCAGGCCTCTCTTCTTGATGCTCTGCTGCCTGAATTTAAGGTCACCATCCCTGCGGGAGTTAAACAGACTCAAACGCTCCTAACCGTGTTTGAGCAATCATGCTTACCAAACAGCTGCTATGTTTGCCCACATTTTCTCCTGCGCTGGGACACAATTGCACTCTCTTAGGTCAGGAGCAAGGCTCGGATTGATTTCATAGGGAGTTTTGCCAGTGAAAGGACAATAGTATTGGGCTCCTGGCATCAAACTAATTTTTTACAAGATGGCCACGAATCAGATCACATCTTCTGCTGTATACCAGAGAATAAGGAGGGAATAAAAACAAGGTGGCTACACATCTGAGAAGAATTATTTTCTCTGTAATTACTAAATTGCATAAAGAACTGATCTTTCTTTACCTTACTTAGAAGTAAGTGTATGAAGAAACTGAAAAGTTTTGGGAATCAAATGACACATTAAAAATTTTATGTTAAAAATATACATTTTTTTAACTTTTTAAATTTTATTTCAGAATATTATGGAGGTATAAATGTTTCGGTTACATGAATTACTTTTTTAAAGTTCGAGTCAAGCATAATTGTACCCATCACCCAAATAGCGTGTATTGTACCCGTCCGGTATGAATTTATGCGTCCCCTCCTCCTGGCTCCCACCTGCTTGGTTTCCACTGAGTTTTACTTACCATTCTTCTAAGTGAAGTATCGCAAGAATGGAAAAGCAAACACTACTTTTACCCACTACTAAACTGGAATTAATTGTTCAATACTCATGGGCACACATGGAAGTAAGATTCATTATGGTTTTTGAGACAATTTTGTCTATAAAGGTGTGTGAATGTGCACCATGCTTTTGTTGTTATGTCCAGGACATAGAAACTTTTTCATCTTTCACATTTGCACTATGGATATATGAACACCACTTTTCTTCTGCACTACCGGGAAAATATCCCCTATTTTCACTCCTGTTAACTATTATTTGTGTAGAGTTGGCTCCACCCTGAAAGGCCTCTTGTTCACAGCCCATAATGTATCTATCACACTACCCCATTGCTCTTATGATGCGTTAAGAGGAGTAATGACGAAGGAGGCTGTTGGGTCCCCCAGTGAATGTATCTTAGCAATTAATATCTGTGCAGAGATTTCCTTGTTCAGGAATTCACATGAAATGAACATAGAAATAACTTTTTATTCGTTGAAGAGTCAATGTTTTAGATTATATGAGGTTTTCAAAATTTCATTATCAAGAATACATGCACCCATAATTTTATGTAAGTACAAAATTTAAATTGAATAACATTATGCATGCTGGTAACTTTAAAAAAAGACATTTCTTTTTTATAGTTTTCCTGTTTCATCTCTTCTCTGTCCTCCCCTTTTCTTTCTTTTTTTTTTTTTTTGAGACAGAGTCTCACTCTGTTGCCTGGGCTAGAGTGCTGTGGTGTCAGCCTAGCTCACAGCAACCTCAAACTCCTGGGCTCAAGCAATCCTTCTGCCTCAGCCTCCCGAGTAGCTGGGACTACAGGCATGCACCACCATGCCCGGCTAATTTTTTCTATATATATTTTTAGCTGTCCAGATAATTTCTTTCTATTTTTAGTAGAGATGGGGGTCTCGCTCTTGCTCAGGCTGGTCTCAAACTTCTGAGCTCAAACGATTCTCCCGCCTCGGCCTCCCAGAGTGCTAGGATTACAGGCGTGAGCCACCGCGCCCGGCCTGTCCTCCCCTTTTCTATATCATCTTTGACCTATTGCTGCGACTCGTGTGTTCGGTAGCTTATTTTCTTCCAGCTTTAAATAATTACAAAACTTTATCTACCTGTCATCTCTCTATCTAATATACCATTACCATCATCAATGTATTGCAGACATGTAGAGAGGTCATTTTGTCATTATTTTACAAAAATAAGATCTTCTTATACAAACTCTTCTGGATCGTATTCTCTTTCAGTGCTGGCTTGAAATGTCTCACATCAACCACCACCACCTAAGTGGGGAGGTGGAGAGGCAGAGTAGCCCCGCAGAGGAAAGGACTCATTTGCTCTTCTTCATTCGTGTCCTTGGCAGGAGATCCAGGGTCATGTGAGACAGTTCTAATTAGTAAATTTGGCTCCACGGTACTACTCACAGTGCTTTTCTGGGACTGAGCTCACTGTTTCATTCGAAAGTACAGAAACCAGTTAATCTTGATTAGAGTACACTTTTCTTAAAAAGCCCAGGTCCTGGTGTTTGAGCAGAGTCCCTGTCACTTGGCAGAGTCCTCTCTTCCTGGGCGTGCACACTTTGCTGGACATTGGCAGACCTCTTCTGTAATAACCACACTGTAGGAAGAGGCTTAATTAACGTAATGCAGCCTGGCAGTATTAGATAGCATCTGGAAAGCTGAAAATTCCCCCAAAGCCCAGCCTGTTAAATGTCCTCAGCCTCACTCATGATCAGTGCAGGGCAGGGAAGGGGCCCTTCTGTCTTCAGCTGTGGGGGGCCCTGTCTCACGCCTGTTTCCAGTGCTGTGAGATCTGCACTTCTGGCAATCTGGCCTCTCCCTGGAGTCTGTGCCCCCACCCAGTAATGGGTTTTCTTCTTTCTGGTGCACTCTCAGCAGAATGAGCCAGTCCTTCGATTACCCTGAAGTTGGAAACAGACATCCCTGCTCTCTTTCGCTCTTTCATCGTGCCTTTCTCAAGTGGAAAAACTGCAGTAACAGCAAAAACCTGGTGCTCCTATTGGAAGACACCAGGAAACCTTCTGCAGTTTTCAGTTACCATACATTTCTACTCCCTCTAGTAAAAGGTCCGTCAAATTCCCTACAATTCTCACTGTTTACAACAAAGTATGTTATGAGCATTTCCTTTCTATTAAGGAAATTATTTGATCTTGCACAAATAAGATGAAGAGAATAGTTATAAAGGTTGAAAACAACTATCTTCCTACATGTTTTTAGACAAAAAAAAAAGGAAGACAATGGGAATTAGAATGAGAACATGGAGAAGCTGTAATGAATGTTACTGAAAGATTAGAATTGTTGAGAGAATTAGGACCCATTTCCTTCAGAAATAAGGTTGCATTTAAAAAGAAGTTAATAAATCAGAAAGACAGTACTAAGATAAATCAGAAAGACAGAATTGTTAGTGGGAAAATGAATGGGATATTTCAAAATTATAAAACAGCCTTTCATTGCTAATTGTAGCAGAGAGATCTCAGCACAGCTGCTCTAAGGACGTGAGTAGACCACAGTGAAAATAACAGCACCCCGGACTTGTCTCTTGGTTTCTCAGATTTAAAGATTTTGGTTTATAAAGTCTTTCTTCTGTGTTCCCTTTAAAGCAAACTGGTTCTATTTAACTCCAGGTCAGAAATGCATGTTGACAACGTAGTCTATTTTGCACACTTGGAAGATAATTCTCATTTGGGCTAAACAGTATGTCTGTGCTTTGCAGGGGCTTATACTTGATCTGAGGATTACATGGTTCTGTTTTATTGAAATGGAATAGCTTCACACATACTCATCCAGATGTACTTGTTCATAGTAAATTACCTGGCAGCCATCTCTTTATAGTCTAATAAAACAATCTAATGATTCCCTAAGATTCCTTTTTCTTTCCAAATATATTTTTTCTTTTCAATCTATATGTATTTTTTTATAATTTTGTTAACTTATTAATTTGCAGTCTTCCCTCACAGTTAGTCAATGTTTGGAAAATAAGTAAACAAGGTTGAAAATGACAGAGTGCATTTGATTTTATTAAATAATTTAAGTAAAATTTTACCAGGTTATTATTTACTTTGGCCAGATGAGGTATGAAGGGGCAGAATGAAAACATCTCTTATGGAAGATTGTAAAATATGATCACATATTCTTCCCATTTTGATATGGCCTTGGGACTGTGTTGACCCATAGAATGTGGCAGATGTGAAACTGTGTGATCTAAGAGCCAGGGCTGCAAGATATTTGCAACTTCAACTGTTGCCCATTTCCAGGGCTGACTTCTTGGGCATGTGACCTATGTAGTCTGACAGGGACCTATACATAGAAGGGCCTGCACTTGGTTTAATACTCTGCTGACAGCATCTTTAAACTCTTAATTTTTGAACAAAGGGACCCACATTTTCATTTTCATTGACTCCTCTAAATAGCATAGCAGCCCAGTCCTTTTGTAATCTTGAGGCCATCATGATCCTAAGAAAACAGTGAAGCTTCTTTAAGGATAAAAGATAACCTGGGGAGACAGACTCAACTGTCTCAGTCATCCTAGACAAGCTTAGCATTAGTTGACATGGAAATTGAATGCAACTGTATGAGTGAGCCCCGTTGAGACCAGAAGAAAAATTGCTCAGGCAACCCACAGATTTGTGACAAATAATAAATTGAAGTTGTGTTAAGCCATTAAAATTTAGAGTTCATTGCATACCAATAGATAACTGAAAGAGTCTCAATGACTCACAGTAGGATTATCTATAACTTTAGAAAAACGGGTTTGAATTAAAACATTAATATGAATAGTTCAACACATTAAACCCTCAGATTCTGTTTAGCTAATGAATATTAATATGTTGATTATGAAAACAAGCCAAACATAAGTGATTGCTTTAAGGTTAGATTTTTTAAATGGATATGGATGCTTAAAGATGTGTAAAGACTGCAACCCAAGTGCTCCTGGCCTGACTTAATGCTCAGTTATTTACAGTGGCGATTCAGACACATTATTATGCTGAAATTTGTAGGTGACACACACTTAGAATGATGTTTAAATAGAATTATTTTAATAGAAAATATAGAGAAATCAGAATTGAAGATAGAATTAGGATAAACCTTTACAAAAATATTATATAATAGCTAGGTGAATGAAAAGAAATGGGATTGTTCTAAAGTTGTGATAACTTAAAATGAACTAAAGACAAAATCTAAATGTAAAAACATGGACAGTTCTAAAACTGAGTCAAGATAGAGTGTAGCAAATAAACACAATTAAGCATTATTCAAACAGTGTAAAAGCTAAATGTTGAAAACAAACTGTTTTCATCAAAAGGTGAATAAATCATTGTTATTTCAAAAATGTTTTCTAAGGAAATTCTTGATAATTATTTAGTATAAACTCTTTTCTGAGTTTTTGTGGACCCTTAAGTTCCGTACATCATATTATAACAATGGAAATAGGAACTGTGTTACAATTAAAAATAAGGACAGTTAAATTAGGTCAGTCTTTGGTCTGTTAAAAAATAATTACAAGTCTCAATTCTTTCTAAAAGTATTATCTTGGGACATAAAAGATAATCTATATGATTCTTTAATATGGGTCTGTCTAGACATTTAGATTTGCACATGATTGAAAATTAAACTCCGCTTAATAGTAACTGAAATGGAGTGCAAATATTTTCAACCTAAGTATTTTGGTATTAAGATAAGACCAACATTTTGTAGCACAGGCACAGTACAGGTCAAAAAATTTTATTTGAATACATTTCCTTTAATGTTTCTGAGCTTATTGAAACAACGGAATTGCTTTGTAAAAGTAACAAGTTTTTATCTCTTTAGGAAAATCAAGCCTCATGTAGAATCACTAAGATGTTCTGAATAATAAACTTAATGTGTGATTTAATTATTTTTATCCTTCTTCACAACTACCCATTTAAGAAGTCTTTGTTTTACACTTTAAATCTCAATACTACCTTCTTGGTATAGTGTGTTAACCAGTCTCACATAAAATACTCTGTATTCTAATTCACACCTAGAGCAATCATCCCAGCCAAGGTTGAGAAGTGAATTACGGCCAGGTGCCGTGGCTCACGCCTGTAATCCTAGCACTCTGGGAGGCCGAGGCAGGCAGATCGCGTGAGGTCAGGAGTTCGAGACCAGCCTGAGCAAGAGCGAGACCCCGTCTCTACTAAAAAAAATAGAAAGAAATTATCTGGCCAACTAAAATATATATAGAAAAATTAGCCGGGCATGGTGGCACATGCCTGTAGTCCCAGCTACTCGGGAGGTTGAGGCAGTAGGATCCCTTAAGCCCAGGAGTTTGAGGTTGCTGTGAGCTAGGCTAATGCCACGTCACTCACTCTAGCCTGGGCAACAAAGCAAGACTCTGTCTCAAAAAAAAAAAAAAAAAAAGTGAATTGCTAAGGAGTCTATTTTGACTCCTCTAAACTGTGAGTAATTAATGCAAATTACTATTTTTTCTAGGAGTGATAGTATATTAAGTAAGTGTATATAAAATAGTTAAATATCTATGATTCAAAAAATGCTCTTAATGTTCCTGGTAGCTGAAGCTGATTTATGTTTATGTAAATTTTGCTAGGTTTTTTTCTTTTTCATTTTTTTTTTTTTTTTTGAGACATGGTCTTGCACTGTTGCCCAGGGTGGAGTGCGGTGGGCTCATTATAGCTCACTGCAACCTCAAACTCCTAGGCTCAAGAGATCTTTCTGTTTCACTCTCCCAAGTAGCTGGGACTACAGGGCATGCCACCGCACCCGGCTATTTTTATTTTTTGTAGAGACAGGGTCTTGCTCTTGCTCAGGCTGGTCTTGAACTCCCAGCCTCAAGTGATCCCCCTGCCTTATCTTCCCAAAATGCCAGGATTAACAGGCATGAGCCACTGCCCTGCTCTGAACTTTGCTAGTTTTGCATGATGTATGGAATATATCAACATGAATAGTATTACATTTAGTGTTTGTTAGCTTAATGCATGAGACAAATCCTGAAGTGTAAATAAAATACATGCTGGTGTAAGGACTTTCTACTTGTTCAGGTCCTCAGAACAGTGAGATAAAAAATTTAAAACCAAATTCCTACATCTACCTAGTATATAAAAGGTGTCCAATGGCCTAAAATGATAACATAATGCCCATATAGAGGAAAATGCTTTAATAAATTGTGGCATACCTATACAAAGTAATTCAATTTAATAGTAAAAATCATTAGACTGGAGTAATGTGTTTTAAAATAGTAAAAATTAAAAATATGTAATGTTGAGTATAAAAAGCCATTGCAGATTATAAAGAATATCATTATATAAAATTAAAAAAAAAGTGATGCTTTTCTATGTTGTTTATGGAAAAATACCTACATAGTAGAATATGAAAATGCTTCAGAGTAGTAAAAAATGTAAGGTTTCGGTTATCTCTGGAGTATAGGAAAGAAAGGGGATTGGATAATAAGCTACAGAACAGAAGCTTCCAATGTACTTGGAATGTTTATTTCTTAACTTGGTTGGGTACACAGTTCTTTTATGAATATCAATAGTTTTGTTTATCTGAAATATACAAAGTTTTAAATGTACTATATCAAATATCTATTGCCACAAAAGTACAAAGTAATAAATAACCCTAAATATCAATGTCTTAAAAAGTAAACATCTATCTGATGAACTAGTACAGGAGATCATTTTCACCGGTATGAATGTGTAGACAATTTTCAGGTCTTAGTTGGACTCATTCAGGTGTCTGGGACTGAGCTTGATTTTAGCCAGTGCAGGTGGGACTTGGCTTAAAAGACTGAGATGACTCAACTTCTTCCATGTACTTCTCTTCTTTTGGGGCATGTTGTCATGATGATGGCAGAAGTTCAAGAGAGAGAAAATACAAACCCACAAGTCTTCTTGAGTTCTGGGATCACAATTCTATAGGTCAAAAATAGGTCACATGGATAAGCCAAAAGTCAGAGAAAGAAGTCACTACCAATTTACATGTTTCCGAAGAGTATGAATCCAGAGAGATGAAGAATTTGAGCCATTTTGCAAGGCCCTAGTCTACTTTTATGGGCACAATTATTCATATTTCTCCTTTATACAAAATGTAGTCACCTCCACATCTAATCACACATAAGCTCCAACGCCAGGATCTTGTGATCTACATCAATTTAAAGTAGCTATTTTTGATCAGAGGACCTAGGGACCAAAAGAAGACACGTGTTCCATCCTGTTCATATCCAACATACAGTGATGAAACAGTGGCCAGGTAGTGTCAATAAATGCTGTCATTTGGAAAGGCAAAGAATGGAAAGGTATTTAGCAGTCACTCATCTAGAAATTCTGAAATTACACTGGGCAATTATAGGCAGGTTCTTTATGCTGGAGATGGGAAATGCTCTTAGTTAGGTCCAATTATGGTACACAGGAAGGGTTCCCTGTCCTGTTATTCTCCACAGCTCTTAGTTCTGCCCTGTGAAATCTCCCTTTTTCCATGAATGTCTTTGTCACTTCTGAAGACAGCATTAGAAAGTATGCCCTGTGAAAATCATTTAAAGTTTGCTTTTGACCAGAGAAGTTTGGGTTCTTAGAGGTCTATTTACATTTTGAAAAGTCTCAGTCCATTTTAGATTAGCCTATTGGTTCTTTTGCCAGTGCGACTCTCAAAAATATTCAGTGTATTTTAAACACTTGATCCAATACACTTTAAGTTCAAAAGTCACACTTTTTTTTTTCTGAGACTTGCACAACTCTCTAACTTGGTTCTGGTGTTTGGGTTATACAGCTTGCTAGGGAACCATGCCACTCAGTTCCTAGAGGTCTTTTTGTCTAGAGGAAATCTACTATTAACTGCTTAATCCTTTCAGAGGTCATAATAAAGTGAGCCAAAGCCACGCTATTCCTTGTACCATTTTCTGTGTCAGTTATCCCTTACCACAATAATGCTCAATGAGCAACCATTACAAAAGCAAGCGATTTAAACAATAATGCTTAGCTGATGAGTCTGGGTGCTGGTGATTTAGGCTCTGCCTGGTGTTCTTCAGGTTTCAGCCTCACTCACATGCCTGAAGGTGTCCTGACTGTTGGCTACACTAGGCTAAGTGGAGCAACTCAGCTATGCTCCACATTTAACATTCTCTCCAGCAAGCTAGTCTGAGTATGTTCTTACAGCAATAACAGAAGTGCAAGTGTGCAGACTCATGAGACCCAGATTCAGAACTGTCACACTACCATTTCTGATTTTATTGGCCAAGAACAGAGTTAGTGTAGGGGGAATAATAAAATAATTATAAAGTAGCTATAAAGTTACTTGGAAAGGGCATAGGTTTGGGAAGGGTAAAATTTGGTCCATTTTTGCATTCTACCATAGGGGACAAAGTCTTACCACTGAGAGTATTTATAGATTTACCTTAGGAAGACCTAATACAATGCTTATATGAAATACTTTTGTAATATGGAATACTTTCCCAAATTTAATTATAAGCAAAATCATTTTACTTCTACATAACATTTTATCTTCCCAAAGACGTATCTGCATTTTGGAATAGAATCATAACTGCACACCTATGAAATATTTAGATAGCCATGATTACAAACATGCATTTCCAGGCTAGCTATTTTATGACTCAAAGAATTTCCTCACGAAAACTAATGATATGAATGTTAAGCACAACAAAATTATTTATTGGAGAATTAACTGCTAGTTTCAAAACAACTCTCTTATAGATGTTCTGAAGCCCATATCACATTATGGTTTTTACAAAAATGATTCTGTGTAAGTAGAAATGTGTGATATATTAAAAATGGTTGCAAATTATTTGCTTCTCCTTTCATTGAGAACAAGAGTATAATTTTCCTGACCGTGACCCTAGGTTGTAGTGACTTTCTCAACTAGTTGAATGTAGTGAAAGTGATGTTCTGGAACTTCCAGAGCTAGGTTATTATTTAATAGAAACCTTCAATTAATAATAAGAAACCCAGACCTTATACAACACTTTCTTTGGAGATCTAAGACACATGTAAGAAGTCTCACATGTAAGAAACCCAGACCTTATACAACACTTTCTTTGGAGATCTAAGACACATGTAAGAAGTCTCTTATCCCAAGACTACTAAACTGGACAGGCCGCATGTAGGCACGCTTGTGGATAGTCCAGAAGAGGCCAAACTTCCAGACATCCCTGTGAAGCCTGGCATGCATATGGGAGCAGCCATATTTGGCCATCTGTACAGTCTCTGCCAGGCAAATACTACCAAGTAACCTCAGCAACGTAGTAAAAGAATTACCTCAGTCCTGATTGAATCCCTGACCCAGAAAATCATGAGATATAATAAAATTATTGTTGTTTTTAATCTGCTAATTTGGAGATTATTTATTTTGTAGTAATAGATGATCAGAATTTGGCAGCAGGAAGTGGGGACACACCTTTACCCAAACCTAAAATACGTGGCTTTAAGCATAAGTAGCAGGTAGAAGCTGGAAAAAAATCTGAGGAAATGTTTTGAACGCTGGAAGAGCCTTGAACAAACTATTAGGAATTGAAAGTTGGTAAGTAAAACATTTAGAGTTAAGAGCAAAGAACACCCTTTTTACATAGTGACAAAACGTTTAGCAACTCTGTTATCTGCAGTAATATGGGGAATAGAAAGACACCTAATGAACTCACAATCTCACTGGGGAGATTTCCAGGCAGAATATAGAAAGTGCCAACTGACTACTTATGGGTCCTTAAGATAAAATATGAAAAGAGAGATAAACTAAAGATAAAACATTCCAGTCTTTCAGCAGAATTTAGAGGAAGCATAAAGAAGTCAGGACATGCTATAGATGAATTAACTGTCTCTCATTTGCCACCTCTCTTGGTAAAATACTCTCAAAATAAAACATTGTTTAAGGTAAAGACCAATTCCAAGGCAGGAAAATTCAATCTCTGGGTAAAGAAGAAACCAAGAGTGTAGCTGGAAGGCCTCTTTTTAAATATAAAAAGATTTAAAATTATTACTTGTAGACCTTCTTTTCTAGACAACAAGATTTCTAATAAACAATGATGTTATTTGTCCCCTTAGTAGCCAGTGATGGGGAGGGGCTTGTCTCAATGCACTTTGTGGGGGTGCTTTTTGTTTGATTGAGTGAATTCCAAAAGAGCCTTGTAGAAAACCCAAAGTTTTTAAGAGAATTACACCACGAGCTTAGACTAAATGGTGTAGGGACAGTACAACAACAAAAGAGGATTTGGGACTCAAATGTCTACAAATAAAGAAGCATAAAAAAGGCTATGTAGTGTCCAATACTGGCCAATTCTTATATAAAAGGATAGGTGAATCCAAGGGCATAACAATGAACTCAGAGAGCAGAGCTAAGGAATCCCTCTCAAGAAGGCTGGATTCTCATCAATGAATCATCAACCTATGCCCCACTGAATTTCAGAATTCCCATGAACCAGACTGACTAATATGTCGTTTCTATTTTCCCCTAGCATCATGAAAAAGAGCACCTATTGTGGTTATCCTATGCCTATCTTATCAATGTTTGTTAGATGTATGTGTGTGAGAGCCAGATAAGTTGTCTCATTAGTTCACAGGGCTTCAGACTGGATGGAACTCCACTTGGAGAGACATATTTGAAGAACTTTACCCAGAGATCCTTACCCACACCTGAAGGTCATTTAGGTGACAAGATCTTAAATCATGAGCCTGAATTGATACTATAATTAGATTACTTTGGGAAGTCTTTGGAGGACCTAAATATATTTTAGTTTTTGGAGGAATGTAAATCATCTGTGGCCAGACATGGGACTGTGGCAGATTAGAGATGGCCACAAATTCACAAATTATTTCTCACTTCTTTCGTAGATGTGAAGTGTTTATCTTCTCCCATTGAATCTGGGCAGTTTTTGACCAATAAGATGTAGTGGAAGTGATGTGTCAATTTTCAGTTCTCAGTCTTATAGAACTGCCATCTTCAGCTCCCTGTGTCTGGGACACTCACTGTGGGAGATGCCAGCCTTTATGTAAGAAGTCTCACTATCCTGCTGTGAAGAAACACAGTTAGCCATTTGAAGAGGCTGCATGGAGAGATATAGGTGACTAAATTGTAGATTTTCAAAATCTTCCATTCCAGGCACCAGATGAGTAAGGAATCCCTTAGATAATAACTCCAGTTCCATGTGCTGCCTGAATGTAACCGCATGACAGATACTGAATGAGAACACACAACTGAACCCAGTAAATCCACAGAATCATGAAAAATAATAAATATGTTTAAAGTCATATGTTTTGGGATATATTTTATGCAGAAATATGTACTTGGAACAAAATTTAGGTTTATTTTTTAACTTGGACCTAATTTAGATGTCAAAAATCCTTCTATTTGCACTTGATCTCAGTGTTGTAATAGGATGTTATTTTGGGGACTTTGAGAGAACAACAAATGTATTTTGAAAATGAGACAAACACCAATAATTGGTGACCAGAGGTCAGATTGTGCTAGGCTAAAGATGGCTGCAAATCTTTTGCTATTGCTCCCATTGATAGGTGAGGTCTCATTACCCAATAGAATGTGGTAAGAATGACAGTCTGAAATTTCCAAGGCTAGGTTATAAGACTTAGCCTCCACCCATCTTTCATGGAATAGTTTCTTTGCTTGTCTACAGTCATATAAGAAATTTGATGACCTGGAGAGTATGCAGGTGAAGCCACGTGTAGGTACTTTGGTGGACAGAACCAGCTGAGACCAGCCTACCAGCCATCCCTGCAAAGCCACCAGATATGAATGAAGCCATCTTGGATTCTAAAACTTATCCATCTGCCAGTTGAATAAAACCATCAGGTAACCTCATTTGACACTGCATAGAACAGAAGAATCACATGATAGAACCTTGTCTAAATTGCTCACCCATCTATCTGGAGGCTTTCTTGGAATAAATAAAATAAATAAATAAATAAATTGCTGACCCATCAATATATAATTAAATTGATTAGAGTTACTTAGAGGAAATTCTACGTTTTGGGGTAATATTTAGGTAATGGGTAACCTGCACAAAATGCAAATTATACAAAGGAGTTGGTCCATTCAAACCAGAATATGTGTTTAAAGATGAAATAAGACAAGAAAACCAACCAACTCTCAGGAAATTTATGAAATTCTTTAAGAGATTCTTGTGGACATTTCCATGTTATGAAAAGAATAGAGGAACACAGAGGCATATCAGAAAAGTCCCTCCTATTTTGAAAAACAACAGCAACAACAATATTGCTTTATATTTCGTAACCATTTTGGCATGAAGTTCTCAACTCTACAAATTTTCTTTAACATAAATCATCTGAACTTAATTCTCTAGGTTCAGGCTTTCTTCAGGACCTCTGAATTATGAAATTAGTACACTAAGAACTCTAATTCACATTCCATTACATTAAATCTTCATTTCCAGTATAACCAAAAGCAACAATACCCTACTCAAAGTCCTTCAGAATTAAACTCTTCACACCTCGCAAAAATTAATATCACTCTTCAAATGATTTGGGGCCTTTTGGATTTCTTATTTTCTAACTCCTGTATTTTATAGGTTACAAAACCTCACACAGATAAGGAAACAAGAATATTGCTTGCTGTGAGGATGGTGTCACCTGTAAATTCTCCAGGAGGAGTTACTTGCTTTCTTCTTTGTGCTCCCCTAGCGATACCAGCTTTTCAAATCTTTGCCATTATAGTATCACAATTATTGGCTTCTGTGCCTTTCCTAAGATACATATTTCAGAAGTGCATGTGCCAGTGCTTGCAAGAAAAAGGGAAGATCATTTATATACACTAATCTGTTAACATATTTTTATCTTCCCAATATTAAAAAAATTTCAGAAGTTAGGATGGTGTCTTTCTCATTTTTGTATAGCCCAGATTCAGAATGATAGGACTTTGGCACATAGTAAGCAAGGGAAATGAACTTAAAGCAGAAACTACTTAATAGGCATTAAGAAGACATACAGCAAATTAATAAGAAAAATAATAAGTAAACATCTTTGAGATTCCTGAGCTACCTGGAAGGGAGGGAGGGGGAAGAAGAGGACACGAATGGAGACAAGGGAAGTTCCTTGCAGTCCATACATAGACCTGGTTGTTGCCTCTGAGAGAATTCCAGCGATCATAATTTTGTTCGCAAATAATTCCTGTAGGCATTCATTTTCTTTCTTAAACCATTAAACAATGTAAGAGTAGCTAAATATATCTTTTCCGAATTGCTATCTTCACATAGACTAACCTGTTTTAACATTACATTTTTACAAAAACAAAACAAAAATAAATCTAAAAACCCTTTTCCCCCCAGGAAAATTTCTTCTATTGCTAAATAAACAAGATAAAACCAACTTCTGTATTCTCTCCTGAAAAGAAGCAATGAAAGATTGTCCTTCTGTCAATCAGAATGTTGATATATCAATTAGATAACTACTCTGTGATATTTTAGCTGAAACTTAATGCTGATTTGGAATGACATTTTCCCCTAATTAAATGTGTAAAAATAAACATATTAGAAATTTGGCCACTCCATACTCCAAGAAGAATAAAAACAATGCTTAATATAATTTCAGTAGTCAAGACTGGATTATGAGGAACAATTTCTGAAATATATATAAAATTAAATGCAGGTCTTTGTCATTAGATTGCTGCTTTGTGGCTGAATTACTGATGAGTTAAAATAGTTTGCATTAATTATTATTTCTTTTTGATGTCTTCTCAGAGAGATGCAATATTGTACAATTCTACATTTTTATTTTGTTTGAAACCTGTAAGCATGTAAATTTACCTACTACAGCTTCAAAGTCTACAGCACATGACATTTCATGCTAAAAAGGCTAACATTGACTGCAAATCCAAAGGTACTTCTGCTCTGTGTTCTGTATTAGCACTGCCTTTGAATGACAAGCCAGCATAATACCCTTAACTATAGTGTGCTGGGGAAGCTAACTGAATAATCAGTAGACATTTAAAATATGACCCATCAAGATCATGCTTGCAGATACTTAAGTGAACTCCAGGGAAACAGCTGTCCCTTTGAAGCAATCTGCTGGCAGAATCAAAAAAAGCCATTTGAGAAACCCTTTAAAAAACTGAAATTTCAAAAACTACTATCTGGACACTGTTGGTTGCCACTTGGTGCTCTGAAACTCTGAGTGGTACAATTTTTTCCTTATCTTCGTCTTCATCCAGATATAAAACTTGTTTTCATAAAATCAGCATATAAATATTTCTATTGACTGAATACATCAAATTGTCATAGTAATATGTTCAGTGTCTGTTATGAAAATAACAATGAATTCCATAGAAAACAAATTATTTGATGGAATTTGGTAGTTTAACATGGAAATTTATCCTGGTGATGGAAGCATTTGAAATGACTTTACATAATAATAGCATTTGACATTTGGAAGTTGTAGTTATTACTTAACAGATAATGTTTTTTCTATGGCAACTAGCTAACTCTATCATCTTCCCTTTACCATCTCTTACTATTTTAGTGATTAATTTTAGATGAACTCTAATTGAGAATTTTTATAACTTAAAACACCATTTTAGTAGTTTTTGAGGTAACAGAATACCTTTTTTGTATATGTGATTGTATATTTGCAATAAAAATATTCTTGGGAGAGAGAGGACTATTAATATGTATAATAGAAAGAACATTTGCCCTTTTATGATTTCCTGGGTCTTTGGAAGGAAAGATAAATTGAAAAGGGGCTATCATATCTTAAAGAGTGAAGTATTGATTTAAAAAACTGATTATTTTACAAATTTAGAGAATCAAATTGAACTAGATAAATTTCTCCCTTCAATTTGTAGGAATACAGCCTCCAAGATATAGCTTTTGAATTTAATTATTCAGTAGTTCCTCTTCAATTATTTGTTATATTTAGTATATTGAAATATGTCATCTTGAGAATCCACCTTGATTTAAGCAAAGCCAGTATAAAACTCTGGACAATTCTTTGGTAAGAGATTCATAATTTCCCCTAAAAAAATCATTGGTACATGATTTGATTAGATAAATTCAATCTGCATACAACTTTCCAGGATATATCTAATGCATAAAAGGAAGGCAAACTTTATTAATAAATTTATTCTAAACCCTTGATAATAGTCTGATATATGATTTGTGTTTTTATTCCCATTCCAATTATTAGGGGAATTCAAGCATTCCAGAAATATCATCTTCTACTTTGACTTTTTTCCTGTTTTGCTCTTTAATTGGGCAGTTAGGTACTTGACTTTATTTTTTTAATGACCTATTATTATCTGGCAAAGGGTGACTAGTCAATGAAGCCTAGTGATTTAAAATGAAAGTTATTGCATTTCACAAGAGATAAGGTACATTCCAAAAAATCACAATCATGGCCCAGACAATGGAAGAACAGGAAGAGATACGTTCTCTGAATTCTAAAGATGATTATAATGTGAACAGAAAAGAAAAATGTTTTAGTTTAATCTTAAAATCATAACATCATGGTTGTTAAGACAGCTACATTGGTGCATAATGGGTTCTCAAATATTTGTTAAATAAATGAATAATTAGTAAAAAAAATTTTAAACTTCTCCCAGTTAAATTTTTGGTGATTTATATTTTAAGAAACCCTCTCAAATAAGGGCCTCTATTGGTTGTCAGTTTGGATCACCTGGGAAGCAGACACTAAGATGGAATTAGAAGTGAAAGAGATTTTTGTGGTGGGGTAGGGATGGAGAATGGCTGTAAAATATATAGGGGAGATGAAACCGGAATAGGTGTGGACCTGGCACCTATGAACAGAGTGAGGGAAGAAAGAAGGATTGAATAGGAGTAGCCCAAAACTACAGGGAGCTTTGAGAAAATCTTCACCAGATCTGGGAGCCCCAGAATGATTTCTTGGCAGAGTTTAGCTGCCTGGGGCAGGAATGACTCAGCTCTAGTACCCACAACTGGTCAGTCTTTAACTGAAGCTGCCCAGGGCCATGTGCCTTGGCCTAGATGGTAGATCCCAAAGGAGTGACAGGTGGATGCTGTCAGCTAGCTATACTCATACCTGGCTCTCTCTCGAAAGGGAGTTTGACGCACATACTCCCATGACTGCCACAGTCTATGTCCTTCTACATATTGAATTAGCTAATATATAGGGTTTTTAATCCCTTGACTTTTCTGAGTTTATGTCCATTTTGTTTTCTGATGTCTTGAAGACAATATGTACATGCCCCTTGGTATCTGTTGTATTCTCTGTTCATACCCTTTTCGTGCATAGGGCAAACTCAACACTCAGTCACACATTCTGAGTTCTGCAACCCTTGGGATATGCGGATTGTAACAGGTGGTTGAAGAGAAAGTTCTCTCAGCAAAAATAAGGAATAGAAGAGGAGGAAGGGATGCTTAGGGGGGAAAGAAATGATTGATTCAGTCTGAACATGTGCCAGTGAGTAAAAATAACAAGTGCTATTTTTATGGAAATAATAGAAAAACATATGATGTTGAAAGTTCCTTAAAAACACAGAAAACATGGTAAAGGTAGGAGAGAGATGATGTGTCTGTTGGGAAGTGGCATTTCTATATAGGGTGTTCCAATAAAGGGATTTGAATGAAGGAAACAAGTAAGCCGTGCAGTTGTGTAGGGGAGGAACCATCCAGGTGTAGGAAATAGGAAACCAAAGGCCCCGAACTAAGCACATGTTTGGCCTGGTTAGAGAAAAGCAAAGAAGCTACTGGAGCTGCAGCAGAATGAGCAAGGGGAAGCGGTAGCAGTGAGTTAGAGGAGGCAGCCATTTGTCAAAATAGGCAGGGAGGGCCTAGTGTAAAGTCTTGAATGTTATTCTGAGTCAGAGGGAAAACATTACAACTTTTCAACAGATGAGTAACATGCTCTGACTTATGTTTTAAAGCAGAGGTTCCCAACCTTTTTGGCACCAGGGATCGGTTTCATGGAAGACAATTTTTTTCACGGATGGGGAGTGGAGATGGTTGTGGGATGATTCAAGCACATTACATTTATTGTGCAGTCAAACCTCTCTGCTAATGATAATCTATATTTGCAGCTGCTCCCAAGCACTAGCATCACCGCCTCAGCTCCACCTCAGAGCATCAGGCACTGGATTCTCATAAGGACTATGCAACCTAGATCCCTCACATGTTCAGTTTACAGTAGGGTTCAAATCTTATGAGAATCTAATGCTGCTGCTAATCTGACAGGAGGCAGAGCTTATGCAGTGATGTGAGCGATGGGGAGCAGCTGTAAATACAGATGATGCTTCCCTCACTTGCTGGATGCTCACCTCCTGCTGTGCTGCCTGCTTCCTAACAGGTCATGACCAGCCTGGTACTGATCTGCAGCCCTGGGATGGGGACTGTAGTTTTAAAAGATCACTCTTGCCACAACATGATGAATGGGAGACAGTATTAGGGGTAGAGCATCACATGCATCAAAGAGATTCAAAACAAGAATAGAATGTTTAATTCACTAAGAAGATATAGAAATTCTAAACATGTATGCAATTAACAAAATGTCCTTGAAATATATGAAGCAAAAATTGACAGAACTGCAAGGAAAAATTAACAAATATCTTATATCTTATTATTATTTTTTTTGAGATAGAGTCTCACTCTGTTGCCCAGGCTAGAGTGCCGTGGCATCAGTCTAGCTCACAGCAACCTCAAACTCCTGGGCTCAAGCAATCCTTCTGCCTCAGCCTCTCGAGTAGCTGGGACTACAGGCATGCGCCACCATGCCCGGCTAATTTTTTCTATATATTTTTAGTATTTTTAGTTGTCCAGATGATTTCTTTCTATTTTTTTAGTAGAGAAGGGGGTCTCACTCTTGCTCAGGCTGGTCTCGAACTCCTGATCTTGAGCAATCCTCCCTCCTCGGCCTCCCAGAGTGCTAGGATTACAGGCATGAGCCACCGTGCCCCGCTGACAGTTGATATTTCTGACATTTCACTTTGACACTCTTTTTTTTTTTTTATTGTGAAGGTACACCCTTAGGCTTTCAAATGCATGTTTTAGTTTGTGATTATCTTTCAATTTTTTTAGAGCAATTTTTGTGAAACCATGGATAAATCAAAAATTCATGTTATTTTTGAATATGAGTTCTGTCCTGGAACCAATGCAGCACAGACAGCTTGAAATAACAACAGTGTTTGGGAAGGATGTGGCTAATGAATGCACAGTACATTGATGGTTTGAGAGGTTCCATTCTGGTGATTTTAATCTTAAAAATGAGCTATGTGGGTGACATTAGACCAAGGTGGATAATGATGAGCAGAAAGCTGTAGTGGAAGAGAATCCATCTCAACCTATGCGTGAATTAGCAGCAAGGTTTAACATTACTATTCCAACAATATTGGACCATTTGAAACAAATGGGTGAGGTAAAGAAGCTGGATAGATGGGTTCCGCATGAATTAAATAAGCATCGGAAGAGAAATTGTCTCAAACCTTGCCTTTCTTTGCTGTGACTACATAAAGGTGAAACATTTCTACACTGTATTGTAACCTGTGATGAAAAATGGATTCTTTTTGACAATTGCAAGCATTCAGCACAATGGTTGGATAAAGATGAAGTACCGAAACACAGTCCAAAACCGAATATTCATCAAAGACAGCTAATGTTGTCTGTTTGGTGGTCCAGCAGAGGTATTAATATTATCCACTATAGCTTCATGAAACCTGGTCAATCATTTACAGTGGAAATCCACTGCAACCAACTGGAGAAAAAAGCAGCCAGGATTAGTTACTAGAGACAGGCCAATCTTCCATTAAGACCACATGTCGCAAAAAACAATGCTGCTCAAACTATAAAAGCTGGACTTGGAAACTCTCTGATATCCACTATATTCACCAGACCTTGCACCAACTGCCTACCACTTCTTCCAGGCTTTGGACCACTTCTTGCAAGGAAAAATATTCAATTCTCAACAAGCTGTGGAAAATGCCATTCGTGGTTTCATTGCCACTCACTCTCCAGGCCTCTTTGCTGCTGGCATAAACAAGCTACCATTAAGATGGCAAAACTGTGTTGATAGTTTAGGTGCATACTTTGATTAATTGTACTGTTTCTTGTTTGAGATATGATAAACTAAACTATTGATTCGAAATTGGACATTTCATATTTAATGACCTAATACTTGAGTTAGGAGAGGCAGCGGGGCTGGTGTACAGTCCACAGCCTTTTTGAAACCAGGGACAGGTTTCATGGAAGACAATTTTTCCATGGATTGGGTCAGAGGGCAGAGGTAGATGGTGGGGGTGGGGTGGGAAGGTGGAGTTCAGGTGGTGATTCATGGCCCTGTTTTCTTAACAGGCCCAGCCTGAGGGTTGGGGACCACAGGTGTAGGGGGTGGGGAATGCACATATCAATTATCCACTGAGTACCTGTTTTTATATTGAATGATAGGTTCATGAATGCTTGTGACATTATTAAAAAATCGATTAAAGATGAGTTTTTATGTGGACAAATGAGTGTATAATGCATCCATAACTAGAATTAAGAAAATTCTGTACATTTATAGTGTAATATTAAAAATAATATTTTCTAATTATAGAGTAGGATTTCTATTCAAGAGATGAGTTGGAAGTGATCTTAAAATGTTTCACTTGAATGTCCTGTCCTGGTAGAATGTGATTGTCCTTTACTTAGATGGGGAAGACTAAAAGAAAAGATTTGGAAAGTAGATGGTGAGAATCAAGATATTGGTTTTGGACAGGTTAAATCTAAAATGCTTATTTGATACCCAAATAAAGACAACAGGTAGGCAGTTGGATTTGAAGACTGAAATTATAGGGATAATTATTGGCTGGAGATATTATTATGAATTGCTACTATGTACTGAAAACTACAGAACTTGATAAAATAACTTAGGCAGTAAGTGTATACAAAAAAGTGAGGAGATCTGAGAATTGATGCTTGAGACACTTTAACCATTAGAGGTTAAGAAAAAGAGGATCAAGCAAAATTGGTGGAGGAGTAGCATCTTGAGGTAGGAAGAGATATAAGGGAGGTCAAGAAAAAGCAAGTAATTTGTTGTGTCAAATGCTGCTGAAAGTTCTAGAAAGATGAGGAAAAAGAATCGGCCATTTGGTTGTCAACATGGGAGTTATCAATGTCCTTGAATAGGCATTTTTAGCAGAGTGATGAGGTGGTCCAAGAAAGAATGGGGGAAACGTATAGAAACATCTCATTAGTTGAGTGTGTGTCAAGGTGCAAACAAGTTTAAGAACTAGTGTCCTGATCTACTTTTCTATCCTAATATAGTCAGTTTCAGTGTTAAAATTACAGATCTACTGAAATTAAAATCTGGAAAGTGCCCTAGAGATGGCTTAATGCAATTTTCTATCATTTTACACATGAAAAACTTGAGATCTGGAAAAGTAATGCTAGTTGCATAAAAACACAAAATCTATGAGTTAATAAGATAACCAGGACTAAAACTGAACTATTATAAATCTTAATTCAGTGTTATATCTATCCCGCAGAAAAGAATCAAGTAGCTTATAATTCTAATTCTTCATGGAAACTGGAATAAAATGTGTTTCATTTAGCTATCAACAAAACAGGAAGCTTTGCTCTTGTACATTATGTAATATTTATTGGACTACTTCATCTTCAGGTTATACCATGTGCTGCCACTTTAACCTGTCAAAGTCCTACTCATCATTCTAGTTGCAGCTTACATGTCAGGAAAGTAAAGTCTCTGTTCCCCAAATTATGTAGAGCAAAGTCAAATAGAACAGAATTTTATTCATAATTTTAAATCATGCATGAATTTTCCTCTTCTATTTGCAGGAATAATTGAGACTTTGTAAGTATAGGGGAGCAAATGACTTGTAGATTCTTTGAGAACAAAGAAGAGTCTTTTTCTCCTACCAGTATTTTTCTCTTCAGTTATAAAAATGCAAATTTGGGTTGGAAAACTTAGAAATGTGTTATTGATTATTTATACATTTAACTTGACAACTGATTCATGCTCATCAAGGGGAATTTTGCAATGAAAAATATAATATTCCAAACAAGTTACAGATAGGTATACATCTGTGAAAATATAAATTTATGTGTATGTATACGTCAGGGTACGTTTTCACTTATGAGGAATTAGAAGAGTAATTTCTCAGCTATGTCAATTGAAAGCAAAAGGGAAAGTTCTTTGAAGAAATAGCATGTCATGTTTTTTGGGATGCTTTCATTCAGAAGAAATGTAATACCCCGAGTTAATACTGCAATCCCCTAGAGTTTTTGATACGGCTAATGTCATATCTCTCTCTTTCTCTCTCTCTGTCTTTCTTTCTCTGTTGGAAGCCATCCAATGAGAAAAGCATGAGTATATGCCTTTGTGTACAAAACACACAATTAAAGCATACTTGTTATTAGAATTGGAAGTTGATGCTGTGCTCCTTAATAATACCCAGGGCTAGAAATCAGTAGAGGTTTTAGATTTGCCTTACCTTTGCAGGATGAATATATCGATTCAATTGGTATGATGTTCAAAAAGATAGCTATTTGCTAACTTTCTTCACCTTTTTCTTGAGCTTTAGTGTGTATTTTGGAAATCTCCTTTGTCTTTAATATTTAATGTTAGCTGTAAACGTTTGGTGTATTTCAAAGAAAATTTAATATGCTTGCTTCTAATTCCTTTATACTGAATTCCTAAAACTGTTAAGTTTTGATATTCAAGAAGTCTGAAGAGATCTTTTAAAGCCTTCACTTACTAAAATAGGATACTGTATTTATCTGAGAAAATATTTGTTAGAATCCTTAACATTTGCGTGTTCTTCATATAAAAAAATACATAAATAAAAGTATACATTTCATTCCAGAAATTTCAATTCCTTTTCAAGATGGCCCCAGAATCAAGAAGAAAAGATAGAGAAAAATTCACATTTTGGGGGCAGCTATGTATACCTTGGTGTGAAGTGCTTTATGCATATTTTCTTGTTTAATTATTACCTCAAATCTGATGGTGATATTATTAAACCCATTTAACAGTTGATGAGACCAAAGTTTAGCACATTTAAATAACTTGACCATCATTACAAAGATGTCTGACTCCAAAGCTCAGGTTTGCTACTGTAGTAATACACCAAAGAATAAATAACTGAATAAGTCAATGAATTAACAAAAACGTTCCCATAATCACATTTAGTATAGGTCATATTGTTTTGTCACATATCTATTTTTGTGTTGACATAGAACTTCAGCTAGAGAAGGGATCCAATCAATACATGACTGATTGGCCAAGAATCAATATTTACTCTTCGCTTTTATACTCTTATGTAGAACTCAGCCAAGCCTCAAATATTATCTGTTCTTCTTTCAAAGTGTTATAAATTTGACTTTTCAGGCTCAGCCATTTTATTAATTTACTCTAAAAGTAGCATTAGACACTACATTTTCTAATAATCTACATATAAATCACTGAAAATGAAAACTCCATGTATATATTTGGATACTTATGATTAGCTCCCATAGAGTTTTTATTTCTCAATTTTTCTGTTGAATCATTTTTCATATTGCCACATAGTCTACTATAATTTATATTTGTCATAAAATTTTCCACTGATCAAATGTGTCATGGCTTATTTAAATATTTCTCTATTACTAGGCAAAAATTTTTAATGTAACTATTTTACATAGGTTTTTGTCTTCAGAAGAAATTTCCAAAAGTGATATACCTGAATCCAAAGCTTGTGAATACTTCATAAAACGTATGATAAATTGGCTTTCAAAGTTGATTTTCTAAATTATGTTACCTCAGAAATATTCAAATATATTTGCTTTTTAGAACATTTGCCAAAATAGGGAATCATTGATGTGTAATATAAAATAAAATAGTAACTTTAAAACAGTACTCAATGTTTAATTGTCCATTATTTTAAAATAGTGACATAAAAGACCTTCAAATTCCTTTATACTCGTTTTATTGTCCTTAGAACATAAGTTTTTAGAAAGAAATAGGTATTACTTCATTGTACATGGCCAAGCTACTTTTGCCAGAGAAAGGATTTTGAACAAGCTCTCTTCAATAATAATGCCAATCCCAAGAACTTAGATTGAAGTAAAACATTTGATATTTAACATATTATGTGAGTCCGTGTACCAGTAGTCAGAAATTCTTGCAACTGGTTAATTATCTTAGTTTTGCAGCCTTGTATATTTCATGAACAGTTTTTGTGTGAAATAACATACATTGCAATTGATTTTGACATGCAAATTGCCATTCTTTCCAAAAAAAAAATCCTTAGGTTTTAGAGATCAACATATTCTTTTTAGAAGAAAACAGAAACATATGTAATGTTTTTCAAGTATAACACATTGTCATTGTTAATTGATAATTGTTAATTAATCTTAAGCTAGAACCTTCATAACTAACAATTCATTTATGGTTATGTATGTATCACCAGGTATCTAGGTTACTGAATATAGTATTTGTAGTGAAGCTATATTGAAGCTATAGAGCGAAGACCCAAAACAGGACACAGACAAATTAATTTATGATCCTGCAATGCCACTAATCATCCATAAGGCATTAGATTTGCTTGCCTAAAATTCTGAGCCAAGTTTTCTTCCCTTTTATAATTCACACAGCTGTAGAGGGTCTACTTATCCTTATGCAAAACTCTTTGTAACCTGTTTATGGCTAAAGTAGTATTATTAGAAGATTTAAAAGTCATGAGTTTCAAAGACTCCTACTAGCAAAATACCAGATAGCACACTTTCTTTTTTTTTTTTTTTTTTTTTGAGACAGAGTCTCGCTCTGTTGCCCAGGCTAGAGTGAGTGCCATGGTGTCAGCCTAGCTCACAGCAACCTCAAACTCCTGGGCTTAAGCGATCCTACTGCCTCAGCCTCCCAAGTAGCTGGGACTACAGGCATGCGCCACCGTGCCCGGCTAATTTTTTCTATGTATATTTTTAGTTGGCCAGATAATTTCTTTCTATTTTTTAGTAGAGACGGGGTCTCACTCTTTCTCAGGCTGGTCTCGAACTCCTGAGCTCAAACAATCCGCCCGCCTCAGCCTCCCAAGTGCTAGGATTACAGGCGTGAGCCACCGCGCCTGGCCAAGATAGCACACTTTCTGTACTTTGAGGCAAATTGGTTCTGTGGCTACACCATCCTCATTAACAAAATTAGCTTCTCTGAAGTCAGTGTCAATATATAGCCAGATATCTTAGAATCTGAGTTGTACTGCAGCAATGTTTGGGGGAAAATCAACTTCTAATCAAACAACAAAGTAGGTTATGCGTTCATTCATTCATTCATACAATTGGGTTAAATATTATCAGAGTACCTACTATGTACTAGTCAGCATTCTAGGTACTGGGGATACAACAAGGAGCAGAACATGAAAAAGTCCTTGCTCTTAAGGAATTCACATTTCAGTGATCTGGAAAAGTAAGAAAGTAAGAGTACACTGCTAAAAGTGGGTCTAGTAGATTCTACAGGAATATAGCAGAATTGTACATTACTGGAAAATTCAATAACATTATCCAATCTGAAATATTCTGCAATCAATTTTAATGGTTAGTTGTGTAATTGCCTCCATTCAGGGTCTAGTCATGTAATACTGCCCTACCTTTCTCAGGTAGGTTGAGGTTCTGATCCTATTGGTTCGGGATTGGGCACTTCCATTTTTTCCAATGTGTACCCCACAAAAATGTGGAAAACATTCCCTTAAAAGTATTTGATGAACTGACAAGAAAATGAGAAATATCTAGATGTGGGATTAAGGGTAAGACGGAACTCAGCATAGTATGTTGAACGCTGAAGCTGGCTTTAGCCTGGAGGGCATTTGCTAAAATGATGAACTCAAATTTTTTTTCCCATGTTTGAGGGACACAGGTGTCAGAGAAAAAAATCTCTGGGCCAATTCACAGTAGGATGACTACTAGGAAAATCTCACTGTAAAACGTATTGTCTTAAAAAGCTATACTGTCATCCTCAGGATTCTGGTGAGCAAGAAACACCCATCGTCTCCCTACCATCTCACCTAAGTGATGAACTACTTGAATCTTAGTGTTTGAGCAGCAGAAGTATCTGAAAAGTTGGATCAAGCATGACCTCATAGATCTGCAGTCTAAATTTAGAGTATCTGAAATACCAAAAGCATATCTGAAGAGACTAAAAAATTATGCTAAAGTGATCTCAGACTGGAAGTGTTTCCAGCTACCTAACAGGAGAAAATGTAAATGCTGCCTAGGGGAACATGTACCCACCCTATGCCTCATGGAAAATGTGCAACTTGAAGTCAAAATTTAAGAAGTACACCTGGGAACCATGCACAATTTATTCAGTAATTTATTCAAATAATTATAGAGGATCCACTGTGTGTCAGGCATTCAGCAGTGAATGGAATAATTGAAAATCCTCACCCTTATGCAGCTTATATTCTAGTGCAGAAAAATTAATATAAATAATGAAATAATTAAAATATAAAACATGTTAGATGGGAGTGATAAGGAGAATATATGTAAATAAATATATCAATATATACATAATAACAGAATAACATCACAAGGAGAAGTCATTTCACACTCAGCAAACTGACCAAGATTGAAAAACCCAATGTCTGTGAGGATATAATACAAAAGAAATGCTTGCTCATTGTATTAGTCTTCTGTTGTTGCTATAACAAATGGTCACAAACTTAAAATGACACACAGTATTATCTTACAGTTCTGTGAATTAGAAGTTCAACACTGGTCTCACTGGCCTAACATCTGTGTGTTGCCAGATTTGCTTTCCCTTCTAGAGGCTCTAGGAGAGAATCTATTTCCTTGCCTTTTCCAGCTTCTAGAGGCTGTCTGAATCCTTGGTTCATGCCTCTTTCTGCCATCTTTAAAACCAGCAAAATAGGTCAAATCCTTCTCATATCAAATCACTCTAAGCCACATTTCTGCCTCCCTTTTATACTTGTAAAAGCCCTTGTTTACTGGACCTACCTGGGTAACCCAAGATAATATCCCCATCTCAAGTTCTCAATTTATATTTGCAAGTTCTTTTTGCCACATAAAGTAACATAACGCAGGTTCCAGGCATTAGGATGTGGACATCTTTAGAGAGTCACTATTCTGCCTACCACATTCATCTCCTACTAGGGGGAATGTTAATTAGAACAACTGTGGAAAAACAATTTGGCATTATCTAGGGGAGCTGAACATGTGCGTACTCTAAGATCTACCCTGAGAAACTCTTTGACATTTTCATAGGGAGACATGCATAATGCTTACAGTAGCTTAGATTTTAATATATCTAAGGTGGAAATAATCCAATATTTTATGAAATATTATAAAATGAAATATTATACAGCAGTGAACATAAATGATTTAACAAGTATCAGCATCAACATTAATGAATCTCCAAAATAGGATATGTAGGTAGAGAAGCATGTCACAGCAGTGTAGAGTATATACAGCATTATTCCATTTATACACAATTCAAAATCATGCACAATTAAATAATATATTCTTTATGAATACATAATTGTTAATAAATTGTAAGTAAAATAATTATCAACCTTGAGTGGTGGGTCCCATACACAGGTGTTTTCTTGATCTTTTTTTTTTGCTTGCTTAATTTTAAATTTTTACTTTAAATTATGTTTTTTACTTTTTTTCAGCATGCAAGGTAGTTTTTATAATAAATTTTCTTTTACAATTTACTGGGATAATTATTAGTTTTATCACATGTAGGCTCCATGGCTTTGGGGCAGTTATTTTTGTTCTTTGAGTTTCAAGGTTAATCATTTGCAAAATGAAGATAATTATATTTACCAGTGTGAGAACCAAATTAACTAATGCATGTAAAGTGTCAGACAAGCAACACATAATATTAAATAATCCTTTCCCTGAGATGGATATAGTCAAAAACCAGAAAAGAAAAAATTCAATTATATATCAGCAAATCAATTAACTGAGGTTAGTAAACAGTTAAGATAAAAAAGAATAAACTTTCATGTCAGAGCAAGGCATGCTTAGTTTTAAACAAAAAGATTTTTAGATTACAAGTAGTTATAATACTTGTTATTATAAGCAAATAAACTTTCTGTTTTATCCCAAACAACAGGATACAACCCTGTCTGAGTCTGAGTGGCATTTCTTCTAAGACTTTTCAAAAGTATTCTTTTTTAACTTACTTCCCCAAAAGTTCAAGTCTCCTTATTATAAATCTCATTGTTTAGCATAGCCCAAATATTCCTTCATTAATGCATTTGACAGATATTTACTGAGTGAGCCGCCATTTCAGATACTGGGGATACAGCCATGAATAAACCATACAAGGTTCTTGCCCTGATGGAGCTTACAGTCATTTTTGTAGAGGGAGACAGAACATTAAATGCCCATTATTGATTCTTCCATCAATCCTTCCATCTATACAGCGTTTTGGGATAGCTACTTGTGACCATGAAGGAAGAGAATGACACTAGATATTAAGATACAGAGTAAAAACAGTGGCTTAAAGCTTGGCTGTTTTAAAAGGGCACTTAAGGAAGATTTCTCTGTGGAGGGGACACGAGGATGATGAATTGAGTGCAGTGAGAGGAGATGGGATGAGGAAACCAGTCAGAGGGCGTGCTGCCCTTCATGCTGTATCTCCCCTTCTCCACCTCATGTGTGCTTTGGACGACCAACTGGCATAGACTGTGTGAGGAGGCTCTCTCATAGCCCAGCTTCCTGTTGAGTTTAGCCAATGTCGATGCTGGTAAGAAATCAGAGCCAAGCAGGAGAGTGAGGTTGGCAAGAGGCTGATTTTGTTCTACCATGGAGATCAAAGGTACCATCAGCCGGCGCTCACCATGCAGCTTTCTCTCATCTCTTACTTACCTTTTAGGTCTGGAGGGATAAAATACTCCCAGTGTCACTGTCCTTGAAGTGCAGCACCATTTTTTGTTGCTTTTCCTTTGCAAATAATCTCTTCAATTACCCAGCTTGAAGATGACTTTTCTTTCCTCTGCAGGTCCTGCTTGATGCAGAGGCTGCTGAAGTAAATCATGTGAGGAAAGCAGGAGAGAAGGGAATAGAAGTGGAGATGATGGGACGGTATTATATCCTGGATATATTTTGTATACAACCAAAGAGACTTGAGGATGAATTGGATGTTCACTCTGAGGGAAAAAAGGAGAAAGGAAGCCTCCGAGGTTTGTTGGCATCAACTGTGTACCATGATGACATCATTAAAAGAGGTGGGGAACAGTGAAGAAGCAGCAAGTGGAGAGCTGGTTAGGGGAAGATGGAAATCAAGTTTCATTTTGAGCATGTTACATTGGGGATTCTTTGACTTTCTCCTTTCTGCCCTTGTCCTCAGTAGGTGAGGGTTTAGAGGTGATGGAAAAATTGTGGGAGGAGGCCACATTAGGGTCATTGGTGATGGGCACTGA
>CM052444.1:53190390-53226208 GCA_028533085.1 Varecia variegata | reverse complement strand
TCCCCCATCTGGTGGCTGAATTGCTACTGCAATTCAACACTACTACAGGGGAAATTCTAGGTCTGACATCAGCCACAAGCAGGGTTTCTTAAACCTAAGGTCTTCAGAATAAGCTCTCTTTTATTTAAAATTTATCCTTAGACATATTAAATATTCTCCTCTTATTATGACCAAGGGAATAATTACTTTGCAAAGGATCAAAACTTTATACATCTTATACCATATTACTGGGCTCTCTTCACAAATGTTTCTCAAATCGTGGTCTAGGACCAACTTATCAACTGGGTTTCTTATAAAGTGCAGATTTTTGAGCCTCATCCTAGACTGACTTACTAGAACCCTCTTATACTCAAAAACCTATATTTTAAATGAATATCCCAGTTAGTTTTCCATACAAACACAAGAGACTTTGGGGAAAAGGGCCTTAATTTGGGCTCTTTTTAAGCTATATTATTAATATTAATCTGAGGTAGGGGAGAACTTTAAAATGCTAAACAAAAGTTATTACAGAAGTGTCAATGAAGTAGAGAGGTTCTGTCTTCTCAAAAGGATCCTGTAGAGAATACCACTGTCTGTATCTGCCCATGGCCATCAAAGCTTCCTCAATCTGAAATAATTCCTTCCACAGTGTTCTCAAACATTTTTAGAGATAAGTTATAAAACTATTTCTTCATATATACATATATGTGTATATATATAAATATATATGCATGTGTATATTTGTATTATATATATATATTATTTAGAGAAAGTGTATCCTCAAAAAACACTTGTTTTTTAAACAAGATGTGACCTTTTGTTTTAAATAATTACTTCCTACCTACCATGACTGTCAACTGGCACCATACTTTGTAGAGGCTGGCACTAACTTGCTGAACCCTGCACATAACTTAGAATGCAAATCCAAATGTTTGAGACCTGTCAATCAAAAAATCTTTTGAGTGTATAAACAGACAGTGACAGTCTTTCTCTCATCTTCTCTCATTGGATAGAGGACCTGAGCTATACTTATCTCAGCTAGAAGTCTTCCTTTTTTTCTCTTATATGATTAAATTATAAATAGTAGATACTTTATAGGTGATGAAAACACATTCACATTGATATGAATTTTAAAAGATGGGGGGATGGCTTCCATTGCTGTCTACCTGGCTCATGAAATAATGCAAAAGAATCACACAAAGATGCCTTACCTTTAACAACATCAAAATAATAGAAATCCACCTGCCTACCGAATTACATATTCTTTCTTTACTGTCATTTCTTGCCAGTCTACCTACAACATTCCTTTAAGGCATTGCCAAATAATTTTCTAAGTCAGCTTGGCAAATGCTTCTGTACTGGAAGTAGTTGATTCTATTTGGTCTCTGAACTATAGACTCCACTACATCACATCACTACATTTTCCCCCATTATTTACTTTACTTTTCACAATTATAATGGGAAACAAAATTCAGGAACAAGGTTTTTGAAGTGAAAATTTCCAAAAATTAGTATTCAGAGGATATGTTGTGATTATGTGGTCAAGGCTTAGGAAATCAATACACTATAAAGTTATTCTGTAATTAATGTTTATTTCAATTGAATTTTTTAAATTTGGCTTCCAATGCTATGTCATATCAATTGAAATTTAATAGCTACATATTCTGAAAAGTTAAAAGAATATATAAAGATGAAACTGAGAATTTCCTAGACTACAAGCTTCTGGAAAGTCTGTCATATTTTTCTTTGTCTACCCATCTAGTGGAACACAATGTCTAGATCTCAGATTACAGTAGCAGACAAAATGAGTTTGTAAACCAGTTCTAATACTTATTATGTGTTTGGCTAAGTTACTTCAGTTTTCTCCTGTATAAAATGAGAATGATTATAGTACTTATTAGGATCTGCAAGTGCTACATGACACAATGAATGTGTAGCATGGCATTTTTCTTAAAATGTTCTAAATTTTCAATATTAGTTATTGTTACTTATCAGTAGGAGAATGAATGATGTTAGTATTTCAATTAAGATGCACTCTCTAACCTCTCTTGGCTTGGTTTTTCTCCAACTATGCATTGTTTCCATGTTCTTTTGCTCACTTTGATCTCTCTGATTGAAATGCCCTTTATAAACAATTTACTAGTGTCCCCACACAGAAAAATTCTTACTTGTTGAGACAAAGAGGACAAGGGCAAAATAATAAGAAAAATTACATTCTCAGAGATTTGAACTCTGCAATCAACATAAGTATATGACAATAGAGAAAGCTATCTTGAAGGTTGCTGGGTTAGCGATACTTGACCTTAACTTAGCAGTTCTTAAAGGGGAGAAATTTTGCCCTGAAGGTAACAATTTGGCGATATCTGGAGACATTTGCGGCTCACACAAAGTAAGGTAGAGTCACGGGCATCTAAAAGAGGTCAGAGATGCTGGGGAACCACCCACAACGCACAGGCAGTCCCCCCAGCAAATAAATATCCAGCCCCAAATGTCAGTAGAGCTGAGATTGAGAAACTTTACCCTAACCTGATAAAATACAAATATATATAAAGAAAGAATATGATTACTAGATGAAATATTCATAAGCTTTGGAAGCATAGAAAACGAGAATCACAAAGGCAAATGTTTTAAGTGCCCAAAAAATTATTTTCCTGGGTGAAAGCTAGCCTGCCAAGCCAACATGACTTTTGCAACTTGCTGGCAACCATTCTACTCTTGTGAAGAGGGCAATATCATTTGAAATCTAAAATGACTTTTTTTCTGATTTCACATTCAGCAAGAAATCTAACAATTTGGCTTCTTTTATGCTGAAAAAGGTGACTCAAAATTTTGCTCCATGTGGCAAATGAGATTGTTTAATGCAGATTGACAACTTCAACATTAAACAGCAATAAAATTAATTTTCTTAACTTGCAAATCTGAACGGCAGACTCCTGGGCAACAGTCAAGTTACCAACATAAATGCTAAATTGTAGTTAACCTAGGAAGGTGTATAACCATTAATTTCATTTCTTTAACAGATATAGAGCTATTTAGGTTATCTATTTCTTCTTGAGTGAACTTAGGTAGTTTGTGTCTCACCAAGAATTAGACTATTTCATATAATGTGTCAAATTTATTGGCACAAATTTGTTCAAAATATGCCATTACTATCCTTTTAATATCTATAGATTCTGTAGTGACATCACCTCTCACATTTCTAATATTTTAATATTTTTCTTTCTTTTCTTTTTTTCTTGATCACTCTGGCTAGAGTTTATCAGTTTTATTGATCTTCTTCTCAAAGGACCAGCTTTCGGTTTCCTTGATTTTCTCTATTGTTTTCTTTTTTTTTTTCTTTTATTGATTTCCACACTGACCTTTATTTTCTTTTTCCACTCATTTTGAATTTAAGTTGCTCTTCTGTTTCTAATTTCTTAAGGTAAAAGATGAAATCATTCATTTGATAACTGCTCTACTATTATAGGAATTTAAGGATGTAAAATTTCACTAAGTACCAGTTTAGTGGCATCCCACAAACGTTGCCATATTGTGTTTTCATTTTCATTCAAACAAAAATAATTTTCAATTTCTCTTTGACTTCTTTGTCCCACACTTGTTTAGAAGGCATTGAGTTTGAAAATATTTGGGGATTTATTAGAGATCTTTCCATTTTTGATTTCTAAATTATTCCATTTTATTCACAGAATATATTGTGAATGACTTGAATGTTTTAAAACGTATTAAGACTTCTTTTATGGTTCAGGCTGTAGTCGATCTCGGTAAATGTTCTGTGAGTACTGGAAAAAAATGTATCTTCTGCTATTGTTGAGTGAGGTGTTCTGTAAATGTGAATTGGGTAAGAGAGTGGATAATTTTGTTTACTAGTCAATGGCCAATAGTGAACTTGTCAAGACAAATGTTCAATTCTAGGTGCTTATCTAGGAAGCCATCTAGCTTTCTCCAGCCAATCTTTTTTCTTTCTTATTGTTTAAAATTTTATAAACTTCTAGTCCAGTCTTCCTTCAGGATTCAACCAAATGTTAACTATTTCAAGAAGCCTTTTCTGATTTCCTCTAAAGAACTAATAGTATCATTTATATTGCTAGTGCATTAATTATGCATATATTAATTTTCATATTCTTCTGTATCTTGAGAGTAAAGACTAGTTTTTATACGCCTGCATATTCCTAGTGGCTAGTAGAGAACTTGGAGTATTACAGGTGTTCAAAAATGTTGCAGAGTAGAATTGTTATCTTTCAGAGCCCTTGTGTTTATCATAATATTCAATAACACTTGCATAAAAGTTGACCTCCTTTTGAATAAATACATTCTTTCTAAATTATTCCAAACCAGTGACCATCCAACATTACTTTGGATACCTCTAATCATTTGCAGCTCACTATTTCTGGAATTTAACTCAGTCTGTGTTTGAACAGTTCTATTAAAAATTCCTTCTTATGTTATATTAAAATCTGCCTTGCTGTTACTTTTATCCAGAAGAAAAAGTACCTTTTAAATTTTTCTTTTTAATTTCTCTTTAGCCATTCCTTTGTCATGCTAAGAATGTATGGTTCCTTTATTTTTTCCTTTTATGTGACACAGTTTAATGACCATTCATCATTGCAGTTATCTTACACCCTGTGTATATGCATACTCCAGGTTGTCAATTTATATTATACAGGACACAGAAATGTATGTAAGTAGTTTTCCATATCTGGTCTTATCATAAGTTCTCTTATTCTGAAATTATGCTTTCATATGACACTTATAGAAGAGCCAGTGGTGGGAGGGATGAAGAAATTAGAGGGTGTCTACCTCTCTAGCCCGTATTCAGGGCTACAATGCACATTTCTACAGGTTGTTCGCTGCACGAGGATGTCTACTTAAATGGGAAAGTGGAGGATAAAATTAAATTTTCATTCTGTTGGCCAAGACTTCTACTCAGTGCAGGGCTGTGTCTGTCCAGCATAAGGAATGGTTTCTTCTAATTTGAACAAGGCTATGCTCTTAGGGTTTTTGTTTATCCAGAGAGAGACACCTTGTCTAATTATCACTATAGTGTTGTATGTTTCAGTGGCGGCCACCTTCTCATCCACCTGTCACACTGTGATGACAAAAAAAAAGTGATGCCTAACGTGGTGAAGCAACTTTACCCCCAAGTCAAACAAGTAGAACATATTTTTCACAAAATTCACTATGGCAATACACATTGTGGGTGATATCTCTCATTTGAGTTTTTGCCTATATTTGCTCACTAGTATATTTAACAATATTTGCTCCAAATGCTTATTTCAGCAAGACTTTTCAGATTTTGCTTCCTAGGATATGGATCTAACGCTGTAAAATAATCTCCAATCCTAATAGCTTGAACATACAGTTGTCAGACGGGAAAGTGCAGAACACAGATATTACAGGAATAAAGAGTATACATGATGACTCGAGGCAGCTTGATTCATTGTTGTGGTTAAATTCATATTTCATTTCTAGACAGCTTCACCATTGCTAGGTTAGTAAAGACAGACCATATACCATAATGATTTTTACCACAAGGTTTATAGAAATAACAGAGTAAAAGCAGACATCACATCATACTCAACAAGAAGTTACAAAGTGAAATGTATTAAAAATTAATTTTCTGAATTTCACTGTATTTGCCATATTAGCCTTATGCATTATTTCATTTTCTTTCTGCTATAAAATTCATTAATTTTAATCTAGGATTAACACAATAAGGAGAGGAGAATTGGTTTTCTGTAGCATCTTCCATACTCAGAGTATCCTAATGTGTGTTATAAATAATGAATGAGATACTATTAGAGGAGAGACTCTGTAGGCAAACACAGTAGCCATTGTACAAACTGGCGCTAACTCTCAAAAAAAGATAAATACTAAAAGGAAAGCCATTTCACGCCTTGTCTTTTGTGCCTCTAAGTTTTGGTGAAACTTTTAAGTAAGTTGTTATCTGGATGTAAATGTCATGTCTAAAGAGAGGGATCAGGCAACGACTATTAGAAAATTCATTAATCAGGATTGTATTTGCAGATCATGATAATCATTTATTAGCCTAAGTAAAGCTCCTGGGCTCTTTCACTTCTAAAACTTGTCCATTTATAAGAAATTTTGGCTGAGGTTGGAACCCTACCAAACAATGCAAGACAGATTATAGCTCAGTGATTTGTGAGGTTCAAAAATATTGTCTTTTACTGCAGGCAATAATGTGTAGAGTAAACTAAGGTGAGTTTGCCCAGATAATTTTTTTTTTTTAGCTGAAAACAAAACATACCCTAACTAAAATGAGTGACTTTGTGAATAGAAGTTTCCCACTTAACAGGCCTTTCTCTGTTTCTCTCTAGTTGTAATATATGTACAGTGATTTGTGGGAATATGGCAGTAGTGGGAGCACTATGATGAATGAGAGAACCACTGGTGAACTTGGAAGAAAAAAACTTCTTTATAACCTAAATACCCTGAAAACTTTAAATTTACTCTTTCACCATGAATCGTACTAAAGAAGTTTAATTTACCATTTCTTCTTTGGAAAAGTATCTCAAGTGATTGAAGACTGGCTACTGTTTCAAAGCAAAAAAATTATATATTGAGGGAAAGTTAAGCAGGAGAATGTTTCTCTACATCTTTGTATGTTATGTTAGAACACTAATGCGTTACCATCCAGTATATCTGCCAGAGGTCTTACCTGAAGGAACAGGTGAATTCAAAAGGAATACGGGGGATGCAGGTTGATATTGGGGCATAGAAGCCAGACTGAGTCAGGCTTGCTGACATTTAAGTCATTGGAAGTATCTTTAGTCTAAGGGATGTGCATTGTGGTCAAAGAAAGGAGCCAAAATGGCTTGTAGATGAGACATCTCAGGGGGTACCACACAAAGGACAAATAAAAACTCAAGAGAGGAAGATGGGGTAAAAGTTCCAAAGCTGATATCATCAGAACCAGGTCATAAGGCAGACTAGGAAGCAGAAATTGAAACAGTAATTAGAGTATGTGGTCAGAGTGACTCAGGTGCAGTGATGATGTAGGCTCAGCAAACTCTTTCTGCAAAAAGGGCCAGATAGTAAAAATTTTATGCTTTGTGGGCCATACGATCTCCGTAGCATCTGCTCAACTCTGCTACTTCATGTACCATGAAAGAAACCACAGAAAAATAGATGAACAGGTGTGGCTGTGTTCCTATGACACTCTACTTGCATAAACAGATGATGAGCTGGATTTGGCCCATGGGCTATAAGTTGCCAACCTCTGATACAAACAACAGTACTGGTTTACAGTAAGCTGTAGTTGGACAGAAATCTCTGTGTAAGGGCACAGGACACAGGGCACATGTGCAGTATATATAGACTGCTAGAGCCTGGGCACTCCTCAGAGAAGGCAGTGCCGCTGAACGACCTATACTGGGAGTGATCATTAGTTAATAGGAGGCCTGGTATGGTCTTTGGATACCAGAGACAAGGAATAAAAAAAAATATACAAAATGTGAAGAATAGCAAAGAGGAAATTTACTTCTTTTAAAGCATTGTACCTCATCTTATGAACATTTATCCAGACAGGCATTGAGAATGCTTGCTTGAACTTTGGGGAAAAAGTATATATAACTGATGCTTTTGCCACTTTGGGGGCTGACATTATGTTTTGCTCTTGATATTTTAAGTTCTAACAGCTGCATGCATCTCCCTTTAAGTTTGACTGCATCATACACAGGGCTACTAACATATGCCCCAGTGGATGTATTTTATTGTTATTACTAGAAAGGGCATCTGATGAAATTGTGATAAATACCAGTGACTATTTAAAGTAATATATTGCCTGACTGAAAACATAATCAATGTGCATGTGTATGTGTGTTTATGGGGTACAAAAAAAGGCAACAAAACTTTACCAGTCAGGGAAAAAAAAATCAGTGCTTAGAGAACAAGGAGAAAACAAGGACCATTAGGAAAGTCATCAGTCTGTATTTGAGCCTTAAAATAAACTCCAAATGGAGGAATAGCCAAATATATTTTTCGAGACCTGGAGGCAAAGCATTTTTATGTTGAGATCTTTTTGAAAATACAAACTTTGAATTATTACTAAAATAGCTTTGATTTTTAAATATCTTTTAGACATTTATGTGTTTTGTTCATAAACAGTATATATGTATATTCTTATTTTTATGTTTTATTCTTTCTTTTAGTTGCAATAATTCTAAGTGACATCTAAAATCACATCATCTACTTTTACAGAATTATAATATCAAAGAGTTAGAAAGAAATGTAGTTCTTCTTATGGTCTTTCTCACAAATTGTGTTTCTGCTTGGAAAGATAATTGTCTATAGCATGCTGACATTCTAGTTTGTTCCATTTATATAGCTTTAATTTAAATAAATCAACATTGCCGTTACAATCATCATCACTATTTATCATGCCACTCATGGATAAAGCACCGTCATTCCTTATGTCTCTTATTACTTATAACAATCCACAGAAAGAGATAAGGACACTAGGTTGAGAGAGATTAAGAATCTTGCCTATGGTTACCAGTTGGTATGTGGCAAAGCTAGGATTTGAAACCAAATCTGCCTAATCTCCTTAAACATTACACATAGTAACTATATAAATATATATGTACATACATACATGTTACTATTAATAAAATTTTAATGATATTAACACAAATTGGCTACCTTTGTTGGAGCAGTTTCTCTTTTATTGAGATAGAACTCCCAAGTCCGATGCTTTTTCTATTACAATGCAATCTATATCAACAATGAGCTCTATACTCAGGCTTCTGCTTTTCAAAGCTGCCTTCAGGAATATCAGTGACCATAACATTGTTTAGCACAGTACAACTCCCTCTGGCTTAATAGCTAAGTCCTTCTGTCCATACTTTATTTTGTGTCCCAAACAGCAAATATGGATTCGCTTTTAGTGAACAAAGGGCCATGTTTCTTGGGAGATTTAGCCTTCATTTACCATTTACATTTTATAACGAAAGATTATGTTCACAATACCCTCCTTCCAACACTTAAAAAGGAAATCAGCCACATACCTTTGAATATAAATCTTTTCTCTTTTATGATTAAAATAATCTTTTATGATTATTCCTTCATTTATTGCAACAAAAATTTCCTGAGTGTGTATAATGTGCCATGTGCTATTCTATGACCAACTAGAGCAGTGAACAAACAGGGCAAAGCCCCTACTTTTGCAAAGTATTCATTTTGGTGCATAAAGAAAGACAACAACTGAATAAACAAATAAACCCATAATATTTCAGGTGGTAACAAGTCCTATGAAGAAAGGAAAAAAGGTCAAAAGGTAGAAATGGACAAAGCAGCGTAGAGATGTGTATTTTGCCTATCTACTCTAACCTCTTAATTTACTTATTAATATATAGAATCTTGTTTACATTGGGTCTAAGGAAATACGAAATGCCTCGTCTGTGATTCTTCAGGGGCTTCTTTAATACATATTTCTTTCTTTGTAAACTTGCGAGTCCCATGTCCCTTAAAATATCGACTTTGAAACGCTGTGAATGATATGATTTAAGGTGGAACTGCGTATGTGGAAGTAGGACAGAAAAACTGCAATGTCTTGTAGCTGCCCAAAGAAACATACTTTTAATGCTTTTTCAATACTTATAAAAAATAAACAGCCAAGGTTTCAGGTTTTCTCATCTACGAGTTACATGATTGAAATCCCATGTTCCCACACAAGGAGAATCTGTGGCTAGAAATTTGTGTGTGTGTCTGTGTGCGTGTGTGCATGTGTGTGTGTGTATTATGTGACTGCTTGGGTCCAGCTGGAATATAGATTTGGTCCTAAGTTCAGAAGGGAGCACTAAGATTGTTTTAAGGTTATTGATTTTAAAGATGACAAGGGAGAAAGTCTGGGCCATTATGTTCTTGGGTCTTAAAGTGAGAAACCTGTCATAAGGAAAGTGAATCCAATAGTATCTGAACAGGTTTGGAGATTGGTGGAGAAGTGCCTGGAACACCGTGAACAATGGGGTCAAGGAGGTGCACCATTCCAGCTTGGGGTGGCGTTTCAATGGTCCCATTAATGTGAGGTAATCTATGAGCAAAGGATCTAGAGCCAACATTAACCATAATGATTCACAGAAGTGAAAACACTCATGCCCAGGTGCAAAATCAACATTCCTTAAAAAAAATCTATCAAGTAACTCCAGATGTTTGTATTGAAGGTCGCTTATAACTAATGTAACTTTTCCAGTTTTTAATAGCCTCAGTCCTCACATGGGTTTGACTATTTTAAAACAACTTAAGTTTTCTTGTTTGTTCTGAAAAACATTGCTACTGTTCTGAAAAACATTACTTAACATTTGTGTTAATTTGAATTTCATAAAGGAAGACATGATTTGTTGATATTTTTATTAACTAAAAACTTTTGGCTTTGAGTTTAAGCTAAAATCACAGTGTGTAAATTAACTTGCAATCAGAAAAAAAATATTTAATAGGATTTCATAGGAGAAAAGGTTTCATAGGAGAAGGACAGAAGGGAATTTATAAAGGAGCCAGATCTCTGAGGATGTTAAATTGCCACAATATGAAAAATTAACAGTAACTAAAGAACATTATTTTAAAATACTCAGGATATTAATTTTTAAAAACTTTCATTCCTGAAATATTTGGAGAAAAAATGTTTAATGCATAAAGTAAGCAGGGGTACATTTGTTCCTATTTTGAATATTCTCCCATGGAGATTTGGCCTATCTTTTATACATACAAATATAAGCTGCCAGGAATCTCCAGGCACGAAAGATGATTCTAGTAAACTTCAACATGGAGGTAAAGCTCATAAACATAAGACATTGAAAATACTGAAAATACATCATCAGAGACCAATGTGGAAAAAAAATCTAAAACTATATAACTTTAGGATTTTTCCTGAAATCTTGAAATGAAGAGAATTATCTATAAAATAATGAGCATCCAAAAATTTTTTTGAAAATGCAAAAATGGGGACTAATTATCATTAAACTACGTGCACACACATACACAAATGCACGCACACACAAATCCTTTAGTTGCCATGTTCTGAAAAAGTGTGAGAAAATAAAAGCCATTCAGAATGTAAAATTGATATTATGTTTATGGAGCAATAGCATTAGCAAGTTGGTCACAAAGAGTTTTGTATTAAGAAAGTTAAATTTGAAATTATCAAATCAAAAATTGTAATGAAAGACTGTTGGAAAAGCTAGTCTCCTTAAGGTTCTCTTTAGAAATTTATTTTAACAAGCTTGACATTGATTGACATGGTATACACGCAAGCTTTTATTCTTCTGATTTTTTACTAAATCCCTATATGAAATAAGATATTTGCCTTTAAAGGATAGTTTTACTAATCAACCAAGTTTTGTGAATATTAAAGTAGTAAAGACTGTATTTTATGTTTAAAGTTTTGTTCTGTTCCAAACTACATGGCAGATTTACAATATTTGGAGCTTAAAAATGAAAACAAAAGTAGAGCCTATTCTTTGAAGTGAAGTATCACAAGGATGGAAAAACAAGCACCACATGTACTCATCATTAAATTGGCACTAATTGATCAACACTTATGTGCACATATGGTGGTAACATTCATCAGATATCGGGCAGGTGGGAGGAGGGTGGAGGGGATGGGTAAATTCACACCTAATGGGTGTGGTGCTCACCATCTGGAGGGTGGGCAGTGCAAAGGCACTATATGTAACCAAAGTGTGTATACTCCAGTAATATTCTGAAATTAAAAAATAAATTTCAAAAAAGTAGAGGAAAAAGAAGAACTACAATATCATGTAACTTACTAGTTATATCATCCCTTTTTCTTGATTTACCTCATTAAAAATCTACTTGTAATATTAAAATTATTTGAAATCCATTTCCAAGATGGAAAAAGGTAAAACTCTGAACTCAACAGATCTATAATCTTGGATGAAAGATGAGTACTAACAAATAACTTTTTTGGGTTTTTTTTTGTTGTTGTTGTTGTTGGTAAATGCTAAAAGATTGCTGATTAGGAAGTCACAGGGGCACAGAGTTTGGCATACTATCTTTGACTTGTGGACATCAGGGAAGATTTTCTGCGGAGGAGGTGACACTGAGGTGAATTTGGGGTATGGATAGGGAGTTGGACACCTGAAATAGGGGCAGACAGGAATTCTAAGAAGAAAGAATAATAGTAAATCTAGAAGCAATAGAAAGTTTATTTTCTATCATGTCATGTTACCATATAATTACCTCAGTTCAAAACTTGTGTAGAACAAACTAGTTATTCCAATATTTAGTGATCATCTAGGATGTATCTAGCACTATGCTGGGTGCTGGGGAGAGACAGAATGTCTGTAAAATCCTATCCTTATTATTAAGGAAGTTATTTACTGAATGTAAAGAACAGATCATTTCAAGAAAAAAAAAATGTTAGGATAATAAAAATCAATGTACAGTGGAACAAAAGCAACTAAATCTTTGTACCTTATCGTAGGGAAGCTTTACTGGATTGCAGGAAGATGTTTTTCTTTATACTTTAATAGGTAGAAGATGTTTTTTTGTTTCCCTAGTTTGATGTTTTGTTGTATACTCTGCTGATTTAGAATATGAGAAACATGCTTTGTGTTTAGAAAGCAACTTGTAGTCTGGGGCTAGGGGAGAATGTTTGTCTATCTCACTTGGTCCCTTTGCTGTTTACTTCTTTGCTTGCTGTTGAATTCTTCACAAAACCTTTATCAAATAGTCTTGTCATATTATGACTCTTGAAGCAGAAGTGGAGCACGTGATCACTCATGATCTTTACATGTGAATCACTGTTAAAAAAACAAAGCTAAGCCACAAACAGGATGATTGTACCTGAAACAATTCTGCCATGTAGTTTGGAACAGAACTTGTGACCTAGTTACTGGATAAATCCAGCTTTTTTTAAACCAGTTAACTGAGTTTATTTTTTTAGGGACTAATAATAAAAACAATTTCTCTTTATACTGAAAACATGTCAGATCTAGACACATCCTCAATCATTTCACTGGCTAATGGGTCTATCCTACTATACCTACTTCTAGTTAGGTATAGACAGAGTGCATATGATTTGAGACATTAAATAATTGTTACATTCCTTAGATAAAAGTATCAGTGTACTTTGTCAACCAACTAGCACAATAAATATTATCCGAGAGGCCTAAGAAAGTTAAATTATCAACATAAAAAGACATAATTTATCACTCACATTATTTTATAATCCTTTGGGTCCTGGTAAGGTTGAGTGGTCAGTAGCTCAGGCTGGTGGATATCAAAGACCCAATAGGAAATTGTTAGATGATGAACACCTAGGTAAGACTTATGTCTTCTCCTGGATGTGATAATCGAACTGAGGTGAATCCCGTGTGTGAAAAGATTAGATAGGTTAGAACTAATAGTGAAGAAAACTCCATTTTTCAGTTTATTCCAACTTAACTCTAGGGACATAAAACTTCAATTTGCTGGTTGAGCAAAGGTCACGAGGTGATGTGCAAGCAATGTTACAGTCAGATTCCAAGGTGTCTGGAGTGGACATCATTTATAATACAAAGCTTAGGGTTAGAGTGCAATAATTTAAAGTATCAACAGTAAGTTTATACCTGTGCTCAAAATCCAGCTTGGAAAAAATAATTTCTTTGGTAGGAGGTCTGCTAGTAAGATACATGCTTTGAAGACTGATAGAATACCATAACTATGATAACTGAAGTTGATGTCTTCCTTTTTCTTACCAAGGCTAATTCTTATTTTTAAAAGCTTATTTGAAATTAAGCACAGTTATTCACACAGGCTTAATTACAAAATTTTCACATTTGTTCATCATTTATTCATTCACTTTTTCATTGAAAATATATTTATTGAGTTTCAACTATGTAAGCCGGAGCTGGAGATACAGGCATGAACGAGGTAGACTCATTCCCAGATCTCCTGATGCTTACATTCAAGAATAGCACATAGACAAAATGATTAATTACATAAATCGTTAATAAATCAAGAATTTGATAGGGGGTACCAAGGAGCAGTAAAGGGAGCTAGGAGAGTAACAGGGATCCGATAGAATCTGGGATTAGGAAAGGTTTCCTTGAGACACTGAATTCAATTGATCCCTAAAGGATATTGAATAAGCATCAGTAAAAGAGGGAGTAGACACCTAAGTGCACATTTGGGAATAACACCAATTGGGTATTGGACAGAGGTGGGGTGGGGGAGGGGATGGGTGTATACCTACATGATGAGTGCGATGCGCACTGTCTGGGGAATGGGCACGCTTGAAGCTCAGACTCAGGGGAATGGGAGGGACATGGGCAGTATATTTAACCAGAACTTTTGTACCCACATAAAAAGCTGAAATTAAAAAAAAAAAGAGGGAGTAGACGTTAATGAAATGAATGCTGGGGGTCTAGAAAGCAACAGGTGCAAATGCCCTGAAGCAGAGGTCTTGAAGGAGGCCAGAGTCTCAGGAGGTGGGGTTAATAGAGATAATGGAACATGATGGGCTGATGAGAAAGTTCCTGCTGTGCTGTGTTTTCTATCAGCATGATAAAATCATGGTCTTTGTTTTAAGAGCAATGAGAAGACTTAAGAAGGTTTTAAGCAAGGATTGACATTGACATCAATTTATTTTCATTTTAGAGAGATTATTCTGGATGCAATTTGAATATTATTCTGGATTGAAGAAGGAGAAAAGTGAATAAGAAAAACTAAGCATGAAACTATTTCTGTAATTCTGAGAAGATTAGACCAAGGTGGTGGCAGTAAAGCTGGAGAAAATAAACAGAGATGAGAGATATTTGACACACTGACTGCCACACTAGGAAAAAAATTTTTTCCTTGGGGCCACAGTGTTTTATTATGAAAATAGAATACAAACTTTGAAGATAAAATGATTCTTTCTAATTTAATGAAAACTTCGTTATTTTTTATTGTTTTCTATGCAGGAGTTATATGCAGTTAAATTGTCAATATTAATTGTAACAATAAGAACATCAACAAGATTTTCATGAATCAACTTCAGGGTTTTGCTCAGGGGCCAGCCATCACGTAACATGTATGCTACAGCATGGCAGCGTGAGTTGCCTGGGTAGCACGCAGCTCCCAAGTTAAAGAGCCATGTGAGCTACGTATGCCTCATGAGTCCCAGGCTCAAAACTAGCATGAGTTAAATACAACTCACATGGCAGTTAATGTATTAAGAGGTAAAATGGATGAGATTTGGTGATTAATTGAATATGGAGATGTGAAAGGATGGTTTCAAAGACTCTGATATTTGGAGTCTGTGTATTTAGGCACAGTGGTGTCATTTATTGATAAGAGAAACACTGGAGAAGGAGCAATTTGGGGAGCAATCATTGATAAATTTGAACAAGTTAATGATCCATAAACACATTACATTCTAACAAAGTAGATGTAGCAAAATATCCCTGTTTTGATAGACTGTTTCTGTCACTCAGACAACGACCAACATGTTTAACATAAATGTTGCTCATTTATGGATAAAATAATTGAGTACAGCATATTCTATGAAGACACAATGGCTTTATTTTTTCTGAAGAAATCTTCTCCTACTCTACTTCATCATTCATTTATTCATACCTCAATAATTCATCAGACACATATTGGACAATTTATACATTACTGGCTTCATCCTGGATGCTGGAGACATGGCAATGATCAAGGCAGATTCAGACCTGGGCCATGTTGACCTTTCAAACTTTCTAATTTGAAGAAATTTAGAATGTATCAGAAAGAGAAATGGTACAACCTTTCTTTAGGCAATTTAGTAATATGTCATAAATATTTTTAAATGTTCATATTCTGATATAATAATTTACTTTCTAGAAATATATTTTAAAAATATCTGAGCTAAGGAAAAAGATTTCTATGTTTAAGATTGTTTTTTTAGTGCATTTTATGATAGCAAGAAATCAGAAACATCTTAATGACCGATAAGTTATTTTCTCAAAATATGATATATTCATCTAATATTCTCCTATCATTAATATTGTATTATGGAAAAATATGTGCAAATATGGAAAAATGTTTCTTCTGTATTGTTTAGTACAAAAATTATGTATATATGATTCTTGTTTTTTAAAAAAGTAAACTATAAGTAAGGATATATGTATGCCTAAAACTGGAAATTCATACTTCAAAATACTTTGGGGTAAGGATATTTTGGTGATTCTTCTTTATGCTATTCTTTGTTCTCTGAATTTTCTACAATAACTATGTATTTTTTTATAAACAAAAGGAAATATCAAATCAGAATAAATATTACTCATCATATTTTTTGTTGTTCTTGCAAACTATTTATATACATGCAATTATTGCAGAGTTAAAACAAAAGTGTGGGTGTGTGTGAGTGTGTGTGTGTGTATTTAGAAAGGGTGGCTATAAAATCATCTTGATAAGTTTGAAGCTTATTTCAATCAGGAGGAAATAAAAGTTTATTATAAGTATTTATGTTTTCCATTCTCTATAGAAATGGTCATTGGGTATATCCATGAAAGCATCCCTACCCCAGAAAATACTCAGAGGAATTAACTGATGAAAATTGATTCTTTTCTTAGTGATGTTTTCATTTGTAAGTTCGATAGTATATTAGCCACACTTAGTGAATGTTGCAAAAAAAGAGATGAAAGCCTTATTTCATAATAGACCTATTGTTAAGCCCTTCTACCAGCGTGTTTCAACAGATGATTTTGTTTGGAACTCTACAGCACTGGTGGTAAAATCTTAGTTCTAGAAATCCTAGGAGGTTCCTTGCAAGACCCTATTCAGTATTAGGAACCATAGCAACCAGACAACTCTGTAAGGAATCCATAATCTAATGTGAAAAGAGCTGGGTTTGAGTGCTGCAATTGACTTACTCTGAGATCTTGAAAAAATTTCCAAGTCTGTTTTTTCCTTGTATATTAGAGATTTTTTTTTTCATTTAACAAATATTTATGGAGCAGCTGCTATGTATCAGGCATTAAGGAAGTGGAGAAGAGCAATGAATAAATTATGTGTGGCTGGGCAACAATCTGGGCAAAGGGAACAGTGTGTTAAGTCCCTGAACTGGTCAATAGTTCATGGGAGAAAGCGGGTGTGCAGGTCCAAACAGTGAGAAAAATATGTCAAATCACATTATTATTGAGACAACATGATATATATGTTTTTATTCTTGTGAAAATATTTGTCTTTTATCATTACATTTAATGTTTAACCATTACAGTCTATATTTTTAATTCATCAGTTTTTATTTCTGTTTTAAAAACTAATGAGAAAATTCAATAGAGTACTTAGTCAATACAGTTCAAAACTTTTATTGTTCTACTCATCTGGATGTTTTAAGTGTCTTTTTAATCCTGGGTGGTCTATACATTATTTGTTGCCAAGATTGCACAAAGGCAATCTCTTTTGTGAAATGTTCTCTTTGTTTGATACAAAGAAGAGATCTCAGGGTTGGATCTGAAAGATCTCTCTTCTTAGGTACTCATTGAAGGGTAAAAGAAAAGCCTGGCTCTTTAGATACATATCCTGGCATGGCAGGTTGTATGACTGAGAATTAAGTCCCAGGCTCCAAAATAATCTACCCAAGAACACTAATTCAAAGATCAACAGCAGCCTGGGGATGAGCCACAACTGTTGCTAAAAGTGCCATGTCCCACTGTTTTAAGGGGACACAAGGTAGAAGGAGGAGCTGATATATAAAAAAAACTGTGAAATGAGATTGAGTCATAGTCTAGGGATACTTGATTGGGACTGGGCTGAGTGCCAGGTGTAGAGGTAAAAAATGTGAGTGGGCCTCTTTTGACAGTGCAAATCTGTAGGTGGATAGAAAAAGAGAAGCTGGTAGCCAAGGATACAAAGGAGTAGGCAATGTCTGAAAGCTAACTCACTGTCCAGAAAAGCCAAGGAGTGAGGATACCTAAGCAGAACCAATAAAAGTTTTCCTAGGAATATCTCAGAGAGAGGAGCTATTTCAGCATTACACACTAAGCAGTGCTACCCTTCAATCTCATGGTCTCTTACTTCATCTTATGTTAAAGAGACAGCACTCCACAAAAATATTAACAAATGTTTACAGAGAGATAAGGAAATTTTATGAAAGCTATAAAGAAAGAAGTAAAATAAAGGGATTTACTGAGAATAATGATACTACTCATATATTGCCTTTATATAGCTTTGACAACTTATAAAACACTTTTGATTTCATTACCCCTTACTACTGAGATTAGGGTATATATAGTATATAGGTTACATAGATATGGATATAGATATCTATATATATCTATGCATGTGTGTATGTGTGTGGGTGTGTGGGTGTGTGTGTATATCCACTCCGGATCAATTGGCACATTGTACTTGTTGTACTGTATCCTTACTGAATAATGGCTTGTGCAAATGTTAGTTTAATGCCTAACCTTCAGGGGAACTGAGGGCTGTCTTTGTATCTTCTGCCTTTGATAATTGAGAGGAGCCAAGTAAATATTGTTAAAGTTGAAAGGATTTTCTCTATTTTGTAAATGAATAAATTGAAACTCAGGCTGGTAGAGTGGTTTGCCTAAGGCTTTCCAGTGTGAAAATGGCATACTCCGGATCCCAGCACTTCAAATCCCTTGCCGGTACACAAGAAAAGAGAAAGTCAATTCAAGTATTTGAGAGAAGCCTGAACAATCAGAAGATGCCTGAAAGACAGCAAATTTAGGTAGGTAAGAGAATGCTGAGAGAAAAGCAAAAAAGCAGGGAGGATGGGCTGTAGCAAGTTCCTGAATTTCTTTCTCAATCTTGCTGTCAATGGAGGATGTTTATCCCTATGAATTTTTAATTAGGTGATTACACACTATCAAATTAGATGAAGCTAGATGAAACTAGCATTTATTGAGCACCTACTCTGTGCCAAACAGTACCCTTTTAAGGATTATGTACATTGTTTCATTTACTCCTTATCCTGGGATAAGTAACTACTATGGTTCCCATATTTAAGATGAAGAATCAGACATTAATAGAACTTATATAAGTTCTCTAAAGTTTCACAGTAAATAGCAAATCTAGTCTTTATGATTCCATGTCACTCCAACAAGTAAGTTTCAAGTGCTTACCATGAGAACCTACTATTCACTATGGAATATAGACCTGTTAGGAGACAATTATTAACACAATTAGTAAAAAGTGCTAGGACATTTCCATATGCTAGGAAAACATTTGGAGAAGTAGCACCTAATGCCATCAGGAGGCTTTCTGGAGGAATTATCTGCAAATATACAGAAAGTCTTAAAGTCTTTTCACTGTACTTTCAAAATTAGAAAGGTGGATATCTTCAGTTCAAATTATCTAGATAATTGTCTTAACTGTCCACATCACCTAACTCTCCACTTCATTGCATACTCATGCAAGTGTGACTTCAAAATTGAAAGTGTTACAAGATCAATGATCTTACCAAATGGCAGAGAACTAGATGCGAATTGATTTTATAATGATATAATTTACCGGCAAATTCTTTCCAGCTCTATTGTGGAATCATCTACATGTAGTGCTCTGTGACACTTTGATCAATAACTCTCCTAGTTTCTCTATATAATACATGTGGCTTTTCTGTCTTCATTCCTAAAGGTATTGACTTTCATATTTTATTTCACTCTTCTATGTAACAGGATTTCAGACTCTTTTGTCTTTATTATATGCTTGAATCACATAGACACAAAGTATATAAATTTGCTTCTGTGGCTTCAATTGTCCTAATTTGGTGTATGTGAATATCATTAATGTGCCATCTACATCTTTTCCACCCACATATTTATTTTGGAGGCCGTGTAATAAATGAGGAATACAAAATTCCACTAAGCACCCAAGTAAGTACATTTCTGGCCTTGTTTTGCTATCTTCATCTAGCTTTTAATCTCCATGAATGTTAAATGACTTTCAGTTTTTAGAGTGAAGTATTATGGTACATTGCCAGGTACATGGCAGTTAAAACACCCACAGACTTTTGGCAGGGAATAAATCAGTGAATGTTCATGTGGGTGAACAGTGTCTTAACAAGGGAACCATATGTGTTCCAGTGAAAGGTTTTATGAAATTGGCTTGATAAAGGTATTTTATTTAGCTGTGTAAAGAAAAAAAGCTCATCAAAAACTATCAAGGCAACAGTATTGCCCTGCATGATTTTTACATGTCACTAGCAACTAGCCAACTCCTTAAGGAGTTGTTTGTAACAGTTATCTTCAGTTCAAGACTAACATGCGACAGTCACATTGTCAGGAAAAATCTTCCCAAATCTGCTTGAAAAAGTATTGTTTTCCTTTTTTTCACTTCAAGGAATATCTAGGCATATGTGAAGACAAGAACAATATGGGTTATAGTAAAGACAAGACAAAAAGGAGAGTGGAAAAATCTAGTGTTTCTGTTCAAAAGATCGCTCCATATGATGCATCAATTTATATACATAAGAAATTCAAGAACTGGCCACAGCCCATCCTCTGTGCTTTTTTTGCCTTCCTCTCAGTATTTTCCTCAGAATCCTCTCAGTATTTTCAATCATATATATTTTTACATATATATATATATATAATTGAAAGAGGAAAAATATATGAAGCAATTTCTGTCACCCCAAAACTTGGATTTTTAGAAGGTGAAAGCAACAGTGCTTGTTTGATAAGGAAAGGAGGGTTTTCCTTCATCTTTGATGACCATTATGGGAGAGGCTTTATGTCCACACAAAAACTAGCACATGAAGAGCAGATTTTTCATAGTTGTCAAAAAATAAAAGCAACCAGAATGTCTTTCGATGACTGAATGGTTGTCACCACAAAGAAACTGTGGTGTATCCATGTAATGAAATATTATTTAGTGATAATAAAGAAATGAGCTATCAAGTCATGTAAATACATAAACATATATTGCTAAGTGAAAGAAGCCAGTCTGAAAAGGCTGTCTACTATATGATTACAATTATATGACATTTTGGAAAAGCCAAACTATAGAGACAGTAAGTAGATCAGGGTTGAAGACACTGGGGATATTTTGGAGTAGTGGAGCTATTAATATATCCATGATTATAGTATACGTGGTACTGTAATCATAGATATATGACACTGTACATTTGTCAAAATCCATAATATTTTAGACATAGAACAAAGAGCGAACTTAATGCAGGCAAATTAAATAAAATAATTTAGGGAGTCATGCTATCTGTGGATAGAATGCAGAATATAACAAAATAATCTAATCACATTGAATATGGATGAAGCAGCCTCACTGAAAAAGATGGGAGAAAAAGGTACTGGCATAAATAACTCTAGAAATGTGTGGTGTCTGTGAGACTCAAAGCAAACAAACAAACAAACAAACAAACAAACAAAACTGTCAAAAGCACTATATTTGAGTTAATAAAATTATTTTCCACTGGGTCATAATATAAGAATTCTGATGCTATTATACATACATACTAAAATTGAACAGTTCATTAAATGACAGCAGATGTTGGATATTACATATCAGAAAGAGGAGGAGGCTACAGTGATTCATGTGGCAAGGGACTAGAATTGAAGACAGCCGTACGAACTTATAATTAATATAGATGCAGATGGTTACATATAGAAATATTTATAGATATATGCATGTCATTGTTTATATCTATGTATAAAATATTTCTTTGTTTCATCAGCTGAGGAGGCCTAGAAGCAACAACATCCCAGTAGCAATGTGCAGAGATCTTGGTTTCTAATACCACTCTTCAATAAAAGGAACTAGGGATCCTTAGAGAAACAGTTGATTTCCAGGAATGGGCTAGGAAATATATAAGATCAGCCTGGAGCATCTTGTAGTGATAGAAAAAGGAAGTAATAAAAAAGACTCCTTAATTATGAGAATGCATCAAAGGGACACAGCAGGCAACTAAAGGGCCCTCAATATCCAAAGCTGAAACAGTTTGAGCAGAAACACATAGATAAAGTAGTATTTGATTGCCACACAAAGTATAAATAAATATACATTAGTCCATACTGATATTAATAACAGACTGAATAAATAAATAAATGGGAGATAAGAGGTAAAACTCTTAATGTAGATACATTCCAAATAATTTATGTAGACAGTTTTCCCTCAAGAAGGTGGAGAAAGATCTTTCACTCCTAAGTGTGGGCTGTGCACAATGAATCTTTCCAGAAGATACAGGATGGAAGGGGCAACAAGCATAACTTTACAGTGAAGAAACCTGACAAACACTACTTCTGTCAGGCAATCAAGGTCAATATCAACAGTGATAAGTCTGTTGATATTAACAGTATATACCCTTGATATGATATGATGAAATGGTACTTTCCTCTTTGGTTTTCTTCCCCAAAGCACATTACCCCAGTCTAATCATGAGGAAAACATTAGAAAAATCCTGAGTGATATTCTACAAAACACCTGAGCAGTACTCCTTAAAATTCTCAAGGTCATCATAATCAAGGAAAGTCTGAGATTCTGCTGCAGATAAAAGAAGCCTAAGTAGTCATGACTACTATATGTAATGTGGTATCCTGGATGGAATCTTGGAATAGAAAAAGGACATTAGATAAAAATTGAGGAAACCTGAAAAATATGAGCATAAGTTAGTAATTCAATATTGTTTCATTAATGATAACAAATGTAATACATTCCATTAATGTAATACATTAATAATAACAGGAAAATAATGTAATACATTAGTAATGTAATAGATTAATAATGTAGCACATTAGTAATAACAGGAAAACCTAGGTAGGGGTATATGAGAACTCTCTGTAGTAGTTTTGCAACTTTTCTGTAAGTCTAAAACTTCTCTAAACTGAAAAGTTTATTTTAAAAATAAGAAAATTTTGTCAAAATTTATTAAAAATGAATTTAAAATATTAAAAATAATAAGCAAATTTTGTACTTAGAATTTTAGCTACAGAGATTGAGAAGTAAAGGAAGGTTTTCTATCTTTTCTGAGGTCTAACTTTGGAGAGAGATCAAAAAAGCAGGGTAAGGATAATTTCTCTGTGTGTGTGTGTGTGTGTGTGTGTGTGTGTATATATATATATATATTACAATACACACATGCGTATGTGTGTATGCAAATAAAAGATAAAAATATGTGATAAATATTATCTATATAGCACCAGTCTTTAGGTCCTAATACAAGCCCAATTTGTTCACTCATTGATTCATTTTTTTGACTCAGCATTTATTCATTGACAACTATATGCTTTGCATTATCCGAGGCCTTGTAGAGAAGGAGACAAACAAGATCCCTGCCCTCGTGGAACTTAAGTTATGATGAAGAAAAGGGGATAATTAACAAGTAAATACTACTTTAGATTTTATATATGCAATGAGGAAATATATAGGATGATAGATTATTTTGCTAGTCAAGGAAAAAGCAAAATCTATGAAAATGAAATGGATATCCTACTCTTGAAACAAATAAATCTAATGACTGAGCCATTGGTAATACTGCTAATGGTTCCAGAAACAAATGGAAAAAAACACTCTCTGAAGACCAGGCCTGCCTGGCAAAAGCAACAAAAGCAGGAGGAGTTTTGCCCTCAACTGAGTTTCGTCTCCTAATTCACATTGGGAGGACACTGACTGGTCAAAACTAAATCCCATTTGTAATCCTGGGGTTCCAGGAAGTCTGTAAAACATAATTTTTAGCTGTAGACTCTGTACATTAAAGAAAGTACATTAGACATAAGGAGGACTGATAGTTTCAAGGCTGGAAAGTGTTTGTATCAAATATTGCTGAGTATTCAGAAAAAAATGAGATTGGAGATATAGTAATTGGATTTGAAAATATAAGCATCTTTAGTGCTCTTGACAAATGCAGTTTTTTTAATCAGGATCATGGGGACAGAAACTGTATGTACTTAGTTAGTCTTGCAAAGGGACATACTTGAATGAAACTCTAATAAGCAATTATTAGGTCTTGACATCTATCTCATTGCTACCCAGCAGACATTTAACGGGAGGTCTATGTCAAGAGCAGTCCAAAGATCATGAAGTCAAGCTGATGGACTGGACGTGGCTTCTTCTCAAGGTATGGATACCAGTTCTAATTAAGCTAAACAAATCCAGAGATACATTAATGTAGTATGTCTTTATTTCCACGATTGACCAGCTCGAAAGTGAAAAGACGGCAAAACGTCAAGCTGCACAATAAAGATAAAGTCCACATTAGATAAACAAATAGTTATTTAGGACTTTTGAAATGAAATGTAATTCGCTTCAAGCGGAGGTCTAGACAAGTTTCCATAAGGAAGACTATGAACTGAGGGTGGGTGTATCAGGGCTTCCTTCCTCACCGTGTGAATGGTACACAGTACAGAAGTGAGCAGGACTGGGGCTACAGGAACCTCTGCTTTGGAAAAGAAAATATTAGATGACTAGTGGCATGGTTGAGTAAAACATTATTTTTTATCCATAACTCCTCTCTGGGGTGGGTTAAATTGATCAACGGGGGACCTTAGTTCAACTCTGATATACTAAAGCAGTTACTTCACAGGACTCTACTTCCAAGAATTTGTATTTTACCTAATTAGAAAAGAGTATTCCAAGATGCAACATAACATTCTCTAGTCCTAACCCCAAAGTAAATACAGGCATGCATACTTTCTGTGAAATTAAAATGGATCCTTCCCTTTCATAACATATCACAAATTTCCAATCACTTTTCTATTTACATCCTTCAACATGTGATTTGTCCCCCCCTCACTCCCAAATCAACATTTTAACTGTGGAGGTCATTGCGGTGATAGCTGAGGGTAAACTTTACATAACTTTTCTTGGATTTCTAAGAAATTTGCTACAAATTACAAGTGGCAAAAATAGCATCATATTTTCTACCTATTAGTGCAATCTTTTTCTATTGTTCTTTTCTCTTTCTTTTTTCTCCTTATTCTATCATTTGGTTATTTTATTCTTTTAACGCCTAGGCTTGTGTATCTCTATGAATTTCCTCCTTCCTGCTTTCAATGCATCCCATATTAGAACACTTTCCTTCTCTTTTCTTTCTTGTAGACTCCAGGCAGTTTCCCTTCCTTCCCTTTTTGCCCCCTATACTCCAATGTCTTTCTCTTCTTTACCCCTTTGCTTGGAGGGACATTTCCCAGATGAAAGTGTTTCAGAATCGATTTTCATTTGGGGTCAAATTTTGTTACCCTCTGCCCTCAAATACTGTCATGGTATTTACTAATGATGAAGAGATCATTAATATATATTTGCATAACCAATTTTATTCCTTTGACTTTTATCCTTTTCTAAGTTATATTTCATTTCCCAAACCAAGCTTCAAGCATCTAAGTTATAATGAATTATTTATGAGAGTTTGTTTATCCCTTTAAAATACTAGCATAAGATGCTACCAATTACCTCAATAACTGATTTTGCAAGGGCAGTGAAATAGAGATTTTAAGAATTAGCCAGTAAATAAGACTAATAACATGAATAATCTTGATTTTTTTTCCTTAGAAACATCTAAAAACCTCTTTTCTATAAGTAGTTGAGATATTTTCCTGAGAGTTATCAGAATGGTTTTTCCTATTTGTTGTACTATGTTTACAAGCAGATAGGCACAGTTTTCATTATACAGTGAATATCATTGGGAGAAAAATCTGTAATTGTCAGAATTAAACATGAGTAAATTCTCCTTTTCTTTTCTCTGGGTAGCAGCATCTGCAACAGAGTCCATGCACATGGCATTTAGGGGACTTCATTATAAAAATATGTTAATATAAAATAAGTCTTTTTTAACATAAGAATTCAAATATAATTATAAATATAAATCTCTAAGTAGCTGTGGCCTGTAGCCCTCAAAACTATGAGACATCATAATACCCACAGATATTAATTGAAAATTTCCCTGGGCATTTTTTCAATTCATTTCAATAGAAGAATACATACAAAATGTTACAGTTAACACACTCAGAACTAAAATATTTGGATATCTTTTCGTAGATGGTTTATGAAAGATTTAGTTACATTATTAAGATCACTTAAGCAAGCAGTGACAGATCAATTGTTCTTAGCAATATTCACTTTCCTCCCGTTTTTGTACTCTTTCTCGATTCATCTTTGAGGACTGATGGGTATATAATGGTCAAGAATGAGCAAACCAACAGGATGAGATGATTTACATTTTGAGTGATGAAACTATTATGAATACTGGTGGAGAATTTTTGAGTGGCAGAAGTCCACTCTGTTCTTCTTTCCTGTAGCTTCCCTCCCACTTCTCATGACTTTTCTTTTTTCTTTTTTTTTTTTTTTAATTTCAGGATATTATGGGGGTACAGACATTTTGGTTACATATAATGCCTTTGCCTCCCTCAAGCCAGAGCTATAAGCATGCCCTTCTCCCATACAGTGCACTCTGAACCCATTAGTTGAGTTTACCCACCCCTCAACCCCCCTCCCACCTGACAGGCACCTGATGAATATTACTTCCATTTGAGTGCCTTAGTGTTGATCAGTTAATACCAATTTGATGCCAAGTACGTGTGATGCTTGTTTTTCCATTCTTGTGATACCTCATTTCAAAGGATGGGCTCCAGCTCTATCCAGGAAAATATAAGAGGTGCTAGTTCACCATTGTTTTTGTGGTTGAGTAGTATTCCATGGTATACATATACCACATTTATTAATCCACTCATGTATTGATGGGCACTTGGGTTTTTCTTATTACCTATAACCAGCATCCCGTGCTAGTGATTCGCTGTAGTGGAATCTGGAGAAGATTAAAGTTGTCCCCACCCTGCCACTCCCTGTCCACCCCAGGTGCTTTCATTTTCTCTCTTTTATCAAGATTGGAGCTCAGGAGCAGAATATTCACACTTTCAGTCATCCTGAGTCATGGCCAGTCATCCTCTCCCTCCCTCCCTCATCAAGTGAGATTTTTGAGAGGCTCGCTCATGTAACTTTTCACCAAATAAAGTGAGCATGAGAACAAAACAATGTCTGCTTTTTATGTTGGAAAGTTTACATGAGTCCATTAAAAAGGGGAGACTAGATTGGCTGACCAACTTTCGATGCCCACCAAGTCAATGAAAACCCCTTTCTCATCATTCCTTGTATGTCACAAATCCCGTTGATCACTGCTGACATTAGAAAACATTATTTTTTTTTTCATTAGCTCCTGATGCAAGTATGAATTTTCAGTTTGGCTGCTGGTTTATTCTATATAGAAGTCCTCTAAAAGGTAAATGATGATGTGTGTGTTTACGTGTGTTTTTGTGTCTTTGAACTTAGGATAAGCACTGCAAAGTGGATAAAGTCTCAAGGATGCTAATTGCCATCATTTGCAAACATGCACATATAACTAGTGAATGGAAAATAGCATATAATTACATGGAAAACAAGCATGTGATATTATACAGAATCTTATATGTCAACCAAAAGAAACAATAGAAAAAAGGTACACAAAACCCCAAACCCTAATACCTCACCTTTCTCCCAATAAGAACTTCCTCTCCCTTCTGCGTGGTGAGCCTGTGTGCCAAAATAACCACAGAGTTGTGGTCCTGAGCACAATAGTGTTGTACAAAGAGCTGTGGGGCAGGTGTCAAATGTTCTGGCTTTAATTATATTTTTGCCACATCCCGATTGAGCAAGACACTTGACTGTCTCCAGCCTTGATTTTTCTCATTCATAACAAATGGAGCTGTAGTATATGCTCAACCCCTTCTCTAATTTATTATGAAGTTTAAATTAAACAAGTGGAATCATTTTGTAAGATGTTAGATCTATAAGAATGTAACATTTCTCTCATTTTTAATAAAAGCTATATCATTGATTAATGATTAATGAGTTTGACTCTCTACAGCTTCTACACAGCCACTGCTCACATGAGGGCAAGAGGGGGAAACAAAATTAACTCCATCCCCAGCAAAAGTGGCTTAATTTTCTGGGCTAGTGTTTACTGTAGAGAAGTAGGCTGACTGGTGTTTTATTCAAGGGACATAATCTGGCAGGCACTGGGCTTAACATACCCTTGGAAGTGCTTTAACTCACCTTCACTAAGCCCACACAGCATGTCAGAGGCAATGAGTAGGCAGACTTATGGCTGCTCACAGTGCAAGAGGCTTCCACTCTATATCTGCACATCAGGCTTGGTGGCACTGGGTCATGTTGACCACACACACCCTGCAGGCAGCTGAGCTTGTGACCCTCTCTATTTGTCAAATATTTACTGTCTCTCTGAAAAGCCCCAGACATTCTGAGGGACTCGAGAACAGAAGCCTAAGACTTAATATATGTCTCCTTGGATCTGACTAATGCTCTGATGGGGAAGTGAAATTAAGGAGACAACAAATTGCAATATACAGCAGCATTTGATAAATTCCACATGCGCTGTTAAGAGAATAAGCGCTGTGGGAGCAATAATATCCAGCCAAGGTGTTGTGGAATGAGGAGGTAGAACAGAAAATATCTTCTACTTGAAGAGTGGGAAAATTTTAGGGGGCTGAGAAGGAAGGGATGGGATCAAGGAAGGGTATTGTACCCGGAATGCCAAAAGATTTGTTGAGAACAGATTTACTTTTTAAATGCCTGAATGTGTCTTTGGTACCATCAGACAACCTCTCTAATTTTGCATTGCGAATGACAAATGAAACACCCTCAGCAATCAATTGGTATGAAATTTAATTGCTATAATATAATACATGCTAAAATATTGGGTCCTATTATTATTGTTCATGCTAACATGATTAAATATATCTTAAAATTTACTGTTTTAATTAGGTTAATCAGAGTGGCAATTGTCATGGTATTATAGCAAGAGTTATGGTACTCTCAGCTAGTCAATGACCATGACAGATCTCTCAAAAATCTTTCAATTAAAATTTAGTCTCTTGGGAACATAAAAAGTCTGGATGTATGGGGCACCCAGATCATACCTGAACTGAGGGTAACTCCTAGTCTGGTTAAGACTCAATGAGTAGAAGTAAAAACAACCGGGAACTAGAAGACCTACGTTCTGTTCTCAACCGTGCTCTTATGTTACTTGCAGTTTTGATTCATAATTTATTGAGAACAATCTTGAATCCTCAGTGATTAAATTAATATGAGTCTTGAAGTGCTGTTTAAAGAAGGGCAGGCTTGGAAATGGAACCAGAAATTTCTAGAAAGTTTGGGACCATTGATAAACCTGGAATTGAGCAACTTACCAAAATCTACATTGTTTACACTAAAATTCCTTTGCACTCCTATGATGCAAAGTTGAGCAGGCATTGAATTTGTTTACTGAACATGTTCATCTGACTTAAGGTCAAAGGAAGGCAATAGAAAAAACACAAAGTGCAGGGGGAAAACTATAGACATATTGGAATCACTAGAACAGATGTCTCTAATTCTCAGGAAAGCTGAAGCTGAAGGTAGCATGAAGAATGGCAAAAAACCTGTAGGGATCCATCCATTTGACAGCTGTATGGAGCAGGATTTTTCACATGTGTGAGAGCAGTCTCACTTCTTTACATGAGAGGTAGGAGGTCTGTCCAGAAAGTATTCAGTCATGCAAACTGCTCTTGTTATATTAACATCTTTGCCACACTGTAAGTCACATTCACAAGACAGGGCCACGCTGGAGCTCCCTGAAACCTTAAATGATATTGAGTGACAGCCATGGTTCTTAATTATAGATGGCAAAGTACATTCCAGCTAGTTTAAGCATAAATAGATTTATGAAGGAATGGCTGATAGTTTATGGAACATTGGGGAAGGCCAGAGAACCAGATTTAGGTTTCATGGTCAGGAAAACATGCCAACCACACCATGGGACTCTTCTGGTGGAAACAGCCGTGAAGTTGCTACCCACCCTTAGGAACTTGAAGCTGGCCTGGATGCCAACATCCCACCATGCTGTCCAGAACATCTGATTTCCCTTTGACGAGCTGCCACCTTATGCAGGTGCATTGGATTGGAAGAAACTGATTGCAGGCCTGCAGCCTAGCTGGAAGGGAGTCAATGGAATATTATTTTTAGCTTTCCAGCCTATACAGTAAAGAAAAGAAAACTAGATGGATGTTGAAAAACATGCCAAGTGAGCCAAATATCAGGTTATGCTACAGGTAACATCACGTAGTAAAAATAACGATAGTCATCTTTTACATAGCACTCATTGTGCAAGGTCCTGCTCTCAGCCATTCAGCTATTTCTATTCACTCAATCCTTAAAAACAATCCATGATGAAAGTTCAGTAGTCATCTGCGTTTACAGAAAATGAGGCACAAGAGATTTAGTTAGTTGTCCCAGATCACATAGCTGCAAAGCCAGGCAATGGGCCTTGGCAATCTGCGCAGAGGAAGGGGATTGACAACTAGGGAGGAAAGGAGAGTGACAAAAGTTCACTGAAAATCAAAACCAGGTAGCCCAACTTTACTTGCTTCGATAAAAGAGTGGCCTCTGATCTGGAATTTGGCCCAACCTGGAATCCAACTCTGGGACACAGAGCAAAGCTACCAAGAAATATTTCTCTTCTAGGACACAATGAAGGTTGTGCAGCTTGGCTGCTCTGTAGAGGAGAACAAGAAGCAGCCTTCTGCTTTACTGACATAAGAAAACTTGACTGCTGGCATAGCAGAGGAATGTTTTTAGGAAAGGTCAGGGGATATTGTGTTCTGCCTCTTGACATCATCAGGACAATATCTGGCCTCATTGTAATTGCAGATCTTTATCCACCGCCTGGAGAAGAGACAGTGGGAATGCAGTTTGAGTTTCAAATTCTAGGGTGATCCTCTAACATAAAAATTGAGAAAAATCATCTCGGACTTGCAAACTGAGAAAATTTGAAAGGGAAATCATTGAGATAAAACAAATATTGACTCTCAGTATAACGGTTTATAACTACACTTTAAAAATGCATCAGCCAGATTTGCTAGGACAACAATAGCTGCCCTTTCCTATTTGATGTTTTTATTGTCTAATTTTGATGTGAAATTTTTGTCCTTTGATGTCTGAATTGTCAGGACACATATGCCTGTTAATTACTTTACTTAGAAATGCCATTGTTCAGATGTTAACACGGTTCATGTTTGGACTTCCTGGGGACAATAAAGCTCTCTAGGGGGTACTTCGCTTGATGAAAACGTTGTTCCTGAATGATCATTCCTTCCTTGCATAAGTGTGCTAATAAATACTACTAATGAGCATATTAAATATGTTTCTTCCTCCATTATGTGCTAGGTCACCCCTAAACATATCATAGATTCGTTTTACTTATAAAATGGAGCCATTTATTTACTCTTTAGAGTACTTTACTTCTTTAGAGATTTTCTGTTTAGAAATTATTTTATTACTTTTCTCCCCTATGGAATGATTAAAATATTAGAGAAATGTAAACCTGAGTATCATCAGATTGAATAGGAAAAAAATAGCATAGGAGGAGAAGATATAAACATTTTGGTAAGATCACAAATAATTCTTTTTTCTATTCTATAGGTCAGGGAGAAGACTTTTTAATACTTTATCCATGTAACATTCTTATAATCTATAATGCATTGCCCTCAATAAATACATTTGAGCCAAATCAAACCATGTCCCAAGGGAGTATACTTTAGAAAACACTTTGTTAGGAAACCCATCAACTCAGTGTAAGGATAGCAAATGTTTACATGGTGATAAAATAGCTGCATTCCAAAAGACTGAAAGAGGAAGTATTATCTTATTTTCAGCAACTATATAAGAACACCTGATCCGCAGCTCAGTTGTTCCAAAGGTGAACATTCCTATTGCTGTACTATGCCTTCTTCTTTCCCATAGTACTTTCATTTGATAACCAGATACCATTAACTTACGTACACCAACTTTCTAAAAGCTTAAGTAGTTTTTGTGAGTCAGATTTCTATGCTCTCTATTCTATTGTGTCATGTGACATCAATGCAAATATAACTGATAGTGATGGAGTTGCTCTGGTGAAATATTTTGGCTGGTTTTTAGGCTTTTTTATGCAAAGTGGAGCATAATATCTTCCTGTTTGTGTTCTATATCTCACAATTGAATAAGAGTTCACAAAGAATTCCATAATCTCTCACTTATTTCCACTCCTACAAATTGTATGCATAAACTCAAATAGACATTGAGGATTTTGGTAACATAAGTCACTGCAGAATTTATATCACATAGCAAGTTAAGAAGAGGGAAATATAAGGAGACAGGAGAAATAGCTTTTCTGTTTTAGTAAGTGAGTATCCAGAAAGGCTGAGTGCTCCCGATTAGAAAGTAAGACTGTATTTTACTACCAAGGAAAGTATAAAAAGACAGGAGAAAGAGTTCCTTGGAGTGTTTCATCATTTAACAGACAGTCCTTTGAATGGTAGCCAATAAAAGCAGGCTATCACTATTAGCACCTCTCATTACATAGCTAGAAAATATTGATTACTTGGTTTTCAAGAAAATTACATAATAAATTCATACTTGAGCTACCATTTCCTTTCTCTGTATTTGTTCTGATTTGCTGTTGAATCCATTTTTTATACATTTAAGTCTGACTCTTTTCCCCATAGAGGAATGTGGGTTACACATAATGAACAGGATCGAATTTGTGTTCAGATTATTAATGGATTGGTAACAACTGTTACTGTGCCATGCTTCTCTCAACAGCTGTTTATATTTTATTTAAAATGTGTAAAAACATTTTCATGTAGTACCTTGATCTGTATAATAATTTCCTTTTGTTCCAAGCCGTTGAAGGTGTCTTTGAACCCACAAGGAACTATTCATCTATTCCTTCAAGATGGGTTCGCTTTCATCATAAAAAATGAACATCATGAAAAATGAACTCTGAAATCAAAGTGAGGAAACAAAGGTGAGCGAACTCTACAAGGCAATAGAATAAAAGTCCAGGCAGCTGTTGAAAATGATCAGTCACTATTGTTCTAAATCGCTCCTGATTTGCACCAGGAAGCAGTCTTAGTGCACTACACCAAATCTTTTCCAGAGTTACCTTTTGTGTTCATTCTCTGCTTACAGCCTCTCTAAAAATTCTGCTCACTGTTTGTCACAGTCAGGAACAAGTCTGTTAAGCTCCCCTGGTTGACAAGTAGGCATTGTTACTTATGGATATCCTGTTGTGCTTGCCTCCCGTAGTCTTGAATTTTCTTATTGTTCAAGCCAGAGTGATCTCAGAACAGCATTCTTTGTAAAATAAAATGTCTACTTAAAATTTGTCAATGTGTTTCCCAAAATAACTTGAATATGAGTCCAAATGACCGTCCTCTCCACATGCTTCATTGTGATTAAAGGAAAACCAGAAAAAAATAATCTTCAGAATGGAGAAAGGAGGCAGAGCATCATCTTAAAAATTACTGTATCACCTGCAATATGTTCATGAAAGGGCCTCCCTTTTTGAAGAAAAGATAAGAGGATGTGAGTCCATAATATGCAAGTAGAGAAAAACTAAAATAAAAGGAGGAAAGCTTTTACTGCTGTGTCAATAAAAGATTTGGATAAGTTGAGTTGGGTGGGTCAGGGGTGGGGTGTAGAGAAGAAGGGAAAGGCTGAAGAGAGAAGACTAAATAAATACCAGACTTCTGAGAGAACAGGGTGGTTTTGAGCTTGCAAAAATTTGCAAGTGACTTTTCTTTAGTAAAATCCAAAGGTTTTATTTTTAATCATTTTATATGGCAATCCCTGTTGTATCGGAAACTACAGAATGATATTGTGAAGAATTTCTTGAGTCATATTTAACACCGTTTCCCCATAATGTTTTATATGTAAAGATTCCAGATATTATTAGAAATCAGAGCATGAGTTTATGTAACAGTTAACATCTTAATGCCCTCCTTGTACACAAAGTACATCTTCTTTGTGCTAGGAAAACGGCAGTTCATCAATGAAGGAGGGTGAGCAAGACTGGGTATGAGGAAAGGAGTCTTCAGGCTGCAAAAGGAGATGCGTGACTCTACTATTTAAACAAAACCCAGAAAAAAATTAACACAATATTTCAGAGGAGGAGTATGTTTATTTGCAGCCCCGGGAGAAGCAATTTTTGTGCCAATAAGTTATGTGGGTTTTATGTGCCTATTAGTTTGCTATTCAATTAAAAACTGTGTACTTACCATGGCAACACCCATCTCTCCTGATACACAGGCTAATTGTGAGTCATACAGAGCACCTTCTTAAAGCAACACACAAACAAGCCACCAGATTCCAATAGATGCAAATTTCTTTAAAACATATCATTGGAACAGATGTGCTCCAAATGCTATTTTTATTTTAGAAATGCTTTTTCTGTTTCACATGGTAACGATAATTCTGAGTTGTAAAAGGGCTCTTTAAAAATCAAGCTGCAAAATAGTAAGCACTATAAACTAACAAGTGATCTTTAAAAGAGAAATATTGCCATTTACCAAAGAGTCAATTTTCTAAATTAATTGTCCTATTAGTTATGAGGTAGATTATCTTCTGTTTCCTAAAATATTTGCTTTTATTTTCTCTGCATAATTATAATCCAAATATATTAATGAGAAGAGATAGAAAAAAACAAACAAACAAAATTGCTCCTTTTCATCTGTCTTGATTTTGATGGACACAAACCTAGTAAATATTCTGGCTATTAAAATGGTTATTATATTGATAAATTGGACGAGACCTATTTAAGGACTTTTGGATTGCTTTAGAATAATTTAGATGATTTTCTATTTTAAAGTATTCAGTTCGCATACAAATTTTTACAAAATACAAATGTTTCCTGTTATCTTGCAAATATTAAGAATAAACTTGCTGAAGTAATTAGGTAGCTTAGTGGCTAAAAGCAGAGGTTCTACATTCCTACTATTTGTGTTTGATTAAAAATTCTACAGTTTAAAAGTTGCAGACATTAAGCAGATTTAGTCTTTCTTTGGGCCTCCTTCTGATTGGTTGGAAAACTAGCATAACTAACCTCATAGTGCTGTTGTGGGGATAATGTGAATTATTAACAGTATATATCTGGCATATATAGTATAGTGTATATCTAGTAATATCTAGTATATATCTAGTATGTATCTAGTAATAGTATATATCTAATATGTTTGCCATAATGTTAGCAATAAAGATTAAGGTCATAATCTAATATGTTCAACAGTTTACACAACAGTTATTTAAATAAGGGTTTATAAAGCTCATCTTATATTATATAAAGCAATATACATAGATAACTTCTCTGCAAAATAGCATTTGATGACAAAGATGAGTTAATTTTCTACTTCTTCTGTCATAGTTATTAGACAAATTTTCTGAGCCTCAGTTTTTCCTTTAATAAAATAAAAATAAAGATAATAATGTCTAACCTTAAAGGATTATTATGAGAAGTCAACAAAATAATAAAAATCAAGTTTCAATGCAGTAAAAGGCATATGACATTCATTCAATGAATAATGGTTTCCTTAAACCTATGGTACAATTAATAAATTTCAGATACCTTCTAAAATAGAGAGTAACATCAATATTTTTAAATAATATTTTAAAAGTATTGGGTGTGTAAAAAATAAAAAGAACAAATTAAATCTAAAAAAAGCAAGAAAAAAAGAAATAAAAATTAGAGCTGAAATCAGTGAAATTGAAAAGAGGAAATCAATAAAGAAAAGCAATGAAACTAAAAGATGGTTCATTAAAAAGATCAATAAATTCCATAAGCCTTCAGTCAGGCTAAGAAATAAAGACAGAAAACACTGATTAATAATTTCAGAAATGAAAGAGGGGATAGTACTACAGATCCCATGGACATTAAAAGGATATTAATGGAATATTATGAAACAACTATGAGAGCAGTATAATTCTGTACTTTAATATATTTAGAAGTTTTTCTAACCAGTAGACACCACCATAAAAATCCCTTGAGAATAATCTAGGAGCATCTCAATTTTAATAGATCAATGTGCAAAAATTTAAATACCATTTT
>CM052444.1:53158384-53189890 GCA_028533085.1 Varecia variegata | reverse complement strand
GGCAATATATTTAACCAGAACTGTTGTACCCCCATAATAAGCTATAATAAAAAAAAGAATGCAATGCATACTCTTTTACACATACTTTTGTAATGAGAAAGACTTAGTCAAATTTAAAAGTAATTGGATGACCCAGTGAGATCAAGGATGTCCGTGTATGTGTGTGTGTGTGTGATTGTACATTCATGTGATGAAATAAGGTGACCATGAATGTGGGTAGATTATGACATATAACAGACCTACAGTAAATGTTTTTTTTTTTTTTTTTGGGAGGGAGGTCATTGTTATCTATTTTTATTTATATTTTTAATCTGAACTGATGCGAACATTGATGTGCTTTGCTCTTGTAGCTCCCTCTACCTGATCTTCTCTTCCACTGTTTTTCACCTGGCAAAATTTCCTATCTTTTAGAGTTTAAATTTTATCCATAAAGTTTTTACTATTCCCAATTGCATGCAACTAATGACTCACTGTTGTGTGCCTATTGACTCTGGTATAGGACTATCTATGATAGCTTTTTACCCATCAGTAACATACATGTCTATTTGTTTTGAGTTTTCTGAGACCAACAGCTGTGTGTTCTATGTCTAACATGTAATAGGTGCTCAGCAAATAAATGGGGCTACTGTAATTTTCATAGAAGCATAAGTAGGGCTCTAAACGTGCGATTAAATCATGCAGTGATTCATTCATTTTCTCATCTACTCAGAGTGGCCATGCCTTGTGAGTGCAGGCTCTGAAGGCACTGCTCAGGAGAGACTTTTTGGCTTTGCAACTTGTTCCCTGAGTCAGTTGGGCAAATTATTTAATTGTCTTGTGTCTGTTTCTTCATCTGAAAGTGGCAATGACAATAGTTCCTAACTCATAGAGTCATTTTGAAGAGTAAATGAGTAATGAATCTAAGTTGTTCCAAATACCGTCTGACATAGTAAATGCTCAAAAATGTTAGCTATGTTAATTATTATTCAGAAAACCTGCTGTGGGTTTTTACTATGTGCCAGACACTGAGCTATCATACAAAGCATTTTAAGCTTTCAAGGAACTCATGGTCTATGAGGGAGATCGATAAACATGATAAATAATAAATAGATGAATGGAATCCTGTGGGAGCACAGAAGGAAAATAGTCAATATTCTGGCTAATTAGGAAAGGTATTATTTGAGCAGACATTTGGCAGATACATGGGTGAATGCCAGGCTGAGAATTGGAAGACAGGAGAATGCAAACAGAGGGAGCAGAATGTGCAAAGACACTGCAGTGTGAGAGGGTCTGAGATATATTGGGGAAGGCTGAGAAATGAAAGGCAGAAAAAAAAAATGAAATGAGTCTAAGTCACAAGACAAAAAAAATTGTCATATGTAATCTTAGTAGAAACAGCTGATGACTGGAAGTTAGGTAAGTCATTTGCAATTGGCCACTTTGTATATAACTGAATATGAGACTAGAAAGCACAGATCCCTTTATTAAACTCACATAATGCCTCTTGGAGCATGCCCAGGCATAGGTTGGTATAAAAGGCATGGGTCCAAATAAACTGTTTTTGACATAGGTGAATGGAGAAAGGGCAAAAATTGGATAGGTTACATCAAAAATAAATCACATTTCTATTAGAGGTGCTAATTTTCTGCCCCAGTCAAAAGATTCAGTTTAAAACTAATAAAGTAGCAGCAAAATGGGCTGATTTAAATTTCACCTTCTCTCACTTCATATCTAACCCCTATTAGAAGTGCTAATATCCATAGGACCATAAAATGGCCTGAAGACCTCTTGTTGGAGGGATAAAGTGAGGATAATGAGGGTAAATTGAATAAATTGCATCTGGAAAATCAGGAGTTATTTAAAAATTCAATAGAATTTTTCAGGTTTCCTATATTTGAAACACCTTTTATATTTTAACTATAATTTTGGTGTTAGTTTTCTATGTAAAATAAATGAACCAGAAATTATTCCAAGTTGGGATTGAGTATAAATGGTGAGTTAGATAAATTTAGCCATAATGTGAAATCTGTTTTCAGACATAGCTAAATTCCAACATCCAGGTTTTCACATACTTATATTTTATAGTAAGAAAATATAAATATGATTTTCCATACACAGACTTTTTTAATGCCATGATAGTACAGGTAGAATTTTTACAGACACTCAATTTTTTTCTTTTATTGGTTTAGTCAAATTATAATTATATAAAAATTATAATTGAGCAAATACTAAAGATTAACATTGATGTGATAAAATTGGAATTTTAGATAGTTGGCATTCTTCTTTTTGTTGCTGAAGGTTACTACTCTCCCAGCCATAAGAACATTCTTTAAACAATGCCATATTCCCTGTTTCCCACAGGAAGTAACTTTGCATTGCAGAAGCACAAGACATCATACAGATTTTTATTAAGAACATGAACTCTGGGTTCTTGCCCAGTTTTTCTGCTTGCTAGCTAAGTGCACATTAGTCAATTTAGTTAATTTTTCTGTACTTCATTTTCCTGCTTTGTAAATTGGGGATAATATTAGTACTTACCTAATGAGGTTATTACAAATATTTGATGTAATAGTTATAAAGCACTTAGAACAGTGCTTGGCACAAAGTTTATGTTCAATATATACTTCCTATTAGCTACATTTATTTGCACAGCTCTTTAGACAGCAGATTCATCAGCTGTCAAAAGCAATATCCGTATCTCTACTGTTGCATTAACTGCAGTCATCTACCCTAGGCTGTCCAAGCCTACTCCAGATCTTATAGGTCTTTGAAAGATCAAGTTTGGCTTAGATCCATCTCTTTAATGAAAGGTTCCTTGACTCCCAATTACTCTTCCACCCAGTATATTTTGTCTTTTAACTCTTTCTTCCATATTTGTAGACTGTTACCTAATTCAGCACTTGATGATTCTAGATCAGATAACTTTTTCCTCTCCCATTGCTCTATAAAATTTGAGTATAGGTGATTGTTAGCATTAATTGAGTCATTCATATCTGCCAGGCATGGTGCTAAATGCTTAACATATATAATCTCACTTATACTCCCCCAAGAACAATTGATATAGGTACTATATCATCTTCATTTTATAGACAAAGAAACTAAGATTGAAAAAGTTAAATAAATTACCCAACTTCTATAGTTTACAAGGGATAGAGCTGGGATATGCATTCATGTTTTCTCTCAGGCTCAGATATCCAAATCCTCAGGTCCACGGCCTCTGCTGCTCTGTTAATTTGAGCCATGTGAAATGGATACTATTCAAGCATTTTGGAACTAAAAAAATATAAACTTCATATACAATTAATATTATTCTGCCATGCATAATGTAGCTGCTCAATAAATGTCTGGTGTATGATTTTTAATTTTTAATTGTTATTATGGGTACATCTGGTGTATTTTTAATGATATACACTCGAAGCTTCAAATAAGATTTCCTCTGAGTAGTATATGGAATAGCCTTCTTCTCCACCATTTCTTGGTGTTCTTCCCCCATCTTATTCCTTCTGTTTGTGACTGTTGAGGAAATCTACTGTGATAAGAACCCATCTAATATAATATAACTAAGACCAATTAAAATGTCAGTTTTTTTCTATCAATCAGTATTCTTCTTTTTAACTAATAGGAATTTCTCAGTGTTGATTTACAGAAATTTGTATAATCAACAGCAGGAACAAGTTAATTTGCACAAACAATAATAAAAACGGAAGCATTCAACCTTGCCCTAGTTAAGTGTTACTGTTTTTCTCCTCTAAGTCTATCCTTTTAATATAGAGCCACTCCCTGTTTTCCTTTACCATTCCCCCATTGCTGAGAAATGACAGCAAAATATAATTGGATGTATCACTGCTTTTCAGTACACACGAGACAGTAAAATGGCAAACACTCCAGGTAGATGCTCAAAGAATTATATATCTTTGCACAAAGTTGCTCCAACCACTTATGAACAGTCCATGTAGAAACAGTGGAAAATTCAAAAGAGAAGAGCTCTAATCCAGGTTCTATATAATTTAAAAGGGATAGGATTTGGGGCACAAAATTTATTCTCTTTTAACTTGAGCTTATTTATGTGTCCAATGGGAACCATGTCTCTGGGTCAAAGAGAGATTGTGTAAGACTGGATTATTAATTGTGATATAAACTGTCAAACTCTATGCAAGTAATATTTCTCCCCAAACTCTCAATTTATGTCCGTCTATTTCAGTTTTCTGACTTGGGCCAAAGTTATCGTTGATGTAACATTAAGATCCAGGAATTACCACCAGGTGGTTATGAGGATTGCTCTCATTGAAATGGCAGATATTTGCATTCCAGCCATCCCCAAGTCTATCACTTAAGCCTACCCTTGACTTTGTCATGGTAAAAACATCTAAAGATTTGAAGATCTAAATGAAACTTCACTCACAATTGATTTCTCAGGATGCTTTCATCTTTCTGAAGAAGTTAGCTCACCTTTCAGCTAGTCTAGCTTGAATAAAATTTTAAGAATAAAATCTTTAGAGCTTGGATTAAATTTATCATAGTTAGAGACTAATATATCCCTCATGAGCTCTTTCAGCCTACACTTTATTTTCTTCTAAGAAAAACAACTCCTTTGTAATAGGTGAGAAATAAATGATCTTATAAATGCAAAAAATGTGTTTTCCAATAAACTATATTCTTGTGTCAGTGTTGAAGCTGCTAGAGTATAACACAGATATAATTCCCTCCTTCTTTACCCAAGGGAAGAAGAATTTTGAATCCCTTTGTCATATGATGGATGTGAGTGATTTTCCTGAACAAGCACGACTTTTCTTTCCAGAAGAAGAACATAGTTAAGCATATCAACTTTGATACACCTCCTTTAACAATTTCAAATTGGGCACTGCCACTTTAATAACCCACACCTGGTTAAGATTCCTGTTCCATTGAATTCACACTGCTATAATGAGCCCTGAACATCAGGCAGAGAACGTAATGAGAACAATTCAATTAATCACCAAATTGTGCTCAATAACATGAAAATTTCTCTTACATTTTTTCACCCTAGAAAAAATATTTCATGTAATTGAAAAGATAAGGTTTCAGTGATGAACCAAAAAAAGTCTTTATGTTGAAAAAAAAAAAGCTAATAGCAGGCCACATGAAGGTGAGTGCATAAATCAAATACCTGTACCATCTGTTATAGAAAATTAACAGGAATTAAGTGACACACATTTCTAAAAATACATTTTTTTCACAGCATGTAGGAACACATCTCAAGAATTAAATTTCTTAGAATATAAAAATTCACTATCAATTAGGAAAGCCTATCTTATTAAAGAAAAACAATTTTACAGTCAAATTTCTTGCCAGGTGAATGAATGTTTTAACTATAAAACAAAAACAAAACCCAAACAAACAAAACACTGAGGTGGACATCCAGAGAGCTGGGTGCACCCGAGTCACTAATTATTTGTGTGATGTAGGAAAAATCAATCTCTCTAAGGTCTGTCTCCTCACTTGTAAAAAACAGAGCAGTGGGACAGTAAGTAAAGCAGAATTTAACAGTTTAATTCTATGCCTCAAGGATTCTACATGGCTGAAGGGTAGAAATTGCAATACATGTTAATTTATCTTACTCACCTGTTTTTTGTAGAATTTTTAGCAAGAAGAAGGGAACAAAAAAAAGACACATTTGTAAAGATTTTTTTCTAAACTGGCTACATTTCCTTGCTTATGCAGTTAAGTCCTGACAGACCACTTGCAAATATTTAAGACATATGAGGGAGATCTGATCCTTCTACTATAATATTTGAATTGAACATGGCTAGTTGTCTTGAAATTGATACAAGGCCTATATATTTATAACTGTACATATTTCTGAAAAAGACAGTTCATTAAAGACTGTCATTTGAAAAACAGGTGCAATGATCCCACCTGCAAAATTAGTTTATATGCACATTTCTTGTAACAATAAAAACAAATTGGGCATTTAGTTACTAGCTATGCAATTTTTTGTACTCTTCTATTTTATAATAGCAAAAAAAAAAAGAGAAGAAAAGAAAACATTTTGCATGGATAATTTAGCATCCATATATGGTGTAAACTCTGTTCTTTCCATTTACTTTGGGAAGAGTGAGAAGGCACAATTCATTATAGAGTGAACAATTTTTTTTTAGAGTGAACGATTTTTTGAAATGAAAAATGACAATGTATTTCATGCAATTTGCAGACCACTTTACATGGTTGCATTCCGATTTTAATTTAACAGAGTCTTGAATGGTTACTTTTTCAATTTTGACCAAGGTAACTGGGCAAGAAATCCAAATAAATAAAAGTAGTGATTGATGCAGAGGATGGCTTTTGAGACATTTGAAATACACCTTAGAGTCTGAATTTGATGTTGTAAACTAATTTCAGGCCATCTTGAACAGAACGTTTTATAGTGTTGTGCCACAAAATGCCATTCTGGTCAATGATGGCCTGCATATATGATGGTGGTTTCATACCATTATAATACTGTGTTTTTACTGTACCTTTTCTATGTTTAGATATGTTTGATAAACAAATACGTAACACTGTGTTACAACTGCTGACAGTATTCAATGTCGTAACATGCTGTACAGGTTTGTAGCCTGTACTACAAGCAATAGGGTACTCCACATAGTCCAGGAGTGTAGTAGGCTAGCCCAGTGGGTTTTTGTCAATGCAGTCTATGATGTTAGCACCACTATGAAATCACCTGATGACTCATTTCTCGGAACACATCCCTGCCATTAAGTAGCCTATGACTTTATTTTGTTTGGTTTAAGCAAATAGTATGTGCAAGTGTTTTTTGAATGTAAAAAATGAAAAAATAACCCCACTAGCATTTGATTGAACACTAGAATGATGTATCCTGTACTCTACTAAATAGCAACGCCATCATTCCTGTAAAGTGGGGATAATACAATCTTTTGAGCAGACATTATAGGACGGTTACATACAAGAGCCATCACATCATGTCTATGGGAAGATCTTGTTATCACCATTTTACAAATGAGAAAATTAAATATCAGAGAGGTAAAGTCATTTGCTTAAAGATACACAACTAATAAATCTGGTATTGGGATTCAGACCTGGGCAAGATATTGATAATGCTTTTCCATTCAGCAAAATGTCAAAGGATTTCCAAATATTTGGCAAATTATATACGGATGTGGAATTGTTTCAGCATTTTCTAAACCTCCTAACTTGTGGACTGTTTTGTTCATGAGTAAAATCAGAGATTCAATGAACAAAATAATTTCAATATTTCTAGATCTTTCCATGTTTAGTGCATGAAGTGGGTGAGGGGCTCTAAGAGAAGCATCAAGTCTTCCTTCAGTTGAGGAGCAGACACATCTGCTATTAAAGATGTTAGAGAAATGTGTTGCAGAGGAGTTGAAATTCATTTTGGAGGTTTGATAGGTTGATGGCATAACTTACTTATTAATTTGTGTCACTTCCCATCAATTCCAAATACAGTTGAAGAAGAAGAAATGAGTTGGAAGAAATGAATGCTTTCTCATAGGCATAGTAACAGTGAAATAGGAAAAATGTTTCCAGTGTTCCAATTTTGAAATTAGTCATGCTTTCTGGAGTAATGACTAATCACATTCACCTCAATTTTACTTTAAAAGAAAGAAAGAACAATAATACTTTAGTGCTAATATAACATCAATACTGTTCATTTCTTTTTCTCTAGAAATGATTCAATTATTACTGTGATGATATTCAAAATTTTGAGGAAATCCAGAAAATGACTTTATTTAGAAGTTTGCCAGTGCTACCCATGATTTTTTTTAAATGCCCTTAATGTGGTCCCATTTCTTTATTCTTATGTTCGGCTTCATGTGACAAGCTACAGGCAGATTATGATGTAATATAGTGCAGCAAATGTTATTAAACTGGCAAAATAAAATGAGGAGTGTGAATCACAGTCATGGGTGCTTTATGTGTTTTCACAGGTGTAAGTCTTTCTCAGGAATTTCCTTAAGTTTAGTTAATGTTTTTTTATGAATTATTAATAAATGTTTCAATATTCATTAAAATAGTAATAAGAACTATTTTAAAGGTCAGCTTCGTCACTTTCCTCTCCAAGGAGAGTAAGCACTGGGAATATCAGGTAACTAGGTCTCTCAGCTAAGATAATGGGGTCAACCTTATAAACAGATCTTAAAGTACTAGAACATTTCTTATAATATCTGGTATTTGTCCATCATTCCATTTCTAAGAAGCTTATAAACTTTATGGAAATGACCTCATTAACCAATTTACCATTTCTCTGAAGTACTTACAGAGTAAAGAATTTCAACTACTGCTGAGACCAACTTCTGGAATGTTTTTTCCTTCTGAACTCCGACTTTCAGCCCTGGTTTATTTAAACAGTGCAATGTTGAGTTCCAGGTTGTGATAAGTGCATGTTAGGCTTTGGATGGAATGCAAAGTAAATGACTTGACTTTTGCAAATGGTTCATTAGAACTTGCGAAGACTCTTGCTAATAGATCTTGGAGAGATCATTAAATATATTCTTCTTGTACTTTGCAACACTACACTTGAGCTATCGCATAAATAAAATAACCTGTCTTGAAAAAGAAATCAGTTAAAATAAAATTTGCAATATAGTCTAGATTGTAAAATCTATGTTGGTCTAGTTTACCACTGAATGCCACAGTGGGCAATCTATTGTTTGTGTAATATATGAATTAATGGACAAATAAAGTTAGTTAAGATATATTGACCATACACTGTGTTTCAGGCACTATTCTAAGAACATTGTGCATACACATTGATTTAATTATTTTATTATGTAATTAATAATAATCAATTGAAAGAAAAAACACATAAATGAGTTTTTCTTGTGATAATAGACAAATTAAACAGTCTATAATTTTGTTGGGAAATTTTTCTTCTGCCTGAGATAAACCCTTTATGTTATCTTCATCCTCTTGCTCTTTCAAGAATGGAAATTTAGAAATATTAGGGTAAAAATACATTAAATATTTCATGACTATAAGAAAAAAAGGAAGAAGGGTATTTTGGAAATTTAATATAAACATTATTTCTGTAAAAATATAAAGGAAATTTAAAAATAAAAATGTGAGAATTATTTGTTACTTTAATATAAAAATACTTTGAACATATTATAGATGACAATATAAAATTTAGATGTATCCCCTTTAAATAGTTCCATTTGTAAAAGATTAATAGTTTTAGGGCATATGGTAGATATTATAAGATTATTGGAAAAATCAGATTTATACACATGATAAAAATGCAAATTCTAACACTATATGAAAAGAACTACCATATAAATAAATGGGTAGAGTAGTTACAGATATTCTGATATTCCATGGCTTATACAAAGCGTTTGAAATTTCTCTTTTTCTATCTAAATATATTATTTTCAAAATCACAAAAATTTTGCATAAAATAGTTCAACTCTATGTATGGCATATGCTTTTTCTCTTTAGTGTGTGGTACATTCAGTATCTTGCAAATTGTTAATTATGGAACTCTTTTTTAAAAGTCAGTGTCTCAAAATATGTTTCCTCCCTTATTCTGTATTTGCCTTTGAGGGGTGGGTGATAAACAAGCTGTTTGAAGGGCAGGGGGGCAAAAACCAATTTTTGGCTAATGAATGACCTTTTGAAATTCATTGGTTTTTCATACACTGCCGTTTTACCCAGTTATCCACTACTGACATTCAGAACCGGTTTCCATCCCTTGACCCCACTCCCATCTCTCTGTCACCTGTGTCACATAGTGCCAATTTAATGGTGATCTGAATTACAAACAGAGGCACATTTCTTGCATGTTTTTTTCTCACTGTGGATAGAGTTAAAGAAAATTTTTGATAATTATTCAGAGACTGTCACAGTCTCTTCAATTTTAGTCATTGCATTTACCTTTTAATGTAGAGTTTATCTGACCAGGGTCATAATTTTCTTGAAGGAAGTATGGTCATAGCTCTGGAGAAGACACTGATGATAGTGACAAATTTAGAAAACCCAAAATTTAACTTTGAAGTTGGGAAATAATGTATGCATATGAAGAAATCAACACTCAGAGGCTTACAATGTGTTCATTTATAGAAGATTAAGGACAGTATGTTGACCAAAAGAGACTGTGCACTTGTCCCTGAATTGTCAGTCTAGTGGAATGAAAATTTTGTATATATTGTTGTCATAATATTATTTTTCAAAGTCCTTCAGCATTAGGTGGATTTTTCTTTTGGCATCTTGCAGCACTGGAACACCATTCTGTAAAACACTGGCTACAAGATCTTTAAAAACACAAAGGTATCAGATATCAATGATTCCAAGCTATTTGAGCAACAACGCTCATATCATAAACAATGTATGTGCCTTCCCTTTCTAAAAAACCAAAGACACACAGCACACTATCTTTGTCCCAAGAAATGTGTCATTTGAGAGGTAAAAGAATAGAAAGAACAATTGCTTTAGCTTTTTCTTGTACTGAAAGACAGAGGTATCGTCACTACCCGTGCACAATGGGTGCTGTAACTCTAAAATGGAAAATACAAATGAAAATACTGTTTTGAGATAAAGTTTTGTTTATAGCTACATTCTGCCAATTAATTAGAGTTGATAAAACAATACTTTAATGTTTAGTTACTTTAGTAGCCTTGATGAAAACGATAGGAATTTTTTTTAAAGTCTCTCTTTGTTTCTTTCTCTCTACACCCACATTCCCACACTGTCCTATGAGTTTAAAACTTTTCAGTTACTATGTTGAAATGAGAGTCATGTTCTTTTGAGATTGTAAGGCATCCACTCTGATGATTGGTAAGTATTTGTAATATTGTCCTATTCTGTTTCAAGAAGTTGTTTTGTTTAGGCTTAAAGAATTGAGATCATGCTGAGCAATTTACAAAATTTGTAATCCTGCTGTAAATGTTCAGTGTATGTTCAAAAATTGCATTTATATTAAATATTCAAATCAGAATTGTAATAAATACATTTTATGTGAAGTTTTAAAATAATTTCTAAATATTCTCTCCTTTATATTACACACACAAAAAATTCAGCATTTACAATTCAGTTGATGAAATAATCAAGACATTCATAAATATATATTTATAGGCTGAATTTCTAAACTTAAAGATTAGGTCTTTGAGTCGTTTTTCAGTTACTATTTATGCTGTTATTGGTGTATTGAGGGCTTTCTGAGTGTTATTACCAACTCTTTCCAAGAGAGAGCAGTAGTGAATTGCTTTATTTGTGCTGGCTATGTAGTTTTACTCAAAAGTACTGATTTTGATTTTCAACTTTATAACCTTTCAACCTATTGACCATGAAAAATGCTCTGACACAACGTGACACATATAAATGTTTAAAGTCCAAAGGGTAATTATCTATATTCATAGTTAAAACTGTGCCTTGATTTCACAATAGAAACCATATGTTCACTCAAAACACTTTCAATAGGTTAAGTAACACCCAGATTAACCCTGAGTTAGTTTACTGGTTAAAATAATAGCAGCATCTTCTTCCAATTCAGTAGTTCATTTATCATCTCTGATCAAGGCACTGGACATGAACTTTCAAGATTTAAAAGCTTAAGTTTAAAAAGAAAAAAGAAGCGAGAAAAAAGCCTACAGATGTTTAAATATCCTCTTTCTTGACCTTATCACGGTCTTATCTGTTCAGGTACTTAATATCAGCTTTGAGAGTTAGTATTGAAAACTATATTTGATTTTGTCTAACATTTAATAAAATAAAATCATTTGTCTCTCAAGGCATGAAGGCAATAACTTGTTGATTTTTGCCTTAGCACAATACCATATGGAGAGCAATTTCGAACAATTATTGAATTTTTTTAATGCAAATTGCCTTGGGCCTGGATCAAACCAGTGAGGTGGACCAAAATGAGGAAGGTAGAGTTCTGTCAAGGCCAGGCCAGAGCATCTTGCTTTTGTTTCACTGGTAGAATGAGGGATTTCATGAGACTGAATTTGTGAAGTGAAACTTAATGTAACTTTCAAATAAACCAGCTGAAATACACACACACACACACACATACATCTTACCATCCTTACAATAATTGATTATTCTGAAACTTTGAAATCACTATAGCAGAAAATTACAAACAGAAAACAAAATTGTATTTTATAGAAGTAATGACAGGCCAAAGGAAAAAGACACTGCAAGGAGAAAAAAGAAAGACAAACAAAGGACTTTTCAGCATGTGCCAGCTCTGTGCACTTTAAGCTGGTTGCAAGCCCCTCTTTGCCCAGCTGTGTAATGTCACAGTTCCTGGCCAAGCTGAGGAGGAGATCACGTCCGGTGAACAAATGATATATAAACAGCTTCATCAAAAAGGGACTTTGTGTCTCTGAAGAAGTGACACTTTTTCCTGAATATTCTATTCAAGCCCCATTGGAAGTAGAGTAAAAGCATAGTACAGAAAGAACTGGGAGGCCTGTCGATGCTTGGTTGATATACTTGTTCTGATCACAATATTATTATTTTTATGACTATTTATACAATTGTTGGAACTGTCATTCCTCTATATAAAAATAGTACAAAGGCTGTGGGAATTGGGAAGGACACTACTCCCTTTGAACTTAACTGCATTTCAGTCTTCTTAGGCAAAAATATGAACCCTAGAGAGGGCTTTAACTAAGCGTTCCTTCCCTGGAAATAGAAAAAGGTTGCCCTTCTGCATGTGAAAACCAGCTCTGTTTGTTAGAGAACAGCCTCTTCCTTTTCGTGGAAACAAATAGCATTCGAAAACGTTGCAGTTTAGCATCCATCACAGGCCATTGTGCTCCAAACAAGTGAGCAGAACCATTTACCCTTAGAAAAGCTGGCGCTCACCCAATTTATGCCCTATATGTGAGTTTTCATATGTTCTCCTTATACACCGTTGCCATCATTTATGCATGATTTACCATCAAGATAGGACTTACTGATAAATCTCTTCTATAGAATGCTGTAAGGAAATTCAGAAGGTCTTTCACATTCAATATCTCAATGACTCCGCAGCCTTCATTCTGGCATAGTGTAGATTATTTTGGATTTGGCTTGCCTGAGCCCCAGTCTTATTTATCAACAAGACTGTGTGTGTGAATATAAAGAAAAATTCTTAGCATCTGCATTGGAAGAATATGCGAGGCTCCTGTCTCAGTTCCAGTTATTGAAAGTTAACACCAAGGCAGCAATGCTTTTAAAGCTACCTACATTCACATTAAGTTCTCAGCAGTGGCTGCTAAAGCCCACAGATCCAGAGGTGGTAAAAAACATTTATGTTGCATTATTGGCTCAAAGTGACAAAAGGCAGGTAGCAGTGCCAGGGTAAGTGTTTCATTATATTTTCCAGTCAGTGAGTTAGCACTTGGAAAAAAGAAGTGATACATGGTTAATGTTAATATGTGAAAGGTTATGGTCTGCAGATATAATACATCCCAAATAGAAGCAGTATCTAAACTGATGGAAAGACCAGTTGGAAAGGAGGAGTCCGAGAAATTGTGTCTATTTGTATGTTTAAAGTAATTGAACTGGGGAATGTGGACTGGGGAGGTGTTGCTGTTTCATTAGGTTTACTGTTCTAATTTTGTTTTATGGAGTTGAAAGAAATTAGAATTATCTTACCCAGAAAATGAGAAGCTTACAAAAAACAAAAAAATGGAAAAGTAAGCTAAGTTCAAACATCTATTATTCTTTAGCAGATTTGTGTTCATTAGTGACACCTACCATGGTCAAAAAATTCAGCTAAGCAAGAGTAAAGTGTAGCAATTTTAGAACTAATTCAGTATTCTTTAGACAACATTCTTTAAAGGGTGCTGATCACTTAGTTTTGCTCTTTCTGGTTAATCAGAAACTTAATTATGATACTGCCATAATCTCCTCTCTGCCCTGTTTTTATATCCATCCCAGTGTCCTATAACTCTGAACTTAATACAAACACTAAAGAAATTTTTAATGAGAATCATGCATTGTCATGCATATATAATATTATTTAAGCATAAATATATGTAATAGCTTAAAATATATCCCATGAATTTCTGATATTGACTTTTATTTTCTCCTCCCTGAGCATCCAGTGACAACTCCCAGTCAATGTGGCTGAAACTCTGATCTGACCCCTCTTGAATCATTCTGCTGATTGTTTCCTCTGCTTTTCCTGACCTCATTCCTATGTGCCATTTGGTTTTGAGTTCTTCGCCTCTGCACTGCAAACGCTCAAAGTTAACTTTAAATTCAGTCAGTAAGGAAATCTTTTTCCTTTCCCAAATGCTCCGAAGAATCCTGGCTGCCTGTTTCACTTGTCAAATGGGAAGCTGGTTTTTGTCTCTCGGTGGGCCCTGCCCCTCACTCTCCTGCCTGCTCTGTTTTGTCTGTGTTCTTTCTCCCATACTGAGGTGAGGGGAAGAAGTGATCTAATCCCCAGGGTGGAAGAAACACTTCCTTGTTGAAGACGAATGAAAACAGATCTCCAGTTGAGCGCTGCCTTGTCTTTTCTTATGTAACAACATTAAACCTGCTTCTGAGGAAAGGGGTTTGGGATGTTTATGCTCAACCACTTCATAATTTAAATCGTCTGGGACAGAGAGTCAGTGTCTGGGGCACAGAGAGAAGGGAAAAGTGCTGAAGTAAAAAGAAGTTGTGCAGGAACATCATAAACTGCTTCCTTTTTAAAAATCGATTTACTCGATATTTACTGAGCAACAACTTTCTGTATATAATATGATGCATTCTGCAAAAAATTAAAGATGAATTAGACCTAAAATCTGTCTTCAGGGAACTAGCAGTCTAAATGGGAGGAAAAAAAATCAAGTGCATTAATAACTTTGGTGCTAGGTAGAAAGACAGTCATTGGTGAGGAACTGGTTGGTGTCAACTGGGGTGAGGAATAATGAAAGAAGACTTCCTGGAAGAGGTGGCCTTTGATTTGGTTTCTAAAGGTAAGAACCTGAGTGTGCAGAGGGAGGAGTTTGAGGCTAAAAGTTTACTGCTAAAATGGTCCCGCACACACAATAATATGTGGTTCCATTTGTTTAGTGTATGTTGTATGGAAAGAAATAAGTGGAAAATAAGTTTTTAAAGTAAGTTTTAGATACATTGCATAAGGCTTTGAATATCTGGGAAAGGAATTGAAACTATTTTCTAGACCAGGGTTTCTTAATTTTGAATTCTTTCTATCAGAATCTACTGGAAGGCTTCTTAAAACATCACATTCATATTCATAAGTCTTATACTGCACATCCCAATTACAAAAACAGTAACACTGGGGTTGATATTCTGAATTCTCAGTTTTTAATATATAAAAGCTATTATTGTGTCTGGTTAGGATTAAGAACTACTGATATAAGGAGCATCGTTCATTCAACAAACAGAGTGCTAACTGTATGCCAACCATATGCTGGGGATGCAGTGGTAAATAAGACAAAGACCACTCTCATGAAAGAATAAAGACCAACAGACTTCTACAGATGATAAAACTAAGGAAATAATTGCAGTTCACTGGAACTAGTTATAATAATCAGTTAAGCTTTCTGTGCTTCATTTGCTATGTGTATACTAGGGGCTATTGTGGAAAACCTCATGAACTTACTCAAGCACAATATTACAAGTTGCAGATAATAAATGGTATAGAAATTCAAACAAGGGAAATATTAGCGAGATTAGAGTAATCTGATGAAGGTCTCTGGGCTGTTAGGATTTAAGCTGAGCTTTGAAATATGGGTAGATTCCTAGCAAGAAGGATAATACGATCCCTATCTTCTCTGGGGAAAGCACATACAATCATTTTTGAGACTCACTCTAGCATTACACTCATGAGGGAATAATCATGTAGACTCTCCTAAAAGTGACATGGAATATAATAGACAACATCCTCAACGATGGTTTGACCAAAAGTCAGTACTGGTTTTTTTGTGTGGCTATTGTTTATTTCGACTTTCAATGAATATCAAGGCAAAACATTAAATCATAACAATCAAGGCATCATTAGGAGAAATCAAACTAATAGATTTCAGGGATATTGCCTTCTAGTAACCTTATTTAGAGGACTTGAGACAAAAGTCCATGTTAAATAACCAAAATACAGATATTTGGTATTAATTTTTACAGAAGTTCATCTCCCTAATAAATTAAAACATAAGACAGCAACATTGATATTCCCTGTTCACGTAAGGATCCTGATGTGCACACTCATGGAAGGAGGGTTTCAACTCAGCATTGGAATCCACAGTGATTTTCCTAAGAAAGGGCTTGGACGACAATTCAATGAGCACAGAGTTCTGGGCATAGGATACTTTATTTGTATCTAACATATTTTGGGAGCATAAGATGTCTTCTCCATAAGAGAAAATGGGTCAGAATTTTTCCTGATTTTGAGTGATACTACAGTTGATTGGTCTACCAGGATGAGTTGGGTACAAAGCCTACTCCTAAGTAATACCTGGAAACTCCTGCCAACGGCAGCAATTTTAAATTCAGTGGTATTGATGTTAAGCTATTCCGTTCAATAGTATTAGGCAAATGATTTTATTGCTCTTTAAGGTTGCTCCTAGCTCCTGGTATAAAACCACATCATCACTATAGGAGAGGATGTTTTTCTTCCTGTCTGCTATGTCCGATGGGACTATATTCACCCTATCTAGAAACAGAATCAAGATATTTAAATGTAAGTTAAAGAGAAGAGGGGCTGCAACACAGTGCTTTTTAAAAACTATTTAGAATTAGAATGAGATCAATCCAGAGACTCTTTCTTCTCACTTTGCTTCTGGCAATAAGATTGTGATACAGAAATGGCAGAAGTATAAATATTCAAGGGTCTATGCTGAGATCAACATTTTGGCCTCAAGGCAGTTTCTGCTTGCTTCCTGTCTGTTGTGGAAGAAACTGACACTCAGGAAGATGACAAGATTGTAGATACGGATGTTACTATTCCAAGCTTCTGTGATCATAAGCCAACAGCAATTGTCCATGACTTTGACAAGCATCTGTAAAGTCAAATGCTGATGAGAGACCACTGAAGGCTCTGAAGAATCTTGCATTGTTGTTAACTTGGTGAGATAAAAGAGTTTAGAATGATTAGTGGTGGGAAAATTTTTTATGTAATGTATAGGTTCTAAGACATAAGGCTGAGACATGGCCCAGTTGAGGTAGCATTTTGAGAAGATGCCTGAAAAACTAGTGAGTCTACATTTGAGAAGAAAGTTAACATTTCCGTGTTGAAGTTGGGGTAAGCTACTTCTATGGTCTGAATGTTTATGTCCCTCCAAAATTCATGTTGAAATCTAATTCTCGTTGTGTGGTTTTAAGAGATAGTCCCTTTAGGAGATGATTAGATCATCAAGGCTCAGCCATTAGTGCCCTTATAAAAGAGGCTTGACGGAGGCTTGCACTGCTTTTTCCAAAGGAGAACACAGTAAGAAAGCACCATCTATAAAGCAGAGCGTGGGCCCTGATCAGACATTGAATTTGCAGGCACCTTGGTCTTAAGACTTCTCAGCCTCCACAACTGTGAACAATAAATTTCTATTGTTTATAAATTACCCAACTAATGTATTTTTTTATAGTAGCCTAAATATGGGAAGCAGACGTGAAGAATTCATTAGAGCAAATAGTCTATGAAGGATTAGAACCTTCTGCTCAAGACAAAGTCTAGAGCACTGGCAATTAAAATTCTTCTCATGATGGTTTTTAAACCTAAACTGACTAACCAAATGTTTTCTAGCAGATAGAATTTCTATATCCAAGAAGACAATAAATCTGAGCTCTAAAAAATAAGAATAAATTCTAGATAGAAGAAAAGAATGGTTTTTTTACATGGTTGTTAATAATAATTGAGATTTTTCTAATTTTTTTCATGTTATGAATGGCCATGCCACAATATATACTTATTGTTTGCCTGTTTGTCTCAATACTTTCCACTGAGATCTAATAACAATTTTCAAAAGTAATTTTATTAGTTTGAATTAAAAAAAAAACTATGTTACTTCCTTTAAATTGTAATTAAAATTTTATTTTATTATCTTTATAATGTTGTTTAACTTCCGGGCAAATTTTTTGAACTTAAAGATAGACTGATCAATTTGCTTCCCATAGGTGTGGAACTACCACCTTTCTTTACTTTGGTGCTATGTAGAGAATGCAGAAAATCTTTAACCAGAGTCCAGGGGCACTTTTTTAACCTTATAGTTTTGTTTCTAGAATCCTAGAGAACTTTACTTCAGTATTGAGGAACTTACAAGATTTAACATGGAAATGGTCACATTTTATCCTGCCTAAACGGAGATAAGAAGACAGATGACAGTGCTTACTAATCATTAAATAAAACTGGTACCTTAACAAAAGAGCTATGGAAATGTCCACTCCTTATTCCCTAACCTTCCACTTGTTAATTGGCTGCCATTTAACAAAATGAGTTTATAATTATGAATAGATTTGGCTAGTTTTATTTTTCCTTTGATTAACCCTAAGGATATATAGAATAATCCATACCGAAGTAATCATTCAACTGCAAGTTTTCTATCAGTAAGAATTTGGCAGAATTGTTGCCAACGATTATGTATTACTGTAATTGTCAGTAAAAGGTAATAAAATTTATTAATCTATTAAGTTATAACTGAGCATTACTGGATTCTAAGTGAATCTTAGCTGGAAGAAAACAAGGCATGATATTGGCCATATCAAGAGTTAGGTCATCCAACAGCCAATGAGCCTATCATGAGATGTTCAACAAATGCAGATCATATAAAGCCATCCTGCATATATCCAAAAATCAACAATTAAAATTTCTGCTAACACCAGTGGTGAGGATGTGGAGGAATGTAAACTTGAGAGAAGTTTAGTGAGCCAAGTAATTTGCATTAACTTACCCACCATTTTTGAGATGTTTGTAGACAATTTAATTTTACCCCTAGGAAGTTATATCTCCAAATGACCTAAAGGAATAGAGTGAGAGTTGGGAATATCTTTTGTTCTTTGGAGCTTGGCATTACTTATTCCCTTGATAGTTTGTTTTTTGTGCTCACCAAGTGCTCTATTAGCTGTTGAATGGATAAGCTTCTTTGGGAAGCCACTCAGTAGGGTGTAAGTAAGCTCTGAGAAAAGGTGTTAGCCTGTGGCTGGTCCAAGTAGGATTGGAGTAGTAAGCCTACAACTTCAGTCAAAAGCATGTTTGGTGGATATCAGGGTTATGTAGTCTTTCATATTTCCTGTACTGTGCCATATTTTAAAGTATTGTCTTTCAGCTTCAAATCTATCCTTCCATGTTCTGCTTTGTCATGTTGAAATTTTGCAAACCGTATTTCTGCTTTGCCAGCAGGCTCTCTGTTAGACTCTGCCAACCAGAGGTGCTGGAAAAAGTCAGCAGAGTTTGAGGAGGAACACGTTCCTTTCTGTCAGCTACCTTTGCCTGTTTCTACTTCCTGTTCCTGTTAGTGTCACCCCAGCAATAATTCTGTTCACCTCAGTAACAGCAGTTGATTTGTTTGTAATTTTTTCCAGTATTCAGAGAACCTGTTGTGCCAACCCTGAGAGATGCCAGCAACAGCTGACAGTGGCCCTCAGAAGTCTGGGTTCTAGCTCCTTGGGCCTTCACTCAAGCAGAGACATCAGCATCAGCTGAACATTGTCCCCTTCTCAGAGGTCCATGTGTCCATGCTATGGGGCCCCTTCTCCTAGATTCTATATTTTAATCATTCCAGCTCCTTTGTTATCTCAGCCCTACAAATAATATCCACTTCCTGGAATTACTACTTCAGGGATAACTTAGTGTTCTTTTTTGCTTTTTCATTTTTCAATACTTAACAATTATTTATATTGAATTATCTTTGTTAAAACAAGTGGTGATGTTTTTGTTCTGTGACTGAATCCTAGAACTGATACATGCACATTCTATTAATCAAAGTGGCTTTCCTTTTAGAGGCTTTCCTCATTTAAGAGCAAACAATGAACAAAATTAACAAAATAAGAAATATTACTACAAAGAAAAATGAAAGTATAAAATCATCTTGTTTCTTAGAAAATCATATATAGACACTGGACAAAGATACAAACTGGATAGATTATGATATGAATATATATATGGATGTAGATGCAAATTTATATAAAAATATGGATATATGGACAGGGTTATGGGTTAAATTATGTTTTCCAAAAATGTATATGTTGAAGTCCTAACCTTTAGTACATAAGAATGGTACCTTATTTGGAAACAAGGTTGTGACAGATAATTAAAATAAGATCATACTGAAGTAGGGTGGCCCCCTAGTCTAATATGCCTGGTGTCCTTACAAAAAGGAGAAATTTGCACACAGACATGAGCACAGGGAGAAGGCCACATAAACATGAAGACAGAGATCAGGGTCATGCATCTATAAGACAAAGAACACCAAAGATTGCCAGAAAACCACTAGAAGATGGCATGGAACAGATTCTCCCTTGCAGCGAACCAAAGGAATGAACACCACCAACAATTTGATCTGGGATATTTGGCCACTGGAACTGAAACAATATATTTCTGTTGTTTAAACCATTCAATTTGTGGTTTTTTGTTTGTTTGTTTGTTTGTTTACAGTAGTCTTAGCAAACTAAGATAGTTACACACTCACACACAAACACATACACACACATACACACATGCATACACACATACACACAAACATGCAAACACACCCCCATGGAAAAATAATAGCATGCTTCAAAATAAGGTCAAAAAACAGCCAGGCAGCACATCTGTAGTGATTTGACTTAGGCTCCTCTCTGTGTATACTGATATAACAGAACTGAAAACTGGTCCTGATTCCAAGAGCATTCTCCAATTAAGCATCCGTGTCATCTTTACACATGAGAGGTAGAATCAGCTAGGTTCCCAGCTGAATAAATCCTTGAAACACAAGCCATTTCCATTAGGATGGCTGTGCTCCTGAACCCAGATCCAGTGGTTTTCCATTTCTGCAAGTCTTGAGTGTGGAGTCATTGCAGTGATGAGCTCACTAAGTCTCTCATGACACTGATCCTTTGTTAGTCACAACACAGGGATCCTCAACTCTGAAAACTTCAAAAGCTTTCGTGCCTCTGCTTAGGTTTCTAAATTTTACATTCTCCAAAGAGCCAGCCACTTTGATTAGTTCCAGCCTAAATTCAGCCTCATTGACCTTTCTTTCTTCCTCACTTTTCCACTATACTGGTCTATATCAGTTTATTTTCTACAAAACTGTTTCAGATCTTTTCTGCCTTCTCCAACTCCTTTTGTTTTTTTTTCAAATTCCATCCCAAATACTTTGTGTCCTATTTTATGAAGAAAACAAAGGCTGAAAACTAAGCTCTTTCTACTTCTTTCACTTTTCTTTCCTTGGGATGGATGGATTGGTTATTTAATATAATAATCCTATTTTCCTTGTTAGAAAGATCATCTGAATTTTCATCTCCTTGTAATTCTGGGTTTCTTTTTTCTTTAACCTCCTGACCCTAACCCATCCAGTGCTCTAGTTCTCTCATAGCCAGTATCGTTATTTCTCCTACCGACACTACACATCCTGCCTATCCTAGAGTGTCTTTTCCTTTTCCAATTTCCTGGTTAAGGTGAGGTTATGGGACTGGACAAGTTAAGGAACAAGTCAGAGAATAATGGAAAAAAGGTAATTTGACCCCATAAAGGGAATGAAAGATAATTTACTCTCAGGCCTTTATTTCATAAACAAGGAGATGAAGTAAGACATCCAGCCAAAAAGGTATTGCTTTGTTGTTTTGTTGTTTTTATACTATTCTTTGAAAAATCTCAAATCACCTTTGAGGCAAGCTTACAAGTTGTTCTATCAATTGACAAAAATACTAAAAATAATACAAGAAAAGCCACAAAGGAAGTTTGAAGGTTGAACTAGATATTACTTATTTTTCAAAACATGTTACAAACAAATATTTATTGACTAGAATACATAAGGCATTATGCTATTTAGATTATAGGTCCTATCTCATTTAACTCTCACTGCAACTCTGTGATTTAAGTATTATTATTCCCATTCTAAATATAAAGAAACTGATGCTTAACTTATATAAATTGCTTGTAGTCACACAGCTTATAAATTTATGAACAAAGACTTGAATTTCATTCTATCTACCTTCAAAGTCTATGCTCTCCTTAACCATTACAACCACCTCTACCTTGCACCAGACTCAATTATTTTCTTCTGTGAGTCTATGTGCAGTGGGGGAGTGGGAGGGAAGGTGGGCAATTTGTGGTAAGGCATGAGAAAAACTGCATATTTCTTTCAAGTAGGAAGAATGAATTTACTCTGAGCCATCCTTAAATGTATCTCAGAGATGCTTATTTTTTATATGACTTGACAAAGTTTAGAATTCAATCTTTAGCTGTGAAAGACAGTCCCATCCCAAAAGGGGATGACATTTATAACCATGTCCTCATTAGCATCTTCCCAATTAAATTCACAATCTAAAAGGAGTGAGAAATATTCTTAAAAAGCAAAAAAATAATTTAATTCAAGTCATAAAAAAGGAAAATATTCAGAGAGTGGCAAAGCACTTATTGATGTCATTAAATCTTCAATGACCATCAAAGGGAAGAGTCTCTGAAGCACTAAGAATCAGACAAGAGGTAACATTGATTTCCTGTCAGCTTTCACAGGTTTACCACCACAAAGATGGCACACATCATCAATGAAACACTATCAACTTTAAAATAAGTGGAATCAGGGTTCTTGCAAAATTCCCAGGCTTTTTCCTTCCATATTGAAAGCTGTTGGAATGCCAAAAATTTTTCAAGGCCAATGTTACCTACTTCAGGAAAAGAAAATACATGTATAGCCCCATAATATCTTTTGTTGAACATATTCTGTAAGGAAATCTGAGCAATCTAGCTCTCCCAGAATTGCCTTGTTCCTCCAGGGGAGAAAAAATCCTCGTTGGACATCCTGTTTGCACAAGAACTACATTTTCCTTAGGAACTTGACATTAAATATTCCTGTGGCTTTGGCAAGTTTGACAGTAATCTCTTTAAGCCATAGTTTCCTCATCTGTAACATGAGGAGGTGGGATTAAATTAGTTTTATTACTTGGTCCATGTCTAAGGTTTCATAATAAATACAACACCCTGGCAATAGAATTGACACCTTAACTCTTATAAGACTCACACCATGTCACTAAATTTTTCAGATTTCATTGGTGCTGAGTATAGACGAGGAAGGTCATATTGAAATACAGACTGCCTGTCTTTAGGGTGAAAGACAGATTGGATTTCCAAAGTTTCCATCTTCCCGTCTCTGTTCTCCCAGGGAAAATGACTGATAGTGAGCACAGGGAACATAGCTCAGAGAGGAAAATGAGGATGGTAGCTGTTGTGACATCCCGGCTCAAATATCGAACGTGTCCGAAATGTTTCGCAATGTAAGAGAAAGGCTTGAAGACGACGTCACTGAATACTTTTTGGCTGATTAATAGTACGAGCCCTTTGTAGTTTAAATCATCAACCAAATCTGTAAGTGCCCCTTTTATCAGAGAGGCGGTAGAATACGCTTGTTCTACCCCACCTGAACTGCATCTTTACTCAGAATTTTTGTACGCCTCTTCTCTACATGGAATGAATCTTGGCTTTTCAATCTGGAATACAGAATTTATTTCTATGTCAATAAAAACACTTGTTCACAAATTGTGAGAATAATGTATGCATCAGTCAGGAGTAACCCAGAGAAGCAAAAGCACTAAGATACACATCCACACCTCATACATTTTCTATATACATGTAGTTCTTTTATTGGATTTTCAATTGTTTTTCATTTGTCTATATGTGGTCTAAGAACATATGTCTTGACTAATATTGCTTTATAAGTTTTGGATTATTGTACGGCTGATCTTATTTTCCTGTCATCCTGTTTGCTTGTTTTGTTGTCATCTTGTTTTCCTCTTTAAGTTGTCTTGGCAATACTTACTTAGTCATTTGTTTTTCCATATGATTTTCGGGATCAGCTTATTGAGTTGGACATATGCACACATACACACACACACAGGGAGAGAGATAGAAAATCTGACTCTGACTTATTCATTTTGTGTCAATTTATAGACAAATTCTATGACATTGGACAGCTTTACAACATGGAGTTAATTTTTAAAAAAACAAGTAATATTTCTCTATTTGTTATAATCATATCTATTATCTGATATTGTGCCATTGTCCACATAAAAAGGTTTGTATCTTTTATTATATTTATTCCTAGATATATATGATTGCTACTTAAATGGTTTGTCCATATATTAACACAGACAAATGTAATATATTTTAAATTACATTTTCTGATTTTTAGCAATATATAGAAATTCAAATGACTTTTGTATATTGACCATTATATTGTGTGATCTTGTTAATTTTTTGTCATTAATGCTCATAATTTACCTGTACTTTTGGCTTTCTACATAGACCATAGAATCATCTTCAACAAATAAAATAGTTTTATTTCTCCTTTTCTATCCTTCAATCCTGTACTTTTTTATCATGCTGATCCAGCTAGAATCTTCAGTTTCATGGTGAATTGAAATTATTTTAGCAAATTAAAAAAATGTTTTCATGATCTTAAAGATTTTAAACATTTTAACAGTAATAATAATGTTGGTTACAATTTTTTGCAACTATCTTTTATAGCTTTCAGGAAGTGTCTTTATACTTGTAATTTGCTGACAGTTTTGTCATGATTGAATGCTACTTTTATTGGCCACAATTTCTACAACTATTGAGATGACATGCCCATAATAATTTATCAGGATGATAAATTATATTTATCAATTTTTAATGCAAAATCATATTTGATTTTGAAATGAACCCATATTGTTCATGATGTGTGTGTGTGTGTGTGTGTTACTATTTTGTTAGATTTGGTTTGAAACCATTTAGAAGTTTTTCAGACCACAAAGTTTTCATGAATTTCAAACACAAGACCACAAGAGGCCTGAAATTTGGTTACAAATTCTCAGAGTAGATTATTTTTTCCTTCTAATAAAGGTCATTGTTCTGAATTTTTTCTTCTGAATGACAGGTCAGTTTCTTGTTTATATTGAGATTGTATCCCTTTTAGGTTCTAGATTTATGAGGTGGTCTCCAATAGGACACCTCACCTTCAGTGGGCCCTAGGCTCCATCTTCTGTCTCAGTAACCCCAAAATTGTCAAAGTGGAGGCTTAAGTCATCTAGGGCTGCAGTTCCCACCCCCAGGGGTGCAGCCCTATACCTGGTCCGTGGCTTGTTAGGAACTGGGTCGCACAGCAGGAGGTGAGCGGCAGGCAAGCCAGCAAAGATTCATCTGTATTTACAGCTGCTCCTCATCGCTTGCATCACCACCTGAGCTCTGCTTCCTGTCAGATCAACCATGGCATTAGATTCTCAAAGGAGTGCGAACCCTACTGTAAACTGCATATACGAGGGATCTAGGTTGCACGTTCCTTATGAGAATCTAATGCCTGATGATCTGAGGTGGAGCTGAGGCAGTGATGCTAGTCCTGGGGAGCAGCTGCAAATACAGATTATCATTAGCAAAAAAGTTTGACTACACAGAGACCATAATAAATCAATTGCTTGCAGACTCATCAAAACCCTATAGTGAGTGGCAAGTGACAATGTAATAATAATAGAAATAAAGTGCACATAAATGTAATGCGCTCGGATCATCCTGAAACCATTCCCCTCTCCCTACCCTGCTCCATGGAAAAATTGCCTTCCATGGAACTGGTCCCTGGCGCCAAAAAGTTAGGGACCATTGATCTGAGGTTTATTTGAAATCCTCAAGTTTCCTATTTTCACATTAATTCTGGTATATGTACAGGTTGGTTTTTTTTTTATGCTCCTTTTATTCTCCATCAGGAGAATCATTCAGGGTAGTCTACCATAACGCTAGAAAAAGTGTGGTCTATATATTCTACTCAAATTCATATTTATATCTCTCAGTGATTGAAATTCAAAAGACCAATGATAATGTAATTTCAAAGTGCTAAATATATCTCCCATAATTTTAATTAAATTAGTAAAGACACTAATAGATTTTGGTTATAATGGCAACTTCCTAATCATATAAAATGCTTTATTTACAAATGATAGCACGCTTTCCATCAGGCCAACACCAGTTAATTAATATAATTCCTAGTGTTAACATTGTTTCTATCATCTGCTCTACTTTGTTTGAACCTCATCATTTCCACATCTCACCACTGAGGCTATTCTCCTAATTCAATGAATTTAAAAGCATCTCTTTTTTTATGTTTCAAATCCTTTTACCCTTGATATCTTAACTGTGACATGGTGGCTTTTTGGAAAGAATTCTTAATCAAAATGTAAAAAGCCTGCAATTTATTTTTATGTTGCATGTATACAATATGGCAAAAATGACATTACCATCTTACAGCCTGACTTTACCTTTATTAAATAAGACTAATTGCATAGACTCCTTCCCAATAGCTAAGGCTCAAACATTGCATAAAAAGCTAGGTTGTGAGCCAAACTGGTGTATTGCCACAGAATAACTGCTCTCAGGTAGCTGCAAAAGAATGAGATAATAGATAAATGAATTGCACATATTGTTTGCTCAGTACCCCTCTGCAGAATGACATCACCTGAGAAACTATGTCAGCTTTGCATATTGATTGACCTATAATCATATCTGTGGGTTCTGAAGATTCTGTATTGTCCTCACCTGCATCCTGTTTCTCCCCTCTCAACTTTATTGACTATTGTTCTCCTTGTCACTAAGTTGAGAGGACAATAGCATCTGCCACCAACAAATATTTGCAAAATTCCTTTTGTACTTACAAATTGGAGATAGCTTGGGGAAATCTCCAAATTTAATTAATTATCTTGGCTGATTTTTTTATTAGGCCTTCTTTCTTTTTGGAAAGCGTTATCCAAATATAATTCAGTAGGTGGCCTATTGACTATTACCATGGATGGTCCTAGAGTATTATATTAGTGCCATGCTCAGTTTTCTTGATCCTAGATAATAAGGGAGAAGAAAGATCACTCATTGGTCTAAGGTTAAGGCAGGGCATGTTGATAAATTTTATGCAGGGTATTTTTACATTTGAGAAATCACTTAACCTCTGCTTTGATTTTTCTAGCTATAAAGTGGGGTGTTGAAGAGGTTATACAATTAATATTTCTAAAGTACTCTTAAAATGAAAAATGCTGTGCAGGTGTTAATTATCTTGTCATGTCATTATTAATAATAATTTATGTAATACATTTTAGAAAACAACCATCATGCTATGTTTTTTTTTTCTTTTTGCAGCCTGACTGATTGTTTTCCCCAAACAGTATGCATGTTAGTATAATATAGATTTCAAAGTTCATAAAACATGTCTTCTGTAATCTCTAGAGGTAGTCACCTCTAAACAAGTTGTAAATTTAGATTATGCTAAAAGAAAAAGAAAAACAGCAAAACAGATAAGAAAACATGTAGACCAGTAACACCAGGACACACGTATGCTTGTGTGTGTGCATGCACATACGTTTGCTGTGCCAACTAAGAGAGAGAAAGGCTGAAGGGATATTATCTTAATGCAACAAATAGGTCAGCAGTTCTTAGTTTATTTTGACAAACCCCGCTTTCTTCTGTCAATTCTCTTCCCCAGGGGCCTAACAGGAAAAGACCTTCAAATGGCTTTACTAGTTTGTCCAGGCACTGAAGATAACATGCAGGAAGGTAGTAACACAGGGTACTGACAGCTCATGAATCAAGTAAAGGAACAGCTCCTATAACTCTGTTGAGGCCACAAAAACACATTAAAAGCAATAGTGGGAGGAGTGTCATTTATTTTCTATGCCATCTGAGAAGAAGAAATGCTCTTTAATCTAAGAAGAAATCCCCTTTACTAGAATTCTTAAGGACATGTAGCAGCTAGTCTGTGTGAGTGATCTTGAAAAATTCACTAGACGACTGTTATTACCAGGGGTCTCATTTGTGTAGTTCAAGATACTTCTGTAATATCACCAGAGTCTAATATGGAACCTAATACTATTATTTCAGCTTATGCCTGTACTAATTGCTGTCCTCTCTATCCTCCAACAGAGGACAGAGATTTAGATAAACAACATTTATCTAAAACACAAATTTTGATTCCTAAAATTCTACTGTATGTTGTAAATCACTGTGCTTGTCTTAATGGAAAAATCAAAGATGATAAGATGTGGACTCTTGTCGCAAGTGCCTTACTGTCTGGAAGAGGAGATGAGGTATGTATATAAATAATTGTATGCCCTAAAAGTTTATTTTTGCAAAGTACCGCATCAAGTGGATTTTTTTGTGTGCAATAAATTGCCCCCAAACTTAGTGCTTCAAAACAGTAATCAGTTATTTACCTCACAATTCTGGGAATTGACAATTTTGGGCTCAGTTCAGCTGATCTAGATCTGGAATGACTCATGTGTCTGTTGTTTCCTTTAGCCTGGGGACCTCAGACCTCCTGGACAAGATGTCTTGTCCTCCAGTTGTCTAGCCCAGGTTTTTGCATATGCTGTAGAGTTCCACAACAGTAAGAGAGAGAAAATCCCAGGCCTCAAGCACTTTTTTAGCCTCTGCTTGTGTCACATTTGCTAATGTCTTATTGGCTAACACAGGTTAAATGGTCAACCAGATTTATCTCTTGATGAGAAGAACCGCAATGAAACATTACAAGGGCATCAATGTAAGTAAGGAAAAAACTGGGGGCTGTTTTTATAATCTACCACCAGTGAGGGGCAAAAATGGACCCTTGATAGGACATAAGATGCTACTCTCAAGTACCTTGCCTATGAAGCACATATATGCATATATTAATGTAAAATCCAATTCCTGTTCCTTGAATCCCTTTTCCCTTGAGATTCTAAGAACTTTCCAGGATGTCTTATCATGTCCCAAGGGCCATTTCTTGGTGTTATATCCAACATCTCTGCTGGATATAGAACTAAAGTGTACTGCCTTGAGGTTAAAGTGTCTCCACAATTTCTTTTTTTCCAAACAAGCTGTCTCTCTCAACCTTGAAAATGTGTAGTTTTGATACAGCTTCCATGCACAAAGAATTCCTTTTCTTTTCCTGTTGGCTATTGGACTATGCCACTGCAAAGTAGATGGAATTGAACTATGATGGGGCTCAGGGCACACTACTCCAAAATATGGCACCGTGGCATACTGAATAATTTAAGCTGAAGGAATTTGAGGACAGGTAGGTTCAGGAAAGACTCTAACCTTCGCATGGAATAGGTGATAAGTCCCTCAAATGAGAAATGCCTCCCTTATACCTGGAGGAAAGGAAAATCTTTATCTCCAAAGATAGAGGGAAACTATGAAGAATCTGAACAAACAGGCTTTGCTAACTGTCCTCCAGTTTACTACACTCAGTTCATACCCTTTCATTTTATCATATTTTTCCAAGACTTTCTATTCTTTATCAAACCTAGTATAAGAATGCTCAGGTTTAAACATTTCTTTGTGTCTCCATTTCCTTATGAAGGCTCCCATGTCACATAAAACTTATATCAAATACATTTGAATGCTTTTCTTTTGCTAAACTATCTTTTGTTACAGAGACCCAGCCAAGAACCTGGAAGGGTGGAAGAAAAAAGATATTTTTCCTCTCCTACAGCTAGCAGTTCTGGTTGCTGCCTCTGTCTTTGCTGCAAAACTTCTTCAAGTTACAAGGGAAGAAGAAATCACTGTCTATGTTACCTCAAAGGACATTTAAACCTAAATATCCAAACTGATACGTCTACTTCCAATATTATATCTTTTCATATTCACTTACATATTTACATTACCAGAAAGTGATGCTTCCCTCTCACAGTGTCGGAACTACTATACCCTTTTCACTAGCGTAACTTTTAGGTAAAGTTCAGTGACTTCTTGATGGGTTTATTTTAAGGGTCCTATTGCCGTTACCTGTCTTTATACCTAATTCAGGGTCATCCTCAGCCATCCCAAAAGGTTTAAATAACATTAAATTCAGAAAAGAATATGTGGTCTTGATTATTCCCTGCCAGAGCTCCCTAGTGGCCACACCAAACCACAAAAGTGGAATGGATTAAATTAAGAAGAGATAAGTATTCTTGTTAAAGATAGATTATTTACAACTAAGGGAATCAAGGAAGATTTTATGAAAATTATTTCATTTTCTCCCTTGACTTGAAGAATGTATAATCTTTGGTTATTAAGTAAAAGGAAAAAAGGCGTTTTTATAATGGGTAAGTGGAGCAAATGCTCAATTACTAGAAGTTCAAGCTGTTTTGGCAGAAGAGATTCCTGGAATAGAATATAGAATTTTTAAAGGGAAGAAACAGGTGATAATTATAAGGAGGGTATAGAAATAGATCCTGCAGTACCTTGAATGATAGACTAAGGGGTTTAAATTTTTTCATAGGGAATAATGAGAGTGACAAGATCAGAGATATGTTTTTGAAACATAAATTTGAAAATAGCTTGGGGAATGCACTAAACAAGGGTCATGGGTGATATGGAAATGAGCTTTAGGAAGGCTATCATGACAGTCCAGGCAAAAAGCTTTTCAGTTCCCTGATTTGTTTAATGGGTATAATATCTTTTACTTAACTTGAGGATTGAAAAATGTATTTCACTTGTAGCACCCAACACAGTGCTTGGCACTTAAAAGGAGGGCTGTGATAATGGTAAATTGCTACTGCAGGTTTCAGATTACCCTAATTAGAATGTATATCGGGTTTCCAATACAGAGATTATAAACTTAAGGTGAAACTCTTCCTGTGCCCTTAATGAGCCTTGTTCCCCTTTATATTTGACAGAGTTTAAGTTCTCAGAAAATACTTGTTAAATAAAATGCACACCCACATATTACACAATTGTTTTTAAGTATATATAATGTGACACAGATTTAGATAATTCAAATTATGAGGACCACACACTTTAAGTATTTTAATCTTACTGTCTTTCTGTCTGCTACAAGCAGATTTTCTAAACTCTCTCATATTGTTGAACTAGTCTCACAAATCAGTAGGTTTTTGCCATCTGGTAAATAAAGGCAGAAGGGGCTTTGTCACTGCTTCATTCTAGTGCCACACCAAATTTCAGGTTCCAGTTCAGTCCATTTCATCCCAGGCCTTTTGCATAGATTCAGCCTGTCTGCTGGTAACCTGCAGCAGGTCAAAATCTAGCCCCATATTCTGTAAACATCTGGAACTGGTCTAGCCTATTGCTTTATGCTCTTTCTTCTATCCTGACTTTTGAGACCTTCGTGGCTCTCTCAGATTTATCTTCTTTCTAAATCCCTGTCCCTGTGTGCATGTGCTTGTGTGATTTTGCCCTTTCTTATTTCCCTTGGATTCCATTTGTTATTTGTTCTCATTCTCCGTGCATCACATCTATGATTCTCACTTCTGTCTGGCGCCCCAAAGCCACAGGATCCTTCCTGACTGGAAAAGCCCTGTTGACCTTCTAACTGAGGTAGGGGGATCAGAAACTGTTAAAGATTTGGTTTTGTGTTAAGTCAAGAAATGTGAGAAGTGCTAGAATTAAGAGTCAAGGCTATATAAGTCACTGTAAGTTCCAGGGTCACTTCTAGTGGGCAATAATGA
>CM052444.1:53139175-53157884 GCA_028533085.1 Varecia variegata | reverse complement strand
AAAACTCATCCAATTATCATTAATGAGTAAGATCATTAGTGTCAGAGAGAAAATAGAAAGCAGGGAAGACTATGATGAACCAAGAGGATAACCCCATAGATAGCTGCCAGCCACTACTCAGTTCTAGCTAATTGTTCCATGAGGAGATTCAAGCCTGAATATACCTAATTTTCTGATTTTTTATAAGAAGATAGAAATCTATAGTTTATATGGCTTAATTACATCCAAGATATTGTAGGCCCAGTATTTTTTAACCATAACCTCTCTTTTATAATAATGGAATGGAGTGAAATTTTATAAAGATGATACCCTATTCAATTAGGGATATTAACATTAAATTATATAGAATTTACTCAGCAGCTATGAATACTATACAAGGAATTTGGTTTTTATTGCCAATTCTTTTATTCAACAATAGCATAATATTAACCTGATTTATTTTTTATTTCTCCTAAATAATTTTCCCCTATAAATCTCTTAAGGGAAAGCCAAGAAGCTTAACTCTGGGGAAAAATAGATAGACCAGTTAGAGCAATAAAATCATTACTAGACTGTGCCTGTCAAATTAGTCATTAAAGTCACTAAGAATTTCTGAGTCTTTTGTGAGACAATATTCTGGAAAGCTAGGCATTGCTGAGCTAAAAGAGGATTTTCTAATTCCTTAAGCTCCATGAACATATCAAGAACCAACTCCATAGAGTGAAGCTTGAATAGTCAGTTTTATTCCAAGCCATGTAGAGACCTGAGGTTATGATGTAATAGAAATCCCACCTGCCAAAGTAGAATGCAGAAACCTGTCTGAGTGGGAAGCAAGAGAAATTCTGGGAGAGAAAATTTTAATGAAAGAAAGTAGGTGCCAGTTTATCATTTCTCCCTGAAAGGGAATCCTCAAGGTAGTATGTGAAATAAACATCTAGATTAAAACAGGGGAACCTCGGGAAAGCCAAAATCCTCTCTCAATAATAACATCACATTGTTTTGGTATCATATCCAGCATGGCAAAGCAATTTGCAAATGCACATGTACTTGAGGCAAATGATCAAAAAATAGCATTCTTATTTCCCCATAGCCTGTAAATGGAGGGTTTCTATTTAGAAGATGTAAGAATATCAGAAGATTCACACGTTGTGGTCCAGATGAAGAACCCATGGTGTATGAGGGCTCATGGACAAAGGCTAATGGCCATGATCTTGAATTTTCCACAGCTGGTGTACACACGACATCTTTTTGCTGCCTGGCATCCTGGATAAGTTGGAGTAGGGTTGGTAAAATTTCTGAAAAACTAACCTTTTATCCCTAAAAAAAAATGGAGTTTACTCAAAGATACTGATTTAAACCTGAAGAATCAGAGCTATCTTCACTTGACAATTTTAAGTCCTTACTCTCTCCATTACTACCCAGTAGGTTAGGACCTTAAGAGCCAGATTACGTCAGTTATAAATAGAGTAGCTATTTTCTTTCTCACCTTACAAATGATTTGTTAATTATTGACCTTACTACATCTCTGAGAAATTAGAGGACTTCTTAGATAGGCCCAACTCATTGTCTCTGCTGGGAAGTTACATTAATTTCTGTTTTGTTTTAGTTTCTGGTTGTCTTATGCTTTGCTGTTATGTCCAACACTGGCCTCCCCCCATGCTTGCCTGCTATAAGATGCCCCTTTTTAAAATCAAGGCATTTATCACCAAATGGGGACAAACTCAGCCTACAACAGATCACATTTCAGATTTTAATGTTGAATCTTCAACATATTTTATAGTTCCAATTGTTCTAGTTCTTTACTGTAATAAACTTAAGAATATTTTATTTCTTCAAATACATATCCCTTGATTAGTTATTATGTAAGTTCTCACTTTTATGTCCTCTTTTTCTCTAATTTGCCTTCAAATAACTATATGATGGGAGGGTCAGGGGAACATAAATCTTTTATTGGGCTTGTGGAGAATAACTTCACATGTAAGATTGATTTATAAGTCCCTGTTTAACATTTCCCTTCACTATGAACTCAAAAAAAAAAAAAAAAAACTTGTTTCAAAAATATGGACTTTATGGTACTTGTATAATGCCAGGATAAAAAGGCTTGTTTAATAGTAATAACAGATTAGGAAATGTCTATGTTGTCATTTCCTGACCATATTATATGGCTATGCCAACATGACATATGACTCACTTGAATGTGGGGGTTGGATAGGAACAGTAAGATACTAAAGATGTTTGGGAGAAGCAGCTCTTCAGAGCTAGGAAACTGTCATGGTAGAGAAAATATAAGTGAAAAAAAGCAATAAGCCAAATGAACTAAATTTAAAAACAGGAAATTTACAGAAAAGGAAACTGGAATGAGCAAAGAAGGTAAAAAAGAGAAACTCTTAAACGCTGTTGGGACTCTAGTTGGTACAACCACTGTGAAGAGTGATTTTTTGGAAAATAATAGTTTGAATATAAATATATATATATATATATATACACACACACACACACACACACTCTATGGCACAAAATTTCTACTGCTGATTATAGTACCTACCCTGGAGATGTTCACACATAGGAGCAGGAAAACATGTACAGCATTTTTCATTGTATCTAGTAATAGTGGATTAAACTTAAAAATAATATAATTATGTAATGGAAAAACTAAAGCTTTAAAAAATTAACTCTAGATAGATTACTCCCTCAAGATATAGGCATGTATCTCTATATGTATTTATATAAATAATATAAATACATGAACATTAATATGAATAACAGCTTTCAGAATGGTATGTAGGGTATATTACATGATACTATTTGTAAGAACACATAAAATAATAAATATAATAGGCATCATGTATACATACATTTAGATATATGTAAATTTATGAAAACATGTAATAGAGGTCAAAATCATGCTAACACTTGCCTCTGCAAAAATAGACAGGAAGATATGACTACCAGTGTAAGTGAACTAGCACTCAACTTTATCTGTATCCTTTTCTTAAAATAATACTTGAAGAAAATTTGAAAACATGGTAACAATTGCCTTTTTTGAATTATTGGAACATAGATGTTAGTTATACAATTTCCTTTAACATTTACATTTTTAAAATTTCTAAAAACGATTGGCGGAATCAGAAATCCCTCATATTTTTCAGCTTTGAATAAAAGAATAAATCTGGATTACATACCCCAGATCAATGTCTTCCAGCTCTTTCTAAGGAAAACGAATCTTAACTTTTTTTGCAAGATGGCCCATAGTCGTAAAAATTCTGTTCCTTTTCTCCCTCCCCCAAAGAAATCTGTTCCCAATTCCTTAAAAAGTATGATGAAGAAATTAATGTGGGGCTTTTGTCTCCATGCCTTATTGAAATCTGGGGTAGCTCATTGGCATTCTCAGTGTTCAGTAATTAGCTAAGGCAGCTCCTGCAAAATAAGGCAGGTACAACCAAGTGACTGTGGCTCTGAGTGTACGTGTCCTGACCCATCACCACTGAATAGCTTGCATAAAATTCTTCCCTCTAATGCTATTTAAAAAAAAAAAGAAAGGCATTTGCTCTTATTTTCATGATCTCTGAAAACTCATTCAGAATTTAGAATACAAAAAATAACACATGCAAATAGCTTTAGATAACACAAATTTTTATAATTGTGTTCATGTGTCTATGCACTTTATATAGCTCTGTAAAATATTTTGAAAATGAATGGAAGGGCTATAGCTCACTTTCCTAGACCCATGGATTTGAGAACAGTATGAGGCATCTAGTAGGAACTTACTAAATCTTTATGGAGAGAAGGAAGGAAAAAGGTAAGAAATTTGTTGTGACTAAACATGGAGGCCAAAGTTAGAGGTAGTGCAATGACAAGAAAATGACTTGCACTGTAGTTGTAAAGAGTAACACTTAACCCAGAGAACTGCCTTGTAAAATTTATATAAAGTTGCTCTCAAGGTATGGACCTACATACCTTGTTTGAAGGATAAGTTTTGGAAGAGATGCAAAAGAGAAAACAGAAGACCTTATATCTAAGTGGCATACCCTTTTTGGGTCTGAATTTTTGATTCTTCTCGTGATATGTTTGATATTCTTTGGAGGGAAACCTAGAAAAGCCAAATGTGAAGGAGGGTATGTGGGGTCTGGGGAACACATTATGTTTTATATTGTGCAGAATTGTGTCAGTGTAAGCAAAAAGAATTCTTGTGACTCACACAATATTGGGCCCAAATTACAAGGACCAAGGATTCCACATAGAGATTTGAGGCTAAAAATGTAAATGAACTTTATTTGCTGTTCCTCTGCAAATATCCTTGGGAAGATAAAACTCATAAATGCACTTCTTTAAAAGTGAAATTATGCGTTTTCCCATTGCATTGCTATATAAATGTAGTATAAGATCAACCGCCTAAAGAGATCTGAACATCCACAAAGTCAAATTTCAGAACTCTGTTAATTTCTTCATTTTCACATTTTAATCAACATTACACTTAGGGGAAAAATACAGTTACCATTATCCATCTGAATATCACTTTATTTTCTCTTTTATGATAATTTCTTAGTTAGTCCCTAACCTGTCATTAAAGTGAATTGAAATAACACATGGATATAAAATAACAGGAAATCCAAGTGTAAAAAAATGGTTTTAAGCTTTATTTCTCAGAAATAAGAATATTTTAATATTGGTGTTTTCTTATAGATTTTTTTTCCCCTTTCTGCTTGTCTGTTAAGTTAGTGGGCAGGCTGGTGAACGAGATTTTTTCATCTGAAATGCAGGAATACTCTGAAATTTCCAGAGTAAATGGAAAGGTTTTGCCTGCTACTCTGTGTAAGTTTTAAAGAGTAACTTACCTTGCTGGTGCCTGTTCCATATTAAATTTTATGTATAACAATTAAATGCCCCTCTGAGCCATCTGGTTTATTGGTTGTTTGAATTTAAATTTTTCAACTTGTCCTCCCAATTTACTCATAGTGGGACCAGATTTTCTCAGTTCTTTTTTCATAAATTCCCTACATGTAGCCAGTCCAGTAAACTCCCTGCTGATGTGGCTATAATGTGGCTCATGCTTTTAAAGTTATATATCCATGCATTAGACCTCACAAGGAAACGTGTGTATCTCTAGTTCTGCCCCCTCAAGTAAATTGGGACACAATACATTTTCAGAAAAATTACCTTGCTGGGAACTGAGTTGACTTTGAAATTAATCCCTTCTTTTCTTTTTGTTATAAATATAGTCTGGTAAGAATTCTGTTATATAGGTTATAAAGGTTCTTCATTTGTACTTTAAATTGGAAGATAACTAGTTTTCTTCTATTTATTAATCAGAAAATTATTTTTAAATCAATGGAAAGAAAAAAATCCACATTTCCTCCAAGATTTCATTTCAGAAGATTGTTTAGATTATCAAATTGAAGGTAAATATGTAGATTCAAAAAACTGCTTTTTTTGTTAAAATTTAAATAATTTTATATGCTTTATACATTTAAGCTACATAATAGACTATGTAGCCTAAATAATATATTAATTCAGTAAAACAGAAAATTAGCTGCACTTTCATGTTAGTAAAACCTGGTTGGGGTTTTATTACTTATTAAAATATTTTCAGATATTTATTTTTGTACCATGTAATTTAAGTGCCAACAATAGAAAATCAATCCCATTTTACATAATTTATCGTCTTTGAATGTGTTATATTTAATTGTTTTATCAACATTTTTTAAAAGAAAAAAGATCATTCACATACATAGACTACCCAGAATTAACAATTTTGAATTCTGTATGCTTTTAGTAAAGCATGTTATATTGTATATACATATATTGCATACATGTATATGCAATCTATCTATATAATATGTATGAATATAAAATATCTATGTATATACGATATATATGTGTGTGAAAGCCCTTCAAGAAGTAACTACTAAACACTGCAAGTGCTGTGCACTGTTTTAGGTGCTAAGGCTACATTGGTGAATGATACAGACAACAATCTTTTCCTTCTTGGAACTTTATTCTTGGGAGAGGAGACATAAGAAAATAAGCAATAAGCATAATCAATATTTAAATTATACAGTATTCTAGAAAGATATAAATTCTATCATATAGAAACAGATGAGAGAGACTGAGATTGTCCTGATGGGAGTGGGTTTTCTGTTTTTAAAGGGTTGGAGGAATTATAATTGGCTCATGAGGTAAGGGAATGAGTCATGTAAATAACTGGGGAGGAATGTTCCAGGCAGAGCAAAGAGCCAGTAAAAAGGCCCCAAGATGGGAATATTCTGAGACCGGAAAGGACAGTGTGTCTAGAGTACAGTTTGCCAGCAATGGAGGAGACATAGTGGACAAAAATAGAGGATGATGAAGTGGCTCAGGTCACACAAGACTTTGTAGATCTTTGAAAGGAGTTTGAGTTTTACTCTTGACAGGATGAAGTAATTTGATTCTACTTAGATATTAACAATATCCCTCATGCTTTTTCTTCCAGTCCCTACCTCTGTCCTGAGTCAATCATACCAATTATTAGTTGAATATATTTGTCTTCCCCATTTGTATTATTTTACTATTAATATTTTAAAACATTTTAAACAGCTTTATTGGTGCACAATTGACAAATAGGCCACATGTACCTAAAGCATACAATTTGATAACTTTTGACATATGAGTCTGCCATGAACCCTTGAATGCAATTAAGATAATGACATTTCTTCCCCCTCCAGAAGTTTGCTCTTGACTCATTGTAATCTGTCATTCCCTTTGCCCTGTTGACAGATAACCCCGGAGTTGTTTTTTTTTTTTTTTGTCAATATAGGTTAGTTTGCATGTTCTAGAGTTTTATTATACATAAATGGAGTTATACATTCAATAGTACGTACTTTATTTTTTATCTGCTTCCTTCATTCAGAAAAGAATGAACAAATATTGAGATTCATTCTGGTTGTATCATGTATCATTAGTTTATTCCTTTTTATTGCTGAGCAGTAGCCCATTGTATGATATATCATATTTTGGTTATCTACTCATCTGTTGATAGACATTTGGGTTATTTCCACCTTTGGCTATTACAAATAAAGCTTCTCTGAACATCAGTATATAAGTCTTTGTGTGAACATATGCTTTCATTTTTCTTGAGCAAGTATCTAGAGATGGAAGAACCAGATTATATGTTAGTTGTATGTTTAATTGTATGTTATGTTTTCAGTTCTTTTAAACTATTTTTTAAAGTAGAGGTACCATTTTACATTCACACTGGCAGTGTTTGAAAGCTCTAGTTGCTCCCTATCTTTTCCAGCATGTAATATGTCAGTCTTCTATTTATGTATTTATTTATTCCAGCTTTATTGAGGTATAATTGTCAAAAATTGTATATTTACAACATGATGTTTTGATACAACTATACGTCATGAAGTGATTACCACAATCTAGCCAATTAACCTGTCCATCATTTCAAATAGTTACCATTTTGTGTACGTGTGTGATGAGAAAATTTGAGATCTACTCTCTTCACAAAAATAAAGTATACAAAACAATATTATTAGCCATAGTCACCATGCCATATAGATTTCCAGAACTTATTCCTCTTGCATAACTGAAACTTTTTACCATTTGACTAATATCTCTCCATTTCTGTCATGCCAGCACCATCCTCCCTCCCCAGCCCCTGGCAACTACCATTCTTCTCTCTTCTTTTATGAGTTCAACTTTTTCAGATTCCACATATGACTGAGATCATGCAGTATTTGTCTTACTGAGCCTAGCTTATTTCACTTAACATAATGTCCTCCAGATCCATCCATATTTTTTCAAATAGCAGGATTTTTTCTTTTTTAAGGCTGAATAATATTTCATTGTATATAGACACATTTTCTTTATCCATTCATCCACTAATGGATACTTAGATTGATTCTATATCTTGGCTATTGTAAATAATGGTGCAATGAACATGGGAGTGCACACATTTCTTCAATATATTGATTTTTATTTCCTTTGGATATTTACCCAAAAGTAGGATTGTTGGATTATATGGAAAGTCTATTCTTAATTTTTTGGTGAATTTTCATACTGTTTTTCATAATGGCTGTACCAATTTACATTTCCATCAACAGTGTACAAGAGTTCCCTTATCTTCAAATCCTCACCAACACTTGTTATCACTTGTCTTTTTGATGATAGGCATTCTAACATGTGTGAAATGATATATCACATTTTAGTTTTCATTTATATTACTCCAATGATTAGTTATGTTGACTATTTTTTTCATATACTTGTTAGCCATCTGCATGTTTCCATTAGTAAATGTTTATTTAGATCCTTTGTTCATTTATTAATGGGGTTGTTTTCTTGCTATTCAGTTGAGTTTCTTACCATTTTGGATTTTAACTCCTTATCAGATGTGTGGCTTATAAATATTTTCTTCTATTTATAAGTTGTGTCTTCTCTCTGTTGATTATTCCTTTGGTATGCAGAAGATTTTTCATTTGATATAATCTCATTTGTCTATTTTTGCTTTTGCTGTCCATTCTTTTGGGGTCACATCCAAAAAATCAATTTGCCCAGACCAATGTCAAGAAGATTTTTTCCTTATGTTTTCTTCTAGTAGTTCTACAGTTTCAGGTCTTACATTTAAGACTTTTATTCATAATGACTTTTTTTATATGTTATAAGTTAAAGGTCCAATTTCATGCTTCTGCATATGGATATTCAGTTTTTCCAGCATCAGTTGCTGAAGAGACTGTCATGTCCCTGTTGTATGTTCTTGGCATCTTTGTGGAAAATCAATTTGCTGTCAATTCATGGATTTATTTCTGGACTCTATTCTGCTCCATTGGTCTATATGTCTGTTTTTATACCAGTATCATATTGTTTTGCTTACTATAGTTTTGTAGTATATTTTGAAATCGGGTAGTGTGATACCTCCAGCTTTGTTCTTCTTGCTCAAGATTGCTTTGCCTATTCCAAGTTTTTTGTGGTTCCATATGAATTTTAGGATTATTTTTACTATTTCTTTGCAAAATGTCATTGGGATTTTGGTAGGGATTGCCTTGAATCTGTAGATCACTTTGGGTAGTATGGACATTTTAACTAAATTAATTATTGCAACTCATGAACATCAGATAGCTTTCTATTTATTGAGTCTTCATCGTCTTTCACCAATGTTTTATTGTTTTCAGTATACAGAGCTTTCATATCCTTGGTTAAATTTACTTTTAAGTATTTTCTTGATGCTAATGAAAATGAGATTGGTTTCTTAATTTCCTTTTTACGTAGTTTATTATTAGTATATGGAAACATTTTTGTATTTTGATTTTATATTTTGCAACTTTTTCTAATTCATTTATTAGTCAGAAGTGTTTTTTGGTGGGGTCTTTAGGGTTTTCTCTCTATAAGATCACATCATCTGCAAACAGGCATAATTTTAATTCTTCCTTTCCAATTTGGATACCTTTTATTTCTTTGTTTTGCTTAATTTCTCTGGGTAGGAATTCAAATGCTGTATTGAATAAAAATGGTGAAAGTAAGCATCTTTGGTCTGTTCTTTTTCTTAGAGGAAAAGATTTTATCTTTTTACCATTGAATATGATGTTAGTTGTGGGCTTATTATTATGCTGTCATTATGTTGAGAAGCATTCCTTTTATACTTAATTTATTGAGAGATTTTAACATGAAATGATGTTGAATTTTGTCAAATGCTTTTTTCCGCATTTATTAACATGATCATAAAAATTTTAGTCTTCATTCTGTTAATGAAATACATCACATTATTGATTTGTGTATGTTGAACCATCCTTGCATCCCAGGATTAAATGCCATTTGATCATTGAGTATGATCCTTTTATTTATTTATTTATTTATTTTTTGAGTATGATCTTTTTAATGTGCTGTTGAATTTAATAATAGTTGGCTAGTATTTTGTTGAGGATTTTTGCATCTGTGTACCTAAGGAATATTGGCCTATAATTTTCTAAGAGTGGATTTTCTAGTTCTAAGTCTATTTTCTAGGTCTAATTGTAAGCAGTTGCTGCTACTGTGCAGTCTGCTCATATCTTTTGCCCATTTCCTATTTGAATGCTTGTTTTTTTTCTTTTTTATTTACAAGGCATATAAATTATACATCTTATAAATAAGATAAAGCATATCTTCTAGATGTAAATCTTTTTAGTCACAATTTTTTAATAATCTTCTAACATCTTGTCTTTTAAAATAGTTTGCCATTTGTTGTAATATTTTATTTTTTATGTTAATTTTTATTATCTAATATAGTAAAGTTTAACATTTTTTCTTTTATATATTTTTATATATTATTTAAAATATTCTTCCTATTCTGCATTTAAAAATAAAAAACATAAACAAACATTGTTTACATTTATAAAAGTTTTGAATTTTCTTCCACATTTAGGCCATTAATTCATAAAGAATGTATGTAATATCTAACTTCATCTTTTTTTTCATGTAGAAAGCTGGTTTTCCTTAACATTTATTGAAGGGTCCTTTCCCCAGCGATTTACAATGTCACCTCTTTTTTACCCAGGTAGCTGTTTTGTGTATGATTGACTCTTTTGTTTATGAATTTTCTGTGGGTAGAGAATGCTATTTATCTTCTTCATACCCATGCTAATTAGCATGGACCAGTTGACAATGAAACCTTTCAAGAAGAGATGTCATTTGAATTGGAGCTTGACAGAAAACTTATAATTAACCAAGAGCACATGGCTGGTTCATAGGGTTTTATTAAATTTGGTTTAACAAATATGTCTGAAAGTAAATATAAAAAATAACAACTCTTTTCTTATCAAGTATGGCATTCTAAATTTCTCAAGGGCTTAATTTTGCAATTTATGTTTGAATAACTACGAAGCATGAGATCCTCATGTTAAAAATTATTTATTTTTTAACAACATTAAATGGTTATTCAACATCTAATCTGTGATGGGCTATAACTTAAGACTTAGTGTATAAAAGCAGCCAGGTCACATTCTATATCCTCATGAAGCTCACAGTCTATTCAAGGGTTAGATGCATGAAGAAGTAACTATGATGTAATAAGTGCTCTAGGAGGGACAGATATGAAGGAAAAACAGAATATAGTGAAGGAAGGGTTAGCCTTGCCATAGAGAGCCAGAGAAGTCTTCATAGAAGTAATCATGACTTAGCTGAATCTAAATAATAAAATTTAAAGTTCACCAGGCAGAAAAAACAAATGTGTTTTCTTACTGAAGAGAATGACAATCACAAAGTCACAGAGGCATGATGGAGGATGGCATGTTCAGGAAATAGCAGCTGACCTTTCATAACTAAAGCAAAAAATTCAAGGTGAGGAAAGGAGTTGGAAATTAATCTGGAAAAATAGTTTGGGGTCAGATTTTGAAGAGATTTGTATGAAGAAGTTGGATGTAATTCTGTGGGCAACAGGCAACCATTGAAACTTTGAAATAGGCATATCACATGACCAAACTTGTATATCAGAAAAACAACTGATGTCAGAATGATGGATGGACTGAAAGACATAAAGACTTAAGACTTCCTGAAGTTTATTTTCATAGAAAAATAAGAAACAGATTTCTAGATTTCTGTAATATACTCTTAACTGGTCTCTTTGCCCCTATCTTTGCTTCCTGTTGGATAATCAGAAAACAGCAGACAGAGATATTCTTTTAAAAGTCAAGTCAGCTCATCGAACTTCTCTGCTCAACTTTTGCAGTGATTCTCCAAATCACCCAGAGTGAAAGACGAAGTCCTTATAATCAATAGCATATAAACTTCCATCCCTGCCTGACTTTGTCTCTTACTATTCTCCTGGTTTCCTCACTCCAGGAGGAAGCCAGGAGAGTGTCTGGCCTCCTTATTGGTCGTCATATATGCCAGATATGTTCCCGTCTTAAGACCTTTGTCCCATAAATGCAGAATTAATTCCTTTACTGCTTTTAACTCTTGGCTTAAGTGTCACTTTCCTGACCTCCCTATTTAAGATTGCAAACATCCATCTTTACCTACCACTCACAATCCTCTATATCCTGCTCTATGTTTTCTCCCCAAAACATTTATTATCCTCTGACATACTATTTAATTTACTTTTTAAATATGTCTTTCTCCCTTGCTAGAATTCAAGGCAAGGATCTTTTCTTTTGTTTAATAATGTATTCAAAAGTGCCTAGAACATTGTCTGGCACATAACAGGCTCTCAGTAATTAATACATTTAACGAATGAAATGATGAGGCCCTTAAGACAGTAAGATACTAGGAGGGACATAGTTGGAGTGAACTGTTTTACAATGAATTCAATGGAATTTTTGATGGGACTTAGTGACTGGATAATATGACCATTAAGTGAGATGGGAATAGAACTTTTACTTATTTCTCCAGCTTTGTTAAATCAGTGGATCAAAATGTTATTATCCTATATTCTTCTCTTATTTCTAGTAAAAGAGGAAGAGTAAGTTATTTCCCTTATTAATTTTAAAATGATGTCGAGACTGTATGAAAATGAACACCAGTTTAAAAAAATATAATAATTCTTTTATATTCTCTAGATACACAGATATGCATTGTCATTGCTTTAGTGTCTGATAAATATTTTATAGTTTCTCCTTGGAAGAGATAAAGAGAGAGAAACAGACAGCAAGAGAGGGGGTGGCGGGGTGATAGGCTCTCAAATTATCATCCACCTGCTTCAAATATTATAAGTCGAATAAAGGGAAAACAGATTCAAATTATCCTCCATTGCTCATGTTTCTCTTTTTTTACTATGGGGCTATTGTCCATGTGATTCCAGTTACACTGAATCTAGCTCTAACATGGGTGCAATTACCTGCTCTTAAAATAGTCTGGTGTCTTACAAGAACATAAGATCATGACTGCTGTATTCTGAACAGTGTGCCCCTGAGAGGAGAAAGAGAAAAAGCTTCACTCAGGCTTGGATTTGATAGAGCTAATTTTTAAGTTACGGCTCTGTTAACTTATTAACAACAATCCCTAAAGCAAATTATTTAAACTCCTCAAAAATCAGTACCTTCATTTGTAAAATGATACTATTGTACAATATTGTTGTGAGCATGAAATGCAATGTTTTTGAAAATTGTGAAGTGTGATAAAAGTGAAGATGCAGTCATCATTCTGAAGAGCAACGTGGAGTCACTGTCAAGGAATCAAGTAGAGAAATTCATGTTACTTGGTCTTTAAAAACTGTTCTAGTTGGTAAAAGAAAAACTAGTTTTACAATTTTTTTCAATCAATTATGGTACTAGATTCCAGAGTTTTTTCCCTACTAGACAGTCACAGACTGAGTTGTCACATTTATGTTTTTGTCCTCAAAGCTGCCTTGGGGTATAGTCACTCCGGGACCCCTTGAAACTTTACATTAGCTTATATCAGGATATTTCCTGACTAGAAACACTGCTAAATTGACATCTTTAAGAGAGTTAAGAGAAAAATAATCCAGTACTCCAATTTCAACTTTAGAGTATTTGCCAGAATTTGTGAATGTATAGTCATAAATATAGTTTCATACCATTCTTATGAAATCTAAGATTTGAGTTTTGTATCTTGATTACATGCTTGGAAATTTCCATAATTAGTAATCCCTTTATTTTTTTCCCGCAATTTTCATTGCTAAAGTTCTTCCCATATTACATAAGACAAAGTCAACATTGATTTGTTTCTTCTTTTTTGTACTTATAAAAGTCAATAACTAGAGCAACAAGACATCATGGGCAAGAGAGAATTATTTTGACCTTCAAAGAACAAAGGCATTAATGGAAGACAGTTTAATGGAATAGAAGGCACACTGAACCAGAAAAACAAAGGCTTAAATTTAGTCCTAGTCTGCTAGTGGTTATATCCTAGGCCAATCATTTACCTTTCTCTGCATCAACTTCCTTACCTGAAAATAAGCAAACAGACTTCATAATTTGTCAGTATCTTTGAGCTACAAGATTCTATGCACATTATCTGATTTCCTTCTGGGAGAAGGATGGTAATTAATGGAAATGATTATTTTTTTTTAAAAAACCGCTAACTGAAAGCCAAAAATGTTTGAAGCAGGTATCATCCTGCTAACTTGGAGTCATTGGAGAAGACATCATTTACTAATTGTCCAATAGAACTCCAATATCAGCTTAGAGAGGCAACTCAATCATACTTATAGAATTCCTTCCCTAGGTAGTATAAAATTCAGTAGCGAGTGATATCTAAAAGCATGCATTTGTACTAGATTCCCTGTGAAATTACTTTGATATGAGAGTTTGTCAGATGAGATTTGTTGAGAAATGTATTCTCTATTTCTAATTACTTTTCCCATTTCAGGGCTCCTGAACAACTCTTGACAAAACTACAGTGAAAGTTCCATAAAACCTTCAACATCTACCCCTCAAGGCTCTTAAGTTAATTCTGAACCAAAGAGAAATCTGATATCCCATATAAAAATAACAATGCATGTTATGCTAATTATTTATCTGAACACTAGAGAGCTTTGAATAAAAAGTCAATAAAAGCAATATATTAGATGGAGATGATAAAAGTAACAGCAATTTCACTTTTAACAAGTTTTTCTGATGTTGTTATTCTTTTTGGAAATTCTGCTTCATCCAAGAATGCATACTGAGGCACTCTGGCAGAGTTCATATAGAGTTGATAGCAGGCACAGTAAAAAAGTTCCTATCCTTCTTTTTTGGGAGGGAAATAAAATAAATCCCCACACTAACAGATATCAATATAGATAATAAGAAAAACCACAATAGCTCAGAATGATTGTATGTGACCACTGTATTTTCTTTTATAGTGTCATTACTCAGTCAAGAAACATTTATTGACAACTTGCCACATACCAGGCACAGTGAAATAATTTCATATGTTAGACCCTAGGTTATTACTTTGCAGGCAACTAAGTTCTTTTAAATGAAAGGAATTACCATTCCTTTGGCATCTTCACTGCAACATGTGCCATCTATTGCTCTTATTTTCTTGATCGTCACTCCACGAAATGTCTTATTTTGTGCTTCTCATTATTCTTAAAACATTTATTGACTCCATCTTGCTTATTACCAACTCAAACACTCTCCTTAGTATTTTTCCATCACATACTGCTTCTGCATTGTCCAGAGCTTTACACTTGAGTTGCAGTAAGCACAGTTTCAAAGCTTGTGAACGTGTTGCACTCCAAGAATTGATAAATCATTCCATCTTGCCGTATGATGCCAATTAGAACTAACAATTGGCATTGAAGACTTTGCTTAAGGAGAACAAGTGCTTAGTAACACTTCTCTGGAAAAAAAGATCTGAATCTTATGGATTGACTCCACAATTGATGATTGCATGGAAAATTCTCTTTTACTCAAACTTTGTATCTTGAAAATTTTTAAGCAAACTGAAAAGTTGAAACAATAGTACAGTAAACACTCAAATATTCTCCAGCTAGATCTACTAATTGTTAACATTATACCACTTTAACTCTCTTTACACACACACATTTTTCTGAACCATTTTTAAATAAGTTCATAAACCATAACTCTAAATACTTCTTCATGTATCCCTCAAAACTTATAACCAAAAGAAAGCATGGGGACTTTTCTATATAATCACAATAATTACATAATTGCAACTCTTGAAAATTTTAAATTGATCAAACAGACTTGTCTAACAGTACATTATAAAATGGCCTCGGTTGTTACAATAATGTCCTTTATAACTATTTTGTTGTTGTGTTGGCCAAGATCCAATTAAGGATCATATGATATATAGTTAACTATTATAACTCTTTAGTTTCTTTTCATCTAAAACAGTTTCCTGACTTTTTAAAAAATTGTCTTAATGTATTAAAACTTGAAGAATTCAAGTGAGCTGCTTTTATGGTATAATTCATATTTATTTAATTGTTGTCTCATGACTAGATTAAAATTAAACACTTGTGGTAAGAACACTACAAAATCCTTGGTGTTGGATCCAGTTCAGTGTCTCTTACTAGGAGTCATGTCATATCAGTTTGATCAGTGATTGCTAATGTTTGTTTCCCTATTTTAAAGGCATTCTGTGCCCTTTGGAATTATTTTTTAACTTTATTTTAAATAAATTTAAAATACATATACCTAGTGTTTTTTTTTTTTTTCTTTTTGAGAATTTACTAATGATTTGCAGAAGAGATTGGTGACTTCTTTGCTGTGTTGAGAATATAAGTATCTGAGTATATCTATTACTCCTCTTGCACTGGGCAGGTTAGTTACCATAGTTGTCTTACTCTCCCACAATTCCATCTAGAGTCCCATGAATTCTGGGGCCTGCAATTGTGAAAACATTATTAACTTTTGATCAAATGTAATATCTATTGAATTTTCATATATCTGGTAAAATAAAGCCAGGACTAATTATTCAAAACTTACAACTTTGAACAGGAATGCAATTGATATGAAAGTACTAATTCTAAGTCTACCTACCATATGATACAAAATTTTAGCATGTTTTCTAATATATTCTTTTAATGGGAATATATTCGTATCAAATTTTAGTAACTAGCAAATCCAGGACTGCTGTTTCTCCAAGATCTTTAATATATGTAAAAAATAGGCCATACAATTATATGCTGTTTTCTTAAGTAGTACTCTCTGACCTTTCATTTTGTATTTTCTATGCTGTTGAGCTCAAATATTGTTTTCAGGAAGAAATAATATAATGATTCAGTAAGTTCTATACATTTCTTTTCTCTTGTTCTTCTTCTTTTTTACTTAAGATATTACATAATACAGAGAATTTCAGCTTCTTTTTTTCTCTCAAATCTTTTGTTTGCCTCTCTGTTTTTGATTTTCAAAACAAGGAACTCATGGAGTGGTTACACATTCTTTTCTTAGGTCTACTTTAAAAATCAAGATGAATATATCAGTATGGCCAGAAGCTTCCTCGTGCTTTACCACTCTAGCCAAACAAATAACGCTTTAGAAATAAGATACAATATACAAATAAAATAACACAGATACAATATAATCTTTTCTGTGAACATTCTATCCTTTGCCTAGACCCTTACCAATTTAGGACAAATGTAATTAGAAGATTGCTAAAAATCTTTGTCCTGAGGGATATTCTCTTTCTGTCCATGAAGATGATAAACTGTTTTCAATTTCTAATCTGAGAAGATAGGGTAATGTCCTACTGGGTTTAATCTTCTGTATTCAGAGTATTGTTTGGATTGAGCAGGCCACATTGGCTATATATAGGTCTTCATTTGAATAGCAGACTATGGAGGTGGATTATATAAATGTACTTCAGCATTAAGATTGGGAGTCTTTTTATTCAAATAAGAATTTTTGCAGAATGATGACTGTAATAAATAATAATGCATTGTATATTTCAAAATTGCCAAGAGTAGATTTTAAATGTTTTCACCACAAAAATATAAGTATGTAAGGTGATATTTGTTAATTAGCTTGATTTAATTATTCCACAATGTAAATACATATCAAAATATCACATTGTACCCCATAAATATACACAATTATTATTTGTGAATGAAAAATAAAATGAAAAAAGAATAGAAACACTTTCCTCCCACCTGATTTTAGCAGTGGTCTACAATGTAACAATTTTCATAGAGGAGAAGGGATATTAATGAGAAATAACACAATGCACATAAATCAAGGTGAGGTCCATCCTTTAATTTGATGCTTTACCATTTCACGTTTGTTGTTTTTAAACTGATAACTTCCAGAACTGTCTAATTTCATCAAGGTTGCCATACTCCTCAAGTAATCAAGACACAACTAGAGCTCAATTTCTATGTCAATTCACTATCTTGAAACAGTGATGAGTAAGACATATTTCAAACACTCTCTAGTGATATCTAGAGATGACAGAACCAGGAGCCTTATTTGCATTTTGTGCCTCTTCTATATCAATAATTTCTTTTAGTTATTTATTTTTTGTTGTTTTGTTTTGTTTTTATTTCAGAATATTATGGGGGTACAAATGTTTTGGCTACATGAATTGCTTTTGTACAATTTGAGTCAAAGTTTTCAGTGTGTCCACCACCAGACAGTGCACACTGTACCCATAAGGTGTGAGTTTACCCATGCTCTCCTCCCTCTCACCTGTTTGATTTCCATTTAGTTTTACTTCCATATGAGCACTTGAGTGCTGATCAATTAATTCTAATTTTATAGTGAATATATGTGGTGTTTGTTTTTCCATTCTGTGATACTTCACTTCTAGATACTTCTCCACTAGAAGAATGGTCTCCAGTTCCATCCAAGTTATTACAAAAGGTATTACTTCATCATTTTTTATGACATGGTATACATTATACCACACTTTATTAATCCACTCATGAATTGATGGGAATTTGGGTTGATTCCACATCTTTGCAATTGTGAATTGTGTAGCAATAAACATTCAAGTGCAAGTGTCCTTTCAATAAAATGGCTTTTTCTCCTTTGGGTAAATACTCAATAGTGGGATTGCTGGATCAAATGGTAGTTTTACTTTTTGTTCTTTGACATATCTCCATACTAATTTCCATAGAGATTGCACTAGTTTGCAGCCCCACCAGCAGTGTATGAATGTTCCTATCTCTCTGCATCTGTGCCAGCATCTGTTGTTTTGGGACTTTCTGATAAAAGCCATTCTCACTGCAGTTAGGTGATATCTCATCATGGTTTTGATTTTCATTTCCCTGATGATTAGAGACCTTGAGCATTTTTTTTCATCTGTTTATTGGCTATTAGTCTATCTTCTTAATTTAATCAAGTCCCATTTATTTATTTTTGTTGTTGCT
>CM052444.1:53080099-53138675 GCA_028533085.1 Varecia variegata | reverse complement strand
AAAACTGCCACACCAGCTTTCTTTTGGCTTCCATTAGCTTGAAATATCGTTTTCCACCCTTTTATTTTCAGTCTAAATGCATCCTTGCAGGTTAGATGAGTTTCCTGAAGACAGCAGATACTTGGCTTGTGTTTTTTTATCCATTGGGCCAGTCTATGTCTCTTGAGTGGGGAATTCAAGCCATTCACATTTAATGAGATGATTATTCTCTCTTGAGCCATTATGATAACTGGGATTTGATCTTTATCTCTTGAGTAGCTTTACATTCGTGGGTCTTTCTTGTGCTGGTCCGTGTGTAACTCTGTTTTGAGAACTTCTTGGAGAGCTGGTCTTGACTTGGTGAATTCTCTAAGTTTTTGTTTATCTGAGAATGTCTTAATTTCTCCATCGTATACAAAACTTAGCTTGGCTGGGTACAAGATTCTAGGCTGGGCATTATTTTGTTTCAGAAGAGTAAGAATGGGGCCCCAATCTCTTCTTGCTTGTAAGGTTTCAGTTGAGAAATCTGGCGTAATTCGGATGGGTTTTGAGAGCCTTCTGTCTTTTGCCCACTTTTTAATGGGGTTGTTTGATTTTTTTTCTTGTTGATTTCCTTGAATTCTTTGTAGATTTTGGTTATTAGCCCTTTATCAGATATAAAGCATGCAAATATTTTCTCCCATTCTATAGGTTGTCTATTTGCTCTATTGATTGTTTCCTTGGCTGTTCAAAAGCTTTTTAATTTAACCAAGTCCCATTTATTTATTTTTATTGTTGCTATCATTGCATTTGGGGTCTTGTTCATAAATTCTTTGCCTAGCCCAATATCTAGAAGAGTTTTTCCAACATTTTCTTCTAGAATTCTTATGGTTTCATGCCTTAGGTTTAAGTCTGTTGTCCATCGTGAGTTGATTTTTGTGAGAAGTACGGATCCTGTTTCAGTCTTCTACATGTGGCTATCCAATTTTCCCAGCACCATTTATTGAATAGGGATTCTTTTCTCTAGTGTATGTCATTACCTGCTTTGTAGAAAATCAGTTGGCAATATGAGGATCATTTTATATCTGGGTTCTCTGTTCTGAACCATTGGTCTATGTCTCTGTTTTAATAATGTCAGTACCATGCTGTTTTGGTTACTATAAGACTATAGCTTGAAGTCTGGTAAAGTGATACTTCCAGATTTATTCTTTTTGCTTAAGGTTGCTTTGGCTATTTGGGCTCTTTTCTGGTTCCATAGAAGCGTAGAATTATTTTCTCTAGATCTATTAAATATAACATTGTCTAAGCCGGTACCGCACAATCCTGTAAAATGCTGGCGGGTGCGTAGCTCCTAAACTGCGGTGGCTGAGCTTTCCATGTTGAGTTCAGCCGGGATCATGCACCTGTAGAGAAGCAGACATTCATAAGCTTCTCAATTCAGAGTATTCTCACGTTTTCAATGGGGGAGGGGGCTATGGCTACCAATCTACCTGAGCTCAAATTACTTGCTCTGATGTTATGAGTGTGTGGGGGGATGCAGAGGGGGAACTGTCTAGGTGTAAGAAAGCTGGCACTCAGTCTCCTGTGGGCCTCTCCGTGGGATGTCCCTTATGGACACTCAAACACCTGGGGTTCGCTGGTTCACCCCACTATTCCTAATTAGCCACCATGCCTGGGCTCATGGGGTGTGGAAGCACCTTTAATATACCTTTTCTCCCACTGTTTACTGAAGGCACCTAGGTAGGAGAGGGGAAAAACCCCTATCCTTTAGCTGGGCTTTGAGCCTCTCTGGGTTTGATGCACACCACTGTCTTCTCCTCTCTATCTTCTTTCTAAGCTTCACAGTTTTTCTCTGTGGGGCCCCAGACATCTCTGTTGTGTCTCACTGTGATCCGCACCTGAGCTGCAACTCTTTTCCACTCTCCTCAGTCCAATATTCTACTTTCCAGTTGGGCTGGTCCAACAAGCAATGTCTCCAGCTGGCCATCTTCTAAGGACACAACTTTATTTCTGTTGTTTTCTTGCCAGAGATGTATAACATCATTCTAATCATGAAAACCCATCAAACCCAAATTGAGGGACATTCTACAAAATATCAGACTAGGCTGGGCATAGTGGCTCATGCCTGTAATCCTACACTCTGGGAGGCTGAGGCAGGAGGATCACTTAAGATCAGGAGTTTGAAACCAGTCTGAGCAAGAGTGAAACCCCATCTCTAGCAAAAATAGAAACAAATTCATTAGGCATGATGGCGGGTACCTGTATTCCCAGCTACTTGGGAGGCTGAGGCAGAAGGATCATTTCAGCATAGGAGTTGGAGGTTGTAGTGAGCCATGATGATGCCACTGCACTCTCAATAATTTCTAATCTTGACCAAATGACCTAAAGGTCTTGATTAACACCTCTAGTGTATGAAACATAAAAAAAACAAATACCGTACATCTTTTTTTTCCTAGGGTTTAATTAAAAATAGGTGACTTTGTTTGGGATTCATCATTCACCTCCAGTATTAGTACAGATAATAAAAAGTGAGCTCCACATGCCCTGTTCTGTAGGGCATCGGAGGCTCAAATAGAAAACCAGCATGGTGTCAGGACCAACTATTCTAGAATCGATGTGCCCCGTGCTCCACAAGGAGTACAACTCATCTGTACCAGCAAATGTGTTGGCTCCTACCTGCAATTGTATCATTCAGGTATATGTTGTAAAAGCAATTCATGGATAAGCACAGATAAGTGTTATTACTCATGTCCTATCCTGGTAAAATTATGTAGTGTAGACATGCTGTGAGAGTTCTTGCTTTTCCTTTTTTCTCTGAAAATCCTTTTCTTGGTCCCTTTTCTGTGTTAGAGTCTTTGCTTCTTTTGGAAGCATTTGACTAGTTCATTTAATAAAAATGACTTATAGGAAGGAGTATACTGTTCAGTGTAAATGGGGAATTCTTGTTTAGTTAAAATTTTAGAATATGCTGTCCTGTTTTTATTTTGATCTCTCTAACCTAAACAGTTTAAACTAAACATCATGGGTTCCTGATGTGCTATTAGTGGGCTTTCTTTCTGATATGTTCTTTCCTTCTTGTTTTTTTTTTTTTTCTTTCTAAATACATTATAATGTCTTTGGCTAAAGAAGAAATGGGTAAGTCACAAATCTGAAATATATTCCTTAGTCATGAACTTAACAGGCAACTGGTATTCACTATAGAGGCTGAAGTTTTTATATTTTAAGAAAACTTAAAATCAATGCTTTTTGAGTGGCTCTGAATAATCTGAGCTAGTTTCCTCCAGGTGTTTAATGTCCCATAAATGCACTATTGCTCAAAATAATGAAATGTTCACTTCTAATTGTCAAATAATTTTTGCATGAATATTGTTTTTAATTTAAACAACATTATATAAGTTAACAATCTGGAATCTATAACATCATTCCTCCCTTCTGTAACATCTCTATTACAGACATTGAAATAATTTTGCCTTTCTTAGATTAGCCTAATATAGCAATAACTCAGTATCATTTTGTTTCTCTATAAGAAAGCATACTGAAAGATTTACCTTATAGTTTGAAACTATGGCACAACTACTAAGCGTGTTTATTCTTTACAAAGAAGTGATAGCAAATCTTTTCTGCACCATGAGACTTGTTAAGTTATTCAACATAAGGCCAAGGGCATTTTTGAAAAGAAAACAAAATAAACGGTCTCAGTTTATCAATTGTTCTGTCATTAGGGGTCCAAACTATTGTATACTTTTTCTTGGATCATTAGGTGACCATGTAATAAGGAGAAAAAATGTAAATGTCTGGAATAATTTGTTCATAGCTATAAGCCTACAACCATAGTGTTAAAAGCTCCCGAGTGGCAAGGTTGTTTCAGAATTCCCATGTGATATATAGCACTGCAGAGGGGGTACTATGAAAATTTCTACAGATGGTTGCTTAATGTGTAAATTAATCTGACTCAGTAAGGATCATGCCAGTCACTGGCAGCTATAATTATAGATCAGAATAAAACCTTGCTCTACAAATTTGTTCAACCAGAGAACTGTAGCACATACACAAGTTTATTTAAATACTTTAATTATTTACTGTCAAGATTTGTGACACACGTGTGCTTCAACTTGCAAATACTAATAGGAATGATATAGCATCATGTTAGTAGCATAAAACAAACAAGGTAATTAAAAAAATACAGGAAAAAACCACCACAAAGTAACAAAACCAAGCATCCATCTTCAAATACTACAATGGATTTTCAAAGCAAATAGATCAAGTAACAGACATCAGTCAGCACGGGCATTTTGAAGGATCCAATTAAATATGAAGCTGATACTTCTTTACATTTTTATAATCTTAAAATTAAATTCTAAATTACCCCAATTAAGGCCTCATTAGCTAGTTAAATTCATAGATCTACTTAAACTTCAAGGTAACAGCTGAAAGTTTATTTAAGCAAGCATATTTACATTTAATGAGATTCCTATGAATTTTTGGCTTTTATTTGAAGAGTTTAGGAAAGCACCAACCTTGAAAGGCACATCTGTTCTGTGACTAGAAGTAGAAAACAATCCCTTTCCTCCTGTTAACTATGAGAAACAGAATTCTCTGGGGAAAATACACCATAATTGGAAAAGCATTCTTTATTTTTTTCTTTCCAAGGTAATCTTTAATCCTGTCCTTACTCAATTAAAGTGAATCCTAATTAAAATAAACTAATCTGAAATTCTCATTCATTCACAGAAAAAGGAAGAAGAGGTACAGTAAGAGATCTGCTATTATAATTACAAAGCAGCCCTTATTTCCTCTGATGGCAACACTTAAAGATAACATTAACCAAACTCCCTGCCTAATATTGAGGAGTGTGGCCTTCTCTTTTTCCATAATGCCAGTCTGTCAATAGAGAGATGATTAAATTATATATATCTTTCTTCATGTTCATTAAGAAGCTGTGTAACATAATGCAAGGAATACAAGGCGGAAAGTCAGGACCTTGGTTTCTGGAAGACTAAGTGATTGTCAGCAAAGCACTTAACCTCTGTGAACTTTAGTTACCTCATCTATAAAATGAGAAGCTTGGGCCAGAAGACATCTAAGGTGTCTCTTTCAGTTCAGTATTTAATCATTGTTTAAAACGGCATATATACAAATGCAGAGAACTGCCTTGGTTCTCAAGCTAATCCTTGCTGTTTAAAAAAAGCTTATCTCAGTGATAAGGATGCTTCAAAAACATTTTTTTGCTTTAATTTTCCATTTCACTTTAAAGAAACAAAAAGCCCTACTTCTAGATAGAAGAGGTATGTGCCTTCATGATATGTTTTGAGGTATCTGGAAAACCTCTATAAACTGATTAAAGGCTCTGAAATTTTCAGCTTTATAGTCACTCTTTCCTGTTAGATGGCAGCATTCTTCTGTAGGCTTTGAACTTAAAGGTGGCTCACTGTTGGGTTTGTCAAACTGAAAACATGAATGTTTAGTGATTAAGTTCTCTTGCACTTTAGTTCAAATACATTTTTTCAAATTATCTGTCCCAGAACCCCCTTCTGGGGTTTGATACAGAAGAATCTGGATGGAGAGGGCCGGAAGTAGTACTCTGGGTGGTAAATCTATCTATTCAGAGGAAAACCTAGTTTTTCACTGCCAATCTTAAAAGCTTTTTAGCAGGATTTGATTATACTGCATTCTTTAGTCCTCTAATTAATGCAAGGGTAGAAAACTGAAATGTAACAAAAATAAATGGTTTAGCAGTGAGGGTTTTTTTTCCTTTAAAAAGCAATAAAGCAAAAGAAAAAAGTGCTTTTATGATTGCTACCTGACACTTGTGTTTGATGTTAGCGGGGAAAATAGAGATTAGTGGAGACAATGGCAAATGACCCATCTGCAAGGGGGCTGTTCAGGTCCTCAGTCGCAGCCAATGCTCCTATATGACAGCTGCCTGAGTATTGCCCTGTCTTCTGAATTTTCACAAGAAGTCTTAAATCTAGACTTTTACAAGTTATGTTCCATATTTTTTTTTATTTTGACAGCTATTTCCAAAAATAAAAAAAAATGTTTAAAATTCTGTGCAGGTTAAACAAAACACATTTGCAAGCTGGATTTGACCCAAAAGACACCAGTTTTCAACTTTTGAACTAAAGCTCCATCAAACTTATAAGTATAAATCCCTAGAAAGCCAATATTCCTAATTGTATAGGAAAACAAAACCCAATGCCCTAGTCAAAAACCTGCCTAAGGGCACACAGTAGGCTATCATACTCAATCCTCTGTGCCAGTCTTTCACTAGTTAAGAATTTTTTTTTCACAAATCATATATCACCAATAGAATCAAAGTTCATACTTATTAATGTGGTTAAAACAGGGGACATGTGCTCAAAAATTTAAATGTGGATATTTGAATATTTTGAAAAAGGATCATGCCATGTATCTTGTCCATGCTCTCCATAACTGATAAATTATTGAATATGTTTGGAGGACAGTAAGTAGTTTCTTTCCAAGACAGATAAAGTTTTAATTTTTGCTCATTTTTTTCTTGTCAGCTGCACACTGGGAAGTCTCCAGTGTGTTCTTCCTTTTGCAGATTGTGCTGAGGGGGACAACACTGAATCTGACTATGTCATTGCTTTTTAGCTGCTTTAAAGTCAAACTGAGAGAAGAAAGAAAATAGAAGTTCATTAATGCATAATCTACTAAATGGCATAAATAAAAAAAAAATATATATATGTATATACTCAGTAGTCTTAAAATACCCCTAGACCAGTTTGTTGATGGGATGGAAGATGCTACTGATGCTCCTCCTTAGTTTTCATATTCTGTCATTTTTTTTATAGGATCTATATCTAGCTAAGTTACTATCACAGGGCAGTGGGGTCTAAATATTTTTGGTCTAGTTCCCCAACATTTGAAAAGAATGTACAATTAAAAAGTATATATGTAGTCATATATGTATAAGTATTAACATATTTATTTAACCATTCTCTCTCTATATAGCACCTAGCAAATATCAGAAACCAGGGATCCAGTGCTCACCAAGACAGCTTTGCTCTCTTCTAGCATACATTTTTCAATCAGGTAGTTGATATAAACATTAAACAAATAATTATTAAAGGAACGGTTTTATCTTAAAAAGTGGTAATAAGAAAGACAAAGAGTCTGTAATGGGGAGATGAACCAGGTCCTGGTGGAGTGAGGACTGCCAGTTAGGGTCTTGGAGGCCAGCTAAGAAAGTGGCATTGATGCTGTCAGACCTGGAAGAAGACGTGAACGCAGGCCAGTCCAGGGATGGGTGGAAAAGCATCTCCAGCAGCCACAAACCAGAATTGGTATTTTGAGAGCTCATTCCCTAATGGAGCCCTATTCCACGTTCATTCAGACCTGTCAACAGTACCTCATTTTATTATTACTCTGAGAAATGACTGCAAAATATGTAAAGGCCTTGGGTCACACAGACTGAGTTCAATTTTACTTACTGTGGAAACACAAAAATTGAATAAACTCTTGAAATTCGAGTTTCCTTATTTGTAAGTAAGACATATAAAACTTTATTCCTTCTCCAAATTTTATTGGGATTAAATTAAGTAAAACATATTAAGAAAGGGGCTCAAATTTGATGCATGGCAGTTGTTAGTGTCTTATATTTTCTTTCTCTGTAAAGATGAAAAACCCCAAAACATATCAATAAGATACATGTTAAGAATAAGATAGAGTTAGTGACTTAGAGTTAGAAACTTTCAATAGAAGGGGCTTTTATCCCTGTGTTAAATCATTTGTTTGCAACCTTTTCCTTTGCCTCTTATTTACTCTCCATGAAACAAATAGTTCTGCTTCCAGAAAAACAAAAGCTGTCATTTATTTAGTGTAAGACATTGTACAAAGCAACCTTAATAAGATGTTTAATTTGGTTTTTGCAATCCTGGATATTATGTATTCTCACTTTGATTGTGAAGAAACTGAGCTTATTGATGTTAAATAATTTGCTCTTATCAAGTAGCAGCCTGCGATTTAAACTTAGGTTGCATAACTCCGAGGGCCATGTTCTTAAAACTCTGTGCTATATTTTATGGAGTAAGTACTTTAATTATGTGTGCACACAGTTGGATACAACTTGGAAAGCCTATTAAGGATTACTTTAGAACTTTAAATTTGAAATATAAAAAATTGTTCATTTTTATGATATAAACATCGGAGACTACAATTCAAAAATAATATTTTCACAGCTCAGTATAAGGATTTCCTTGATGGGGGCGGTGGTGAGCTGAGTTTTAACAAATTTGTTTATTTGTTCTTTTAAAAAGTGGATGGATTTAAAAGGGAAAGGATTTGAGAAATGTTCGCATGGAGAAACATCATAAAATTTAAAATATTTGCTTTAAGTATTTATCTTCTGGTTGTCTCTCAACAGGAAATGACAGAAAATGTGAAAAGAATTATATACATGAAATGTTTATTTCAATGTTATTTTAAAAAGTGAGTAATTGAAATCGACATAGTTATCCAACAATACAAAAATGATTGATTAAAATGAAATTAACCCACTGAAATGAATACCAACTATTTAGTCATTTAAAATGATAGTCCTAAAGATACTGGCAAAATAGGTAATACTTAGTACATGAAATTATTTCGGAAAAAGTAGACATAAAACTACCTAGATTAAGATTTTCACCGGGAGTTGAGCCCAGTCTCTCACTCTGTTGCAGTGGTCCCTACACCTAATACCGTGGTCCCCCTTAAATAAAGTCTGCCTGATCATCTTTATAGAGAGAGATTTTAACTATATAAAAATAAAAATAGAATAAATGGAGAAAATGGTAGCAGTTGTTTTGTTGGACTAATATATGGGCATTTATATATTTTTGTTATATTTTCTAGTTTTTTATAAGGTGATAAAATTACTTTAAATTTTTAAAAATGATTTAAATAAAAAGCACACACTGAGTCATAGATAATATAGAGCAATAATCCCCAAAATTGCTTAGCAATTAGTTACTTTTCCATCAGTTCACCCTTTCTCCTTTTACCTATGACTAGACAGTGATTATCATATTTTAATATATTTGTTTATGTGTCTAGTTTATTTGCCAGCCTCTTGGCTAATTAAGAACCGGGATTGTGTCTTATCCTTTGTATACCCAGTGCTTAGCACTGTGCCCTACGTTTAGTAAGATTTCAATGTACTTTGTTTAATAAATGGATGAGTCAGTCTATCTTAATACCATTTGTTTCTCTAGTGTGTATATAAGGGCTTGGTGATAAAAATTGTTTTATTTGCAGTAGGAAATTAATTTTACTGAATATTTTACCTTCAACAAAATAATGGATTCAGGCAATGATCATCAGCAGTGAAAAACACAAGAAAAGGCAAGAAAAGCTGACCTTATTTGCCTCCTGATAGAAGTATACAACATCTTCAATGAAGCATTCTTGCCTAAATTTGAACCTGAAATAGAACAAGTCCCAAGATTCAACTAGTAGAAATATAATAGATAGAAGAAGATTAAACAACATCATAGAGATTCAAGCATCAAAGTCCAGAACATAAGAACTCTAGGGGAGAAATGACCCAGTTTGTCAACAAATAAATTACAAAATCAAAACAAAAAAAAAAAGAAAAAGGAGGGAAGAGGAAGTTATAGATTAAAAAAAGACCTGAGAGACAAATCAATCCAATGCAGACTGGAGCTGGTTTAAATCCTTAACCAAGCAAACAAACAAATAAACAAACAATATGAAAAAGGGACATTTAAGCTCTGTTTTTTTTGATGACATTACAGATTCATTGCTAATTTTAACTATGAAACTCATGGGATTTTTTTGGTGTGTTCTTATGTTTTAGAGATGGGTACAGGCATATTTATGGAAGATATGAAGTTTGGGTTGGTGGGAGAAGAGGGATGGGTATAAATGAAACAAGATTAATCATGATTCCATAATTGTTGAAGTAGGGTGATGGGTATGTGCAGATTTATTACACTGTACAGTTATATGTTTGAAATTTTTTATAATGAAAGTTTTAAGAAATAAAGTTTCAAAGTAATTCAAAATAAAATGAAATAAAAAACCCTAGAAACTTTGGCTTAGTAAGGAGTCACTGATCAATCCAGTGGATTGCTTCCTAATAACGTGGCTAGTAAAATACTTCATTGTCCATGATAGATCAACACATTTCCAACTGATAACTTCGATTTTTTTTCAATGATTCAGTAGTCCTAAGAAGAATACAGGATATAAAGGTAAACGTATGCAAATGAATGAAGAACTATTAAAGAACCACTAGTCTTAACATCATAAATTCTTTTTCTTGGGAGAGAATTATCATTCTGATTTCTTTGGTATCTCAATTATTTGTTGCTCATTTGCCTCTCTTAGGAACTCAAACTTTATTCAAAAGAGTACCCAAAGGTTTCCTGTAGCAAAGTCATGTCTGGAGTACAATGTAGAGTTAATTAGGTATGCCAAAGAGAACATAGAGATTAACATAAAGTACAGTTAACCATGTCTACCATAGACTAATTGTGTTTCCTTACCAATTATGAAGAAATGATTATGTAGTAAATTCATGTTCCAACTTTACTATAATTTATAAAGAGCCACTATGTAAAAGATATTAATAGCCTCTGTGATGGTTTATTTAAGTATCAACTGGCTGGGCCACGGTGCCCAGATATATGGTCCAACATTATTCTGGATGATTTTGTAAGGGAGTTTTTGGATGAGATTGACATTTAACTCTGTGGACTTTGAGTAAAGCAGATTGACCTCCGTAATATGGGTAAACGTCAGCGATTTAATCAGTTGAAGGCCTAAATAGAACATAAGACTGACCTCTACCAAGTAAGAAGAGACTCTGCAAGAGACAGACTTTGGACTTGAACCACAACACTGGCTCTTTTCTGGGACTCCAGTTTGCCAGCCCATCTTGCATATTTTAGTCTTGCCAGGCTCCATAGTCTTGTGAGCCAATTCCTTAAAATAAATCACTTTATATATACATATGCACACACACACACACACACACACAGATCCTATTGGCTCTGTTTCTCTGGACAATCCTGACTAATATGGCCTCAGACAAAATTTCAAACATAATAAAAGTTTCAGATTAGGATTAAACATGAAATACCTATTCACAATAGGAATCAGTGAAGTACTATTAGTGATAGTCTGTAGCAGACATATATTAGGCAGCTCCTACCTTCCCTTAAAATAGTCTTACTTCTCAAACTTGTCTGAAATATTATAATTTTCTTTGATTATTATTTAATATATACATTTCCTATTTTTGTTCAGTTGATTTTTTGGATTATCTTCTTTTTAAGGGAACTCCCAATTTTGTCTAAGTATGAATTGTTAAATACTTAAATTTTTATTTACTCTTAAGATGTCCAGTATTAAATGTTACAGCAGCTAAAACAGTGATAGCTCACAAAATACATAATTTTTATGGATTACATTTTTGGAGTCTATTTATTTAAAGAATATAAGGTGAGTTTTCATCAATTTGGGCTGCTATAACAAAATAGCATACATTGAGTAGCTTAAATAACAAAGATTTTGTTTCTCACAGATCTGGAACCTAGGGATTCCAAGATGAAAGTGCTAAGAGATTGGGTGGCAGTGAGGGCTCCTTTCTTGGTTTGTAAATTGCCTTCTTGTTATGTCCTCACATGGCCCTTTTGTGCTTAGACATACACACACACACACACACACACACACACACACAAACACATGGTTCTCCTGTCTTTTCTTCTTTTTACAAGGTCATTAAATTTTTATTTTTTTAAAATTAAGGCAGCAATCTATAATTTTTGTGAGGCCACAAACATTCAGTTGCAAACCCAGACAAAAATTTTAGGCAACCAAGATAGATCAGTAGCCCAATCTTTATCTACCTATCTATCTCTCTATCTATATCTATGTATACATATGTATATACACTCTACAATACTTTATATTAATACTACATATACTGTGGGGGAGAAGGAAAACATCCCCTTCACCCTTGTAAATGTGGCTGAAAGACTAATTCACAATAAGGCAGATTAGTAAGAGAAAAAGATTACAGATTTATTTACTGTGCTCATGGGGAGAATCACAGAGTAATTACCCAATTTCCTGATGGGGTCCAGAAGTTTGTATACCCTCATTTTAGAGGGGAGGGAAGATGAGGAATATAGGCAATTCTGTTGAGTGGCAATAAACATTTATTAGGGAGGATGAATAGATACTTGGGAGAATGAATGGATGGGGGAAAACAGATTGACTTGTAAATTATTTTCTTTGGAAATTAAATTAATCTGAGAGACAGGTATTGTCTTTAAAATGGGTTGGGCCAGGTATGGTTGCATTCTTGATCTTCTTTCCTGCAATATATCCAGATAACAGGGAGGAGAAGGAAAGGCAATTTTTCTTTTTGATGGGTGTGTCCAGTTTTATGCAGCTAGAGGGAAATCTCCTTCCAAGGCCTGTTGATCTATAAGGGCCTTTAATACAAAATACTCCTTATACCAAGGAGTCATATTTTGGGGTGATATTCCCTGAGCTCCTTCAACTGTTTTCCCATATCTTCTAATTAAATTTACCACTCTGATTTCAATTTCTCTAATTTTGCGGGATTTTCTTTCATTGATTATAATTAGTTATAAATTTAAAAAGTTATTTTTTATATTGTACTAAGCATCTGAAATTGTTTGGTTAAAAGTTGGTTTTGATGATATATGTCTCTTATTTTATTTGTTCTTTCTTTCAATGACACTATATTAAGCACTATGTACCAGGCATTCTGATAGGTATAGGGAGTTAGCCTAAACAGAAGATGAATTGTTAGTGAATAATATATGTTGTACTGAAATCTGAACAGGAATGTATAGACACACATGAAATTTGAATCAAAAAATAATTCTATCCACTTCTAGGAAAACAAAATAAAAATATATAGCATTTACTTTGGAAAATCACAGAACAGATATGTGATCAGGATGAATTTTGGAAAGTGGAGATAAAAGGGAGATTATTTCAGTTCAATAAATGGTAGAAACAGTGGTATTGAAATTAAAAAAAAAAAAAAGAAAGAAAAGAAATCTTGCCATGGATTGTAAATACTTAATTGCTCCGATTGGCTACTGAATGAAGAATGAAAAAGAGAAGAGCATAAAATAATATTAAAATAACAAGTTAATGAGAAGAAAGTGAACAATGGGTCTAAGAAACTTGAATTCTATTAGTAAGAGACAGTCAGTGAGGTGAGTGGGTAGTGAAATTTGACATTATTTGAAAGGAAATTACATGATGAATGCTCTTCTAAATTTGGACAGAATTTTTAGAAAATGAAAGGTGGGTAGAGAGATGATGTCAGAAAAATAGTTCACTAATCATATCATTCTAGAAGTATCTAATAACCAAAGCATTATTATTGCTTGAAAGCAATTGGTTCAGCCAATGTTTTGTCAGGAAAACAGACACCTTTCTAGATGTTTCCTTTTCTTTCTGAGGAGTTAAGTACAGAGGAATAGAAGCTATTAAAACTGCTGAAATAGTTACAAAAGTGAAAACCACAGAAAACACTTGTAATATTCAGAAAATCAGATAATACAATAATCAGAAAGAACTGTCACCAATTATCTCAGCAACCTGTAAAATTGAAGGGGATTATTCACTGAAAGAAATCAGAAAATCTCTTGCAAAACTGCAGGAAAGCATTTGCCGCAGCCTTTCTGCCTGTGTGCTGTTGTCAGGACAAAACAGATTTTCATTCTCTTCTGCTTTCCAGATATCACTCAAGTGCCTTTCACAGGCGAACCTCAAATGGAACCCTGTTGGCAAGGGAGCCTGAGAAATGTAAACTGTTGGTTTCCAGCCTCTGAGAGACATGAGGGACCATAGGAGAGAACAAAAAAGTTATTGAGAGGCCAACAGAAAATTCATCATACTGTTACAAATTTACTGCACAGCTCTCAATATTTTGCTCAGGATACAAAGTATTTTAAAAAGTATCAAGAAATGCTTGAAGTGTTTACTGATCATTTTAATCATTTTGGTGCAGAAACCACTAAGCAAAAGGTTTAGAAAATCACTCCTATCTGAAAGCACCTGCTTTTTAAAAATCCAAGAGATACCAATGAGGAACATTAAGCATGGGGATCTGTTTGTTTTGACACAGGGTCTCAATCTGTTGCCCAGGCTAGAGTGCAGTCATCACAGCTCACTGCATCATAGCTCACTGCAACCTCAAACTCCTGGGATCAAGGGATCCTCCTGCCTCAGCGTACTGAGTAACAGGGACAACAGGCATGTACCAACACACCTGGGTAATTTTTCTAATTTTTGGTAGAGACTGGGATCTCACTATGTTGCTCAGGCTGGTCTTGAACTCCTGGCCTCAAGTGATCTTTCTGCCTTGGCCTCCCAAAGTGCTAGGATTACAGGCATGATTATCTATATTTTTGTTCTATTTGTGAGCATTCATAACAGTTTAGACACCATATTACAGGATGTGAATAGAAAGCATTTTGGAGATGAGGTTCTGTCAGATCACTCTAAGTAATAATTCGGTTTTATCAGTGTGAGAACTACTCCAACATGCTGAGTAAAACATGCAGGAAATATAGGATTCCAGAAATCTACTAGAGAATATTTATTCATTAACACACCAAAATATACACAACTTACTCCCTAACTGGTATTCAAATGGAAAAGCCACCTAGATATCAATCTAAGTGCTCCTCATAAAGCAAAATTATTAAATATTTACTTTTCATAGCTAAGCTAATACTGGTTTTTTTTTTAATCCACCAGCAGTCCATCTTCATTCAGTCTGTCCTGTTATCAGAAGTCTACTGTAAGGTTAAAAAAACTACAAATCATAAATACACAAGACCTTGAGAGAAAATATATTTAATAGTTTTCCTAGTTAATTCAGAATTTTGACCAACCATGCTTTGAGGCAGATACTAAAAGAAATATATATTTCAATTGCATTTTTAATTGCAAACACAATGCAATTTCCATGCTAATTAATGTGTAATGACTTTCATTTTATACTATTTGTTATATCATTTTTTAACATTGGAAAGAAGATTCATTAACAGTTTCAGTTGAAAAGGAATTTGAATATTAACTGGACATCTATGAATGTTAAAATCAGAAAAGTCTTTTTCATTTTACCATATTTTCCAAATATCTGTTTAAATTTGTTACATGACTGGATTATAAAATCAAGTAGATATCCCATACCTAAACTGTAACCCATTTGGTTCATCTCTTTATGTGTTGATTTTTATGTAGAGAAAATCAGATGAAGAATAATTGACAGAATGAAAAAAGAAAAATAAATAATAAATCGATAATAGTAAGCTTGAGTACCAGAGACCATATTTCTATAACATGGCTTGATCTTTCTGTCTCTTCAACAATTCCTATAATCTAAAGTAAGTGCAAAATGATAATATTCATTTCATTATCTGTCTGAGAACATGACCCCAATTTTATAACAGCATCCAAATTTGCAATCCATAACACTTTTTTGATACAAGCCAAACATTTCTCTTTATAGGTTAATGTAAGTAGCCCACTCATACAAAGGGAGCTTTGCAAGTCCTCAAAGAAACCCATTAAAGAAGTTCAGGGATATTACACTGCAGCTTTTGTCAAACACTGAATTTCCACTGGCACTGTTTACCTGAAAATAGTTTTTAAAATGTCTTATGCAGCCCCAGAGACTTTTGAACTTACTAATAAATGAGGTAAATAATGGTTAGAATGTTTTAACTAAATAAATACCTGAGAATTACTCTTTATTCATTGGCAAGGTTCCACAACTCCAGTATCTGAGTGCAAAATAAAGCCAAATTTCCCATCAATCCCCAAGTCTACCTTGGTTTTCTCAGAGTTTTCATTAAAATGAATGTTCTTAAAATTTAAACATTGCAGCTCTCACCTCTAAGGTTTGCAGAAATGATTCTTTATTTATGAGAGATCAAAAAAGGTTATACAACACCAGTCATCTTGTCACAAGGGCTTTTGAAGTTTAGTTATATTTTTATGCTCCTGTTTCTGTTCTTAAAAATACTAAGTTTCCAATAGCATGTAGAGAATATTGCAGAGGATATTTCTCAGAATTATTTTTCTTTGGAAAAGGATAATGCCCTTATTATACCTACTTTTCATCATGAAGAGAAACTGAAATTATATATTTTAAGATCATACTTAAATATGAGAAATGAGAGAAAACATAGATTCATCTACATATTTAAAATTTTCAATGTTTTAATATTTTACCTTTCACAGGTGGTACAGTGATAAGAACAGTCATTCCTTCTATTAATGTATGTGAAAGAAAAACTAAAGAAACGATATTAAATATCCTTAGAAGGAATTGATATCTCCATCTTCATCATCACCATCAACACAACTTAGGGCGAATAAGAGAAAGAAAGAAATAATTTCAATTAACTCTTGGGCAGAATCCAATGTGCTTGATATCTCTGGTTGGTTAAAACTCTTCTTTCACTTGTTGAAATTGTCAAAGGCAGTCCACAGTCAGTATTGAGTGCAGCTATGAGTTAAGCATCTTAGTTAAAGTCCTGGGGAATTCTAGTTTACTTTATAGAAGTATGATACTGTGGCAATTCTTTTTTACTTGTTCTTGTATAAATAACAGATGTCTTGCCAAGTTGTTACCAGTACCTGCAAGATCCTAGAGGCATAGGTTAATAACTACTGAAAATCAATCCAGTTCACTTTTCTGAATACATGGAAAAAACAGGCTGATTGCTTGCTTAGGTTTAAAAGCCTACAGTGGTTAGAACCCAGAGGCAAAAGCTACAAGCCTTCTCTTCAGAATATTTTCAAAGACTTTACATTTTATTTCCTTGAAGGTCTGAGTGGCTCCAAAAATTAGTTATTTCTTAAGCTTACTTAATTGATATCCTCTTTCATTCAAAGAGTACAAGGAAAGAGGAAGCAATATCAAAATCACTTACCTCTTATCTTTCTTTGAGCCTACTGCCAGAGAGTGTTTGATATTTTTGAGGAAATGGTACAGTAGCAAATAGAAATAAAGATGAAACAAATGTTTTTGATTAAGGTCTTAAAAACCACTTGTAAAACAAACATAAAAATCCAGGTCTTAAAAATGTTTAGAAAAGTATCCAAGTATTATATTAAGAAGAGGTGGTTATGTCCTTGTAGTTGATATAAGAACTATGGTCAGATCTTAAAGACACATTTCATTTTTATATCATTTCTTTTCACATTGGATTTATCAACATGCAACCATAAAGTAATACCTTTTCGATACATATATAGAGGATTCATGTTTTCCATACTATTTTTTCCTTACCTTAGATACAGTTCTATGTATCAGCAGTGTTGGTAATTCTGTGTTGGCTGATTGAGTCTCTGAGAATTCCAAATCTCTAAAAATCTTTCTTTGTAACATGAAACCATGTGAGTTGCTAATGTCTTGGATTATTGGCCATAAACTCAATGTCTAGAGGAGTCAGGGAGGGAATTATGAGCAATTAGAGCAGCGGTCCCCCTCTTTTTGACATCAGGGACTGGTACAGTTTTTCCACAGGTGGGGGTGGGCTGCTGGGGGCGCGGGCTTCATCACCGCCTCGGCTCCACCTCAGATCATCAGGCGTTGGATTCTTATGGGGAGCGTGCAGCCTGGATCCCTCCCATGCAGGGGTTTGTGCTCCTATGAGGGTCTGACACCGCAGCCGCTGATCTGCGGTGATGCGAGCAATGGGGGAGCGGCTGTGGGTGCAGGTGGGGCTTCGCTCTCTGGCCCCACCGCTCGCCTCCTGCTGTGCGCCCGGTTCCTGGCACTGGTCCACTGCACGGCCAGGGCATTGGGGACTGCGGAATTAGAGTATATGTTCTGCACTGGTTGTCAGTTTGTTGCCTCTCAGCTTTAAATTTACTGTTTTTCTCTTTGCTTTGGATTCTGAAGCTGGCCCCCATTTACATTTCTCCTTTGCCAACTGGCACAAGGGTAAACTTATCAGTGGGAGCAAAGGCAGGACACTGCAGGACGAAAAGGCAGCTCTTTCAGGTTCCGATGTGTTTCTTTTCTTCCTTCTTGGCCTGCAATGTGTAGCAACCAGTGGTATACAGGATGCTCGGTGGCACACATCCTCCACGAGGTTTTTTTCTGGAGCCCCAGTGGGTGGGTTTCCACTGAGTCTTGCCACCCAACAGACAGTTTTCTGTTTCCAGTCCTGTCCTTGGCACTTCAGTCAACTTCTTTCCTATCCGTTATGCCATAACCACACCCTCTCCCTGAGAAATCTAGCCCTGGGGCTGAGGGTGAGAGCGCTTTCTTCCAAAGTTGTTTCTTCCCTGGGTGCCCTGCCTTAGCCTCAGGAGAGGGGCTGCGGCCTATAGATGCTACTCCTGTATCCTTCAGCGTTCTTTTCACTCCTTAGCAGTTAATCTCTGGTTATTAGCTAACAATCCTTTTATGTTAAATTTTCCCTGTACAAATTACTAGCATGGTTTTCTCTCTCCTGACTCAACCCTGAATGATTTATTGTCCCATTAGCTCTAGGTGACTATTACATTAGATTCTCATATTTTTCAAAGAATCTGGGATTTTTGTAATGAAATCTTTTAATTTCACAAATTCCTATTTGATTTAAAATTTAGAAATCATCATGTGGACAAAATAGTCTGTAAATCTGACAGTTTTCTAATGCTGCCACAGATAAACAGGAAGACAGGTGAATGTAGAGTCATGGGGCAGGGAAGTTTTTAGTAAGGGTGAAGAGGACAGAGAACACACCAGAAGAATGGCCCATTAAGTGAGAGAGATTGGGAAGGTGTGGCTAGTGTCAGGCTTTTTAAAATTGTTTTAGGAGAAAGTTAAGAGAGGAAGACAATTTTTCTCCCACACACACAAAAATTGCCATTTAAAATGTTGTCAGGAAGGAGTTCCATATAATGTGTGTCCACACACAAACACACACACATTATTAAATCATATAGGGCATTAAAGTTAAGTCATTTAAGGCTTGAACTACCTGTGGAAATGGAAATTATTTTCCAATTCAATTTAACATGAGAAGAATCTTGAGCCTGCTTAGTTTTTAAAGGGTAAATTGGCACTTTTTTGTAGCGAAGAGTTTTAAAAGATTGGAAAGGTCTAGAAGAAGAAAAAAGTACAAGCAATTTTAAAAATACATACATTATTTTTGAACTACCTCAAATAAATGTTATGTGGTTTTGTCACTTTACAGTGATCTCATTGTATATTCAGGAATGCAAGCCAGTTTCAAGGGTTGGTTCTATTTTTAGAACTCTCTTCTTTCACATTAAATAACGAGAACAAAAGGGACAGCCAGGTGAATAGTGTCTGCTAATCTAGATACTGTCCACTCAACCTTGGCATAATGGTTAACTAAAGAAGGCTGAATATTTGAACAGTTTAGCATACAGAAGCATGAGGTCAGTACATCTTTATGTTTCATCTAGGCAGCTGGGCAGAAAATTAGCCAAATGAACTCCATCTGTCTCTATTTTTTCTCATTAGATTTTGGAGAAAACATAACGTTTTTGCAAAATATATATGCTCCTTTGGCCTTTTCAAAGTATATAAATTATCCTAATGCAAAGGTATGATGAAAAATAGTGTCTGCCATGTCAGGAAGTTTGTGTATTTTCTCCTAATGCTAGATTTGTATTGGTATCTCCTATATATTAAAAAAACGCTGTTAAGAAAAATGTTATTTTTCATAATACAATATGAACAGCACCAACAGTAATTTGCAAAATAATTAAAATATATAATATAATAAACATATATCTGGGAGGTACTATGTATGAGACATATAACCATGCAAAAGATAAAATCCCTGCCTTCAAAGAGCTCTCTACTTACTGGTATTGACAAACACATATCTGGCAAAGTTTAATTTTTATCACATTGTGGTAGGTATTATAAGAGAAGAATAAGCAAATTGGTAGGCACCTGGGTAACAAAGTTAATTAATTCTTCCCAAGGATACAAAGGAGGTGAACCATGCTGTGAAAAATGGATAGGTTATCCCAATGTGTAGAACATGGCAATGTTACCCATCCAAAGGAAATTGCCTGAGAAAAATATAAAGTGTTTGGAGATAGCCAATGATGTAGTTGGGCTAGAACATGAGATATTTGGAGAAAATAACCATTAGGGGAAAAAGTGAAGAGATTCATACCTTGCTAAGGAGTTTAGATTTCATTATCTGTGAAATGGTATTGCCAGAAAGGTTTTCAAGCTTCAGAGTAGTTATATATTCTTATTTGTGTTTTAAAAGAATAATGCTAACTATACAAGGAGGGTATTTGGAGATAGAATGCACTAGCTCCTGGGAGCTCAGTGAATAGGCTCTTGGAATAACTGAGGGCGTTTGACAATCAGTGCCTGAATGGCAGAAGGAGTGCTGAGGATGAAGCATAGGACGAATTCCAAAGACATTTCAAAGGTAAACTTGAGAGGAGTTGGTTGATTAGAAATCATGGGGCAGGAGAGGTCAGAGTCAAAGATGAATGAAGATTTCTAGCCTGTGTGACTGGGAGGAGAGTGGCCCCATTACTGGAGCAAGGGAACACAGAGGAGCAGCAACTTTAGGGCGGGAGTGGAAAGATAATGAGTCCAATTTGGAACATCTTAGGTTTTGAATGTCTGCGGGCCAGGCATGCTTCATATTTTCTAAAAATAAAAGGGCTTTGGGGGCAATCATCTAAAATAATTGTAATATTAAAATATAATTTATAAATGTCACCCTGATGTAAAAATATTTAGCAATGCACATCATTAGCGCAAACCATGCTATTTCCAAGAGGCCTATGTATACACATTAGGTCTAAGGTGTAAAAGTCTATCCATTAGAGAATGTGGCCCAGACAATTACATTTGATTTGACCTACCTCCTTGTGCATTTTGGAGACATAAATTAAAGAAAGAAAATATTTTTTTCTCTTATTTTACTAAGAAATGTTTTGGATACCTCTTATCTACAGATAATTGGATTCTGTAAAGTAAGAATTAGACAATAAGGTATTGAGTAGAGCTTCAGGTGGCTTTAACTAATGGAGCTAGAGTGAACTACATATTACTTTTAGTGAAGACTTCTTATTCTTTTAAAATATCTAAAATCAAACAAAAGTGTTCAGTAATTCTTTCCATTAAATTACTATATTAAACCTTCTGACAGCTAAATATTTGGATTGGAATGTAGGACAGAGAAAATAATAGGATTAATACTAAATTTCAAATCTATTTTATATAGTACTATTCAATTTGATTAAATCAAGAATACTTTAGCAATTAGTAGAGGATATATAAGATGTTACTATGCAAACAGTTTTACTATTAAAACTTTGGGAAAGAGTAGGCATTGGCTGTTAGTATCTTAAAGTCTGTTACTTCACATTTTCTTTCTTCTATCCAAGTACAAAACTCTCTAGAATATTCAACCAATTTTATAAAAATATTAATCATCTAATCAATCTGATTGATCAGTACTTTCAACTGTCTTTATTAAAACTTTTGATTCAAATAGAATTCTTGGAGAGCAGCATGCACTAGCATTACAGTTACATGACTCATTATGTTTTTGACATAATTCCTCAGGTTTACTCAATATTGACTTCTAGGGCTTACATCTCAGCTTTTAGAATAATGACCTTATCCCAGGTAATTATTTGTTCATCACTTATCTCAGGATATATAATCTATAGGAATCTAAAACTTGAATATAAGTTGGCTATGTATAGCAACCTTTCTTTACTTCACAAATCCAGGAATTCTTTCCTAATACTGCATCAGGATTTTCACACATATTTTGTATGACAAACATCAATGTATATTTCTTATGTGTCACCACAGTTCATAAAGGTTTCACATATTTTCCACATTTAATATCTTCAGTGGTCCCAAAGGGTTGAGAAGTATCATTAGAACACATTTACAGAAGAAGAAATAGTATCAATGATTTTCTTAAGTTCACATAAATCACAAATGATAGAAATAACACTAGACTTCAGAACTTCTAATTCTTTTTCTTTGTCAAAAATATATGTCATAGACTTGTAGAATCAGTAGAGTCCCTGAGTGGCAGAATAGCGAGGAATGCTGATAATAGAGAAAGCTTTCTCACAGGAGATTTGTTGTTTGTCCTTGATATTGTTTGTTGAACATTCTAATTCTCTCCCTTTCTCTCTGTAAACTTAAGACAAAGAATCCTAGTCCAATAGCTAAAAGGTGCATAGCTCCTGCAGTGCACTAAAATAATATTATTTATATTTTTTCTGTAAGTAAGAACAACTTATCTGCGTAGATTAAGTCTTGTTTACATTCAATTTTTAAACTCATCAAAAAAGAGTCTTGAACTTTTGAAAAGCAATTTCTGTCAGCCTAGAAAATATGGCTAGATGTTAGCAATTCCACATAGGAGCGCAGGCAAATAACTACTCCTGATTTGTGCTCTGGCGGGTGTACGGGAGTACCACAAGACAAAGAGCAGGACCTGGAAAAATGCAAAGAAACAGAGGCTCCGATGGACGACCCAAGCAAGCTCCATTTTGAGTGAACTACAGCCCTGGGAATTTCAGTGGGCAGAATCATCTCTCTACTTCTTTTTGTTCTGTTTTTCTGTGTGCTCTCATTTTTATTGCAAAAGTAATGAGAAAAAAACAAAACAGAAGAAATATTTTGCCTCCTCAGTAGTGTTCAGTGTAGATAGTCAAAGCTTACCGGATATAATATTGCAGCTTAATTAAAAGGCTTTTAAGGCAAACCTTAAAATTCCCCATGAAAGATAGTGACATTGGCTCTGGGCAGAGCCTATGCTCTTAGAAAGCTTTTATCCTGAAAGAGATATGCTTCTATAAAATGAATAGAGTGGTGGTTATTGCTCTTTCTTTGTTGACAGATTGAGAATCTCCCCTAGGTAAGACACTCAGTGCCCCACCTCTGGGGCGGTTACTACAGAATCTCACAGGCCTTTCTTTATCTGTTTTTATGCTTTATTTTTGTTGGTTAACAGAACATGTGAAAACATATGTGAGGCCATATAGCTTGTATTTATCATCTGTGTTCAAACCTTACCTCCTTTCCTTTCTAGTTGTAAAGTGTGAGCTACTTGTTTAACCTCTCTCAGCATCAGCTTATGCATCTCTAAAATGACATAAGTATGTCTTCCTCATAGGGCTGTGGTGATTATTCCATGAGAAAATGAATGTAAAGTCCTCTTTGCTCTACAGTACTTTAGATGTTGTTATTGTTAAGATTATATGCACTTTATTAACACCAATCGTGGTTATCCTGTGACGTATTGGGGATCCGGCATCCAGGCTAATGATGACTCTTCACTGAGATTGCAACTAAGGACCATTGCCATTGATTAGTCATGCCTGTGTGCTGGTGCATGTCCCTGTGATTCTACCTCAGGTCCCAGAGGATGCCAACTATGACACAAATTGCCAAGAAATCAACAACAGTTCTTTTAAATTCATTGGTACAAAGGGCCCCATGAGAAGGGCCAGCCATTTGTACTTTGATCCACTCTTTCTTAAGTCAACTCAAGAATTATGGTAAGTGCAAAGACTGAAAAAAATCTATTTATATTTACTTTATTATTATGTCCACCATCCCTAAGCCGTCAAATAAAGACAGAGAAGAAAGTTGTCTGCAAATCAATATGACAGGTAGAGGTGTGGTCGGTTCTCTAGTTCTTGCTGTGTCTGGACAGCACATTCTCTGCTCTTTGAGGACAGTTGAGCCAAGGGAGATAGATAGAGGAAATTCTGCACTTGGCATTAGACTATACGATGGGCTGTCTCTGAATCAGTGCAGGGGAAAGGGCAGTTATTGAATTTATAGAACCCTTGCAATTAGTTGCAGAGCTAAATTCACACCACCAGCGAGCATATTGCAATCCTTACCTGATCCCTATATCCCCAGATGTAGTTGAGGTTGAGTAACCTGGCTGTCATGTTAGTACATTGCACAAGGGAAAATATTCTAAGAAACAATATCAGTGAAAGCAAAATATGGATTTTTATAATAGGTAGTTCAACACTTCTTATCAAATTTGTAAAACTAACCATACATATACGTACGCCTTCCCTTCTTTCTTTCCTTCCTTCCTTCCTTTGTTTTTTCCCTCTTATTTTCATTTAAAGATAGAGAGGAGAAAGTAAAAGCCATGCCATGGGATCCAGGTAGGAAACTGAATTCAGGCCCTGGATTCAGAACTGGCCGAGCACAGCATGGGCTGGCTTTCAGCCCTGCCACCCCCATTGGCTAGCAGTTGCTGAGCAAGCCTGAACCTACACAACTGTACTTAGAGCTCCTGTTAATAGGAAAGAAATTTTGGGGGATCAGAACTGGAGTTATTAGACAGGAGCAGAATTAAATGACTAATAAAACCAGGGAAATATTAAAAACTGACTAGACATTTTCCCTTGTGGTTCTACTGGATGATCTTTCTGTCAATTTAGCCAAGAACAAGAGCAAAATGGGCAATCACAGAGTTTCCTGGTAAGGTTCAGATGGGGGTGAGATTAAGTTGAAAAAGAATTTATGCAATAGCAGGAAGCCATCCAATGGGGACTGGTAAACTTACTGTATGGGGGTCAAGAGCCACCATAATAATGTGAGCTCATGTCAGCTCCAAATTCTTTGTATTATAGACACTGATGTAAGCCTGCCAATCTTTTCCAAAGTGCATGCTGTTGGCAGTAAAGAGAAATGAGAGCACAGCTGATTCATCAAAAATCTTGTATAATTATAACATAATTCAATTAAATAAATATAAGCTATCATAGACAGTTTTAAAAAGATGTAAATTCTAATTCCTGATCTTCATGGTCATGTACTTTAAACAACCCAGAATATATGGTCCCTTGTGGCATTTTAGTTCTGTATGTCAGGAGTTTATAATGGAATGCAATGGTCTTATGATTAAATGGTCTATTGTGCTTTTATAATGTATAAACCAAATTAGAACTAATCATAGGTCAATAAATAAATTCATTTATGTCTATTGTATTTTGTTCACTGTGGGGACAATTCCTGACACATATAATAGACACTCTATAAAATATTTTTAATAAATGAATAAATTTCATAAAACAATTTTATTTAGTTCATTTGATCCTGTACAGCATGTATTATAAACCTGCTTTACACATATGGAAACAGGCTATAAAGTTTAGAAAGGTTTATTTACCATTTCACAAAATTCTGTTAAGTGATAGTTGGGTCTCAAACGTGAAGATAAAACTTATGGATTCCAAGTCTCTGGCCTTTTTAATGTATACTTACTCTTGTTCATAATACTAGGCTGTTAATTTGTAACTTTCTAATCATCTCCAAACTAAAAGTTGCTTCCTAAGACATAGATTCACAGATGTTAAATGGTTATGGCTCAGTGTTCGTGTATCAAAGATGAAGTAACAGAAAATAAATATTTGAGTACCAGTTTATAAATCTAAATATTTGAGTATAGGCTGTTAGTACCAGAGCTTGAATCTTTTCCCCCATATTGTATTACCTTCTGAGTAATATGAGACTATGTGTTGATGATTACAAGTAAAAAGGAAATTCAGGTTTTTAGAACCTATCCAGACATGGCTTTGTTAACTGTGGTGGGATGGGTTGATTATTTCAACATCTCACATTTTCAAAGTTCCCATTCTTTCAACTGTTCCACCTGCCATCCTGGGAGTGTCACCCTCCCTCACAGTCACAGGATGGCTGCAGCATAACCATGTGTCACATTAATATCACAAGAGTGACCACTGACAGAAGGACTGTCCTTTATTGTGTGTCTTTTTCAAAGAATAAAAAAATTTTCCCCTAAAGACCCTGAGCAGACTTCTTTTTTTTTTTTTTTTTTTTTTTTTGAGACAAAGTCTTACTCTGTTGCCCGGGCTAGAGTGAGTGCTGTGGTGTCAGCATAGCTCACTGCAACCTCAAACTCCTGGACTCAAGCGATCCTACTGCCTCAGCCTCCCGAGTAGCTGGGACTACAGGCATGCGCCACCATGCTCGGCTAATTTTTTTCTACATATTTTTAGTTGTCCAGCTAGTTTCTTTCTATTTTTAGTAGAGACGGGTCTCGCTCTTGCTCAGGCTGGTCTCCAACTCCACACCTCAAGCCATCCTTCCGCCTCAGCCTCCCAGAATGCTAGGATTATAGGCGTGAGCCACCTCGCCCAGCCCAGACTGTTTTTAATAGCTTTTTTCCAGAATTATGTCCTCTAAATCAATCAATGGCAAGGAGAATGGGATTATCATGGTTGACTAACATAATCAGTGTTTATTCTGGAGGAAAGCTAAATATTAATAATATAGGCCGCTTGCTTAGCACTGTCCCTTAGCACAAAGTGTTAGCACTCAGTAAATGCAAACTACCTATTAGTGAAGAAAAATTCATGTTCTTTGGAATTATGAAGGTAACTACCAAAAGAAATAAAATTGGGCCTGATAAAATATGGTCTCCTCTGTGAACTGTGACGGGGGTAAAAGAGGAAAGGGAGAAAACAGTTTCTTTGCAATTTTTATTCAATTGTACTGTTGAAATTGTTTTACTATGTCTAGTTACTAATTGTATCACTTTTAAGTCATTATCCTATTACATTTAAGTATTCATGTAAATATAGGAACCCATTTATTAAACTCGGATATGATGTTGTATTGCTAAGACCACCATGTTTGACATAGTCAAAGACACTGTCATCATTTATCAATAAAGATGTTTATTAAGCACTTTCATGAGCTAAGCATAAACAGAGACTCATAACTTCTCAAATGGGCCTCTTCTTGTACTGTAGTGACCATAAAGCATGGTTATCTAATAAACATCTACTAATATTAGTGGAGAAAATTGCAGTATATAATTTTATCACACTGTTGTAACCCTACTTTTTTGTTTTTTGTTTTTACTTTTTATTTACACAGATTTATATGGTACATGTGCACTTTTATGACATTCATAGATTGTATAGTGGTAAAGTGAGGGCTTTTGGGGTATTCATCACCTCAATAACATACATTGTACCCATTAACTGATTTCTCATCATCTACCATCCATCTCTCACCCACTCGCCCTTCCGAGCCTCCATCATTTACCATTCCATTCTCTACAACCATGTGGACATATTTAGTACTTACTTATGAGTGAGATCATGTGATAGTAGACTCTCTGTGCCTGGCTTGTTTCACTTAAAATAATTACTTCTAATTTCATTTCATGCCAGGTAATACAATATGGGGGAAAATATTCTAACTCTGGTGTTAACAACGTATACACAATTGCATTCATTTTTTTATGGCTGAATAGTGTAAATTATGTAAATGTACCACATTTTCTTTATACATTCATTCATTGATGGAGACTTAAGTTGATTCCATGTCTTTGTTATCTTGAACACTGCTGGAATAAACAAAGTGCAGGTATGTTTTTGATATATTGATTTCTTTTCCTTTGGGATCCCAGTAGTGAGACTGGGTGTTGCTCTTGCTCAGGCTGGTCTCAAACTCCAGAGCTCAACATTCCTCCCTTCTTATCTTCCCAGAGTTCTAGGATTAGAGGTGTGAGCCATGGTGCCCAACCGCATTGTGGTTTTAATTTGCATTTCTCTGATGATTAGTGATGTTGAGCAATTTTTCATGTACCTGTTGACCATTTGTATGTCTTTTTTTGAAAAGTGTCTATTCATGTTCTTTGCCCACTTTTAATGGGATTATTTGGTATTTTTTGTTGAGTTGTTGAGTTCCTTGTATATTCTGGATATTAGTACTCTGTTGGATGAATAGTTTGCAAATATTTTCCCCCATCCTCCAGGTTGTGTGTTCACTCTGTTAATTGTTTCTTTTGCAGTACAGAAGCTTTTCAGTTTAAGTCCTATTTCTCTGTTTTTGTTTTTGTTGCTTGGGCTTTTGAGGTCTTAATTATAAATTTTTTTTATGTAGACCAATGTCCAGAAGGGATTTTTCTTAGGTTTTCTTCTAGTATTTTTATAGTCTCAGGTCTTATGTTTAAATCTTTAATTCATCTTGAGTTGATTTTTTGTATATGGTAAGAGATATGGGTCCAGTTTCATTCTTCTGCATATGGCAATCCAATTTTCCCTGCACCAGTTTTTGAAAAGGGTGTCCTTTCCCCAATGTATGTTTCTGTTGGCTTTGTCAAAGATCCATTGGTGAATATATGTGGCTTTATTTCTGTAACCCTACTTTTTAAAAGATTGACTACAAATTTTATGAAATAATCCATAGGCATAAGTAAGGTGAAAAACTCAACTTTTTCTACATATTTGTCAACTTTGTCTTCTTTTTGGTGGCAACATAAATGATGTGATTTGTTAAAACAATAAAATAATCTCCACTTTTATCTCTCCAGTAATAGAAATATTCTTAAAAGCTCATTAAACATATTTTTCTCACTTTACACATATATAAACTGTCTAACTTCATCTATTTTAGTGTAGCACAGTGTTAAACAGTCCTAGCTTTGATACCAGATAGAACTGTGTTCACATTCTGATACTCTTGGCTTTTCATTCAGTTTTTGAATGACTTTGAGTCCTGGGCTAAATTCTCTAAGCCTCACTCTACTCATCTTTATGAAAGGATTCTAAGGATCCATTTTTAAATTGGGTTGTTGTGAGGATGAAATGGGATAATGCTGTAAATAATTTAGTATTGAGCTTGACACATATTGAGCACTTACTAAATATTTACTGTTATGTTTAGTGTGGGTGTTCTATTGAGTAACTGATATCTACGGTGGCTGTTTTCAGCTGTATTTTAGAATGTATATATTCATAGGAACAAAGTTCCAATGGTAGCTAATTTCTTGGGGGTAGTCCTCAAACACCAATTGCACTAAAAATGTACTACAAGATCACATTGGTGCCATATATATTAGTTCTTGGTTTGCTGCCTCATCTGAGGGAAAAAGCTGCCTCATTTAGAGGAAAGAAGGAGGAAAGGGAGAATGGGAAGAGGAGGAGGAGGAGGAGGAAGAGGAGAAGGAGGAGGAGGAAGAGGAGGATAAAAAATTTTCTGTTACTTTTTGGGCAGATTGTTAATTCTGGAGAATAGTTTGACATAGGTGAAACTTTCTTTGACATTCTTATACATTCCCTTTTCATGAAGCCTCACAGAGTAAGTTTTTCCAGTCCGACGTATGGAGATTCTCTAAAAGAATAAAGATTTTTCATGGTGATTCCATAACAGTAATAGAAATATCAGGGGGTAATGAAATAGTGAAATAAAAAGAATTGTTTATTGTTTTCTTATACTTAATTCTAGCATGAGTATTGCTTTTATTTGAGATGGCTTTAAATTGGGAACTTCCTGTATCTAAATTTATAAAATTGTGTGCATAGTGTGTATATATGCCTTCTATTTGCAAAGTATTTCAAGGCACTTGAAAGAAAAGTATTCTGAAGCTTTTTTTTTTAATCAATATAGGATATAATACTGCTACCTAGAATATGCTTAAATGGAGAATATGTATTCACTTAGGTAGGTATTCAGGAATTCTTATAAAAATTTCTTGTAGGAGTTTTTCCTCTATTAATCTGCAGGCACACAAAGAAAACAGCATGTAACTTATAAATTGAATGAGAAGAAGAATCCATGCAAAATAAGAATAGAAATAGCAGACCTGCATTGTACCCTTTACATCCTGGGCTAAACACTTTGCTGACTGACATGTTGTCTGGAAAGTGAATTTCTGCATATTGAACACTTTTATTCTATTTTCTGGACTAAATGTGCATTTTTCCAGGGATGAATAAAAGCCATAAAGAAACATCAATTCCTTGGTTTGCCCCATATTTGCTTCCTGATTTCCCTCTTCTTCTTCTAGAAATGGAGATTCTGGGGTGTTTTCCTGCAAGGAGACCGAGGCTATTCTCAGGGAAACTTCTATGAGAGCCTCCAGCCTAATTAGGATGGAGATTATTTCTTGTTCTGGTCCCAGCTGCTTCTTCCTGACCCTTAACCCAGTCCTTGTCTTTTGTCTTTCCAGACATGAAGAATGCCTTTTGTCCTTTCCCTGAAGGGTACCATCCTTTGGTCCATATATTGAAGGGACAAGTTGGGGATGGCATAGAATAATACTCATTCTGCTGAGATTTATCTAGAAACTGTTCATTTTGGGGTAAAAAGGGGAGAAAGGCATATTCTCCTAGTGGTTATCTAAGCTTGGAATCTCTCTGTTCCCTCTGAAGACCATTCATTTGACCCTAGGAAACATTCCATAAATGCAGAGTTTGGGAAATGCATGCCTGAAACCATACTCTTGATTTATAAATCCCATAACACAAAATGCTGCGCACAGGTCATGAAGCAAAAATCCTGTATGGTAACATAAAATACTTTAGCTTTATTTATTTAAAGAATTAACCTTTCTCTCACAGGCAGCTGGAATTTCTATCAGTTCTACTTAACTAAGGTATTTTATATGTAATTGCCACATTGCCCCACTCAAATAAGAGACACTATCAATTCACTCTGTTGCCTCCAGTTGTTTCTGTCACAAAAATAGGACCCTTGGCTGCTTTTGCTTCCTTTTAACAAGTATTTGTTAATTTTGATAATTTGCAGAGTTTAAAGAACAGCAGTTCTGTTTGTGTAAATCACAAGATTTAATTAGAGAAGAGGAATCCAAATGGTGCAAATAAAAGTCTGTACATAATAAAATATTAATTGCCTTTAAAAATACAATAGTGCTCCAGTATTCTATTACACTCCAGTGGAAAGTGCTCGCAGCAACAGAGTGCCGTGCCACAGCTCAGCTGTAATCATGGCAGCCTTGGAAGACTGACTGCAACCCTGAAAGGCCGGAGGAACAACTGCCTTTCTTGCATCACTGATGAGGATGCCTTAAGTCTTATTTCTCTGGAGGTGTGGGACATTTGCCATATACTCATTGTAGATCCTTAGCTTTGTATTCTTTTGTACCTTTTCCTACACATTTCTGAAATCTAGAGTACTGTGAAGAATTTAATGTCTTAGGTTTTCTGGTAGGCAAGGATTGTTTTGGGGGAAAAACAAGTAAAAGGGAAGGAGTTAGAGGTTGTTATTTTGGTCCTACAATTGAGGGGCTGTGTCACTCATAAGCCCTGTGACCTTGGGAACACAGCTTCACCTCATGAGATCTCTGGCCCTCCATCTGTGGAATATAGAAGGGCAAACATATATTAAAAATGTATATTAAAGGGTTGACATTCTTTAACATCCTGTTTCAAAAATCTCACCTCTCACAAAAATCAACTCATGGTGGATAACAGACTTCAACCTAAGGCATGAAACTATAAGAATTCTAGAAGAAAATGTTGGAAAAACTCTTGCAGACATTGGCGTAGGGAAAGAATTTATGAAGAAGACACCAACGGCAATCACAGCAACAACAAAAATAAATAAATGGGACCTGATCAAATTAAAAAGTTTCTGCACAGCCAAGGAAACTATCACGAGAGCAGACAACCTACAGAATGGGAGAAAATATTCACATGCTACACATGTAATAAAGGGCTGATAACTAGAATCTATATAGAACTCAGGAAAATCAGCAAGAAAAAAATCAAACAACCCCACTAAAAAGTGGCAAAGGACATAAACAGAAATTTTTAAAAAGAAGATAGACTAACGGCCAACAAATATATGAAAAAATGCTCAACATCGCTAACCACCAGGGAAATGTAAATCAAAACCACAGTGAGATATCATTTTATTCTAGTGAGTATGGCTTTGATCCAAAAGTCCCCCAAAAATAAATGTTGGCATGGATGCGGAGAGATAGGAACACTCATACACTGCTGGTGGGACTGCGAACTAGTGCAACCTCTGTGGAAAGTAATATGGAGATACCTCAAAGAGCTGTAAGTAGAACTACCATTTGATCCAGCAATCTCATTACTGGGCATCTACTCAGAGGAAAAATAGACATTCTATCAAAAAGACATCTGCACTCAAATGTTTATAGCAGCACAATTCACATCTGCAAAGATGTGGACACGACCCAAGTGTCCATCAATACATGAGTGGATTAATAACATGTGTTATATGTATACCATGGAGTTCTATTCAGCCACAAAAAACAATGATGATCTAGCATTTCTTATCCTGGGTAGAGCTGGAGCCCATTCTACTAAGTGAAGTATCCCAAGAATAGAAAAACAAGCACCGCATGTACTCACCATCATATTGGTATTAACTGATCAGCACTTATGTGCACATATAGTAGTAACATTCATCGGGTGTTGGGCAGGTAGGAGGGGGGAGGAGGGGAAGGGTATATTCACACCTAATGGGTGTCGTGTGCACCATCTGGGGGATGAACACACTTGAAGCTCTGACTCAGGTGGGGCAAAGGCAGTATATGTAACCTAAATATTTGTACACCAGTAATATGCTGAAATTAAAAAAAAGGATATGCACAAATAAAATTTTTAGACATACTGGGAAATTATACTTAAAAATAATATCCACTGATTAATAAACAGTAAATATCCCTTTCTTATAAAAAAACTTTAAAGAATTTACATGTTTTCTATTTTTAATTGAAAATATCTAGGAATTTCCACCAGGAACACACATTATAGAAATTTTATATCATTAAGTATCAAGGATGGGATAGTCATTTATGGAGAAGAAAGAAATTATTTTAATTCTGCTTCATATATTATTAGCATAGCTACTATGGCAAATATATATTTATACTAACATTTATTTCCTCAAATATATTTGCTCTTTTATAGGTATCAAAGAAAATAATACATGGTGTGGACTAAGCAAGTACATTTGCCTCCTGTCTCTGTTGAGAATCATTTGAATTAAAATCTAGAATTATGAAATGAAATAAAGTCACAACAAATAAAATATGAAAAGTGTCACTATCAAAAAATTATTTTAACATATTTATGGAAGACCCAAATTGGGTGGAAATAAGCCTTTGCCTGAAGTATAATACAGTTTGCTGCGAGAGAAGTTGGGACAATTCCATCAGAAAGAGCTCTGGAATGTTTGTAAGACTCAAAGGCAGCAGAAAGAAAAGAGCAAGCCCAAGGGGTCGAGTTACAATCCACTGGACTGGCCTCTTACTCCTGCCTACACAGTGAAGATGGCATTTTAATTATTTTAACTTTTTGACTCTTTTGTAATAATATTTAGCTTAAAGTGCAAACACATCATACAATTACACAAAATATTTTCTGTCTTTATATCCTTATTTCATAAGCTTTTTTACTATTTAAAATTTTTTTTTTACTTTTTTAACTTTTTAAACTTTTTTTGTTGAAAACTAAGACACCGATACACAAATTAGCTTAAACCTATACAGCGTCAGTCTCATAAATATCACTGTTTTCCACCTGCTCATCTTGTCCCATTGGAAGGTCATCAGGGGCAACAACATGCATGGGCCTGTCATCTCCTATGATGACAATGCCTTCTTCTGAAATACCTCCTGGAAAATCTGCCTGAAGCTGTTTTTCAGTTAACTGATTTTTTTTTTTTTTTAACAAGTAGCAGTACACTCTAAAGTGTAAAAAGTATAGTATAGTAAATACATAAACCAGTAGAATAGTCATTTGTTATCATTATCAAGTATTATGTACTGTACTAATTGTATATGCTATACTTTTAATGAATGGAAGTGCAGTAGGGTTATTTATACCAGCATCACCACAAACACGTGAGTAATGCATTGCACTGTGACATTATGATGGCTATGAATAGGCAATGGAATTTTTCCAGCTCCATTATAATCTTAGGGACCACCATTTGTTATGCAGTTTGTTGCTGACCTAAATGTTGCTATATGGCACATGACTGTACATGTGGCACCATTCCGATAGGAGTAGGATGTGAGAGGTTCTGTATAATGATCTCCACGAAAAATAATAATTTGAGAGAATAGAAAGTTGAAATTGTTCTGGAAAAAGTAAAAACATGATGAAGGTATAAAAAGTTGCAAAGTAGAAAACAATTTAGCAGCTCTTATAACAATGAGTTTGAAATATAAACTAAACTGAAATGCAGCATAATTTCAAATAATTGATGGCACATAAGAAGAGAGAATCCATTTGACATTGATGACAGGAACATTCTCTTTAGCATAGCCCAAGAGTCATTGAATTGGGCCCACTAATGCTAACTCCACTGCTTGGATCAGCACTGAACAATACATACACAGTCGTTATAATGTTACTACTGATTCTCAAATTTTAGAGTCAATCGGTATTCACAGAAGATTTAGATGTGATTGCAGTTTAGATTGTAAATATGGCTTACATTGCTAGATTGACTATTAGAATGTAGCTGAGAGAAAGAGAAATGAAAAGGAGGATTAGGAAATGTTGGGGAAAATATAGACGCTCAAACATATTTATCTGACTAAATGAAGAATCAAGAGATACTTTTGAAAGTTACTATACTAGAAATTGGGGTTTAAAAGTTAACCCATAGGAGATGGAACTGGAGGTCATTATGTTAAATGAAACAAGCCAGGCACAGAAAGACAAATATGGCATGTTCTCATTCATGTGAGAACAAAAAAAGTGGATCTCATGGAGGTAGAGAGTTTATTGGTGGTTACCACAGGCTGGGAAGGGTAACAGGGGAGACAGAGAAGTTGGTTAATAGGCAGAACTATACAGGAATAAATACTAGTGTTTGATAGCACAGCAAGGTGACTATAGTTAACAATAATTTATTGTATATTTTAAAATTAACTAGAAGAAAAGATTTGAAATGGTAACACAAAGAAATGATAAATGTTTGAGTTATTGCATATCATACACACCCTGATTTGTTCATTATACACTGTATGTATGTATCAAAATATCATGTGTACCTTGTAAATAGTACAATTATTATGCTTAAATAAAAATAAAATAAAATTGATAATTATTAATTAAAAAGGGGAGAGGAAAATGGGAGTACAAGTGAACTAAATCTTCATGTATCAAAGAAGCAAGTAAATAAATACTTTCCAGTATGAGCTTACAGCAGTAAGCACCATAAGAGCTAAAATGAGTCGGCTAAAAAAAGGGTAAAGGGAGGCAGTGGAAATAAATGTGGTAAGGGAGGTACTTGGACCAGTAGTTTCACCATAAGTTCTCTTCACTGTTTGATTGTTACCCAGTACATGTATTATTTTGATAAAATAAAATTTTGAAATATTATAGTAGTTTTGAGATAACATATGCTAATTGTAATTTTCTAAATCTAAAGACTTTTAAATGGGTTGATCTGCTAAGGTTAAAAATAGAACAGGAAGGAATATTATTCGATCTTAACAAAGAAGGAAATCCTGCCATTTGTGACAACACGGGACAGCCTAGAGGACATTGTGCTAAGTGAAATGAGCCAGACCTGGAAAGACAAACACTGCATGAGCTCACCTATATGTGGGATATAAAAAAAGTCAAACTCAGAAGCGCAAAGCAGAATTGTGATTACTAGGCATTTGGGGAGGGGAAAATGAAAAGATGGTGCTAAAAGGGCACAGACGTTCAGTTATAAGATGAATAAGTTCTGGGGATCTAATACACAGCTTGGTGACTGTAGTTACCAATATTATATTGTCTCCTTGAAATTTGCTCAGAGGGTAGATCTTAAATGTTCTCACCCTCCACTCCATCCCCCACCCCACTGGTAACTATGTGAGGTTACATTGTATTACTTAACTTGGTTGAGGTAATCATTTTACAATGTATATGTATTTCTAATCATCATATGATATACCTCAGGTATATATAATTTTTATCTGTTAATTATACCTCAATAAACCTGGAAAAAATAGAATAGGAAGTATGTTTTCATCAACATAACCAGAACGTTCTATCCTCTTCAGAGTTGGCTCCTGGATTACATAGATAATTTCCTAAGATTACATATAAGTATGGCACAAATGATTTGGGTTACTATGTTATAATAGCTGAATAATCATTATACATTAGATTCATGTATTGTGGAATAAATAAAAAGGCAAAATTTGTCTTCCAAACAGTTGCCAAAAATAAAGAAAAGACTAAAAGTTTACACTTAAAGGCATTTACCTCTTTGAATTTTGAGTGTGTGTTAACATGAGATACATACATAGCAAAAGGAATGTTTAACAGAGAATTAAAAGACATGGGTCTTGACTAACAATTATGATGTTGACCAAGCACTCCACCATTTTTGTGATTCAGTTTTCTCACCTACATATAAAAGGAAGAGAGGAAGAAAAGAAGAAAGAAGGTAACAAAATAATTGGTGGGGGGTGGAGGATGAGAAGGAGGCATGGAAGGAATAAGGAAGGAATATGGAAGGAAGGAAGAAAGAATGAGAAGAAAAAAGGAAGGAAGGAAAAAAGGAAGGAAGGCAGGTGGGTAAGAGAAAAGGGGAATTTGACTTTAGATTTGCTCTAAAGTTCTATATTATTCTGAGTGAGAAAGGTGATTTATTTGAAACTGAAATGATAGAAGTATAGTTGTAGTGATAGTTAAAGCTTAGAAATCTTTGAGCCTGAGGGCAGAGGTGTATATTTTATTTATGGAGCTTCAGAGAAAGGGGAGGGGGGCCCCTGAAGTCTTAAGAAGTAGGTGGTAGGATCAAATCAGTTACTAATTACAGCAAAGACTAACAAAGTAGAGACTGCTTGGATGTACTGGTAATTTATTAATACATCAAAACTATATGAAGCTATATTCAAAGTATTCAGTTGGGAGCTTTAGAGGTTCAAAAGACATAATGTAGAGGCCCTGATTTAAAGAAGTTTACACCTAGACAGAAAGGTAAGGAACACTGTCTGCAAGTTTAAACATATAACAAATCAAACACAATTGCCAAATACATTGTAGAAAAAAAATAGCTTTGGACTTCAGAAGAAAAACCACTTTTGTTTGCTATGAGAGAAGATTTTCCAGAGCATAAAGGGTTAGTTAGAGCTTGAGACTTTGTAGCAGCTCAGACCATGCCCTCCTCCTACCACCTCTTTCTCTCTCTGTTCTTTTCTCTCAATTTCTCTAAAAGAGGCTCCACTGAAGCTACCTGAAACAATAGACTTGGGAAGGTAAATAGCCTTAAAATGATCTTTCAGGGAACGCTGAGTCACTTTGCTTACCTGAGAAGTGAAACTAGGTTTTTTGTTATTGTAGACTTCAGTCTTAAGACTTACTATATGGGATGCAGAAGTAGTTGAATTTCCAAATCTGTAAGGCACTTGATCTCTTGTGCTACTTTTTCATTCTTATCTCATTCTTAAATAGTTTGCTAAAACTAGCCAATAGTGGACACTGTGGCTTTTCCCAAACACTTCTCTGAAAGCTACTCACTCAACAGATAAGATATGCTTTCCAGTTGTCTCAGACAACAATTTTCCAGATATTTTAACTATACAACAAGAATCGTAGTTTTCTAGCATCAGGTTTAGCACCACCTGCTCCTTGACTGCTTTTTTGTTATAGCAGCCCTGCCTTCTAGTAATATTTTCTATAATAAATCGGTCCACTTTGTGAATCACCTCCATTCCAACTAGCAGGAAGAATCATATGTAAGCAGTATCTTGGCCGCCACATCTGAACAACATGTACGTCCTTTCTGCTACTTTCTGAAGGTTGGAACGGTCACATGGTCATTCCTAACTAAAGGGAAATTGGAAAGTGAAGTCTAGCTGTGTGCCCGGGAAGAAGGGAAAATGTGTTTAATGATCCAGCTAGCAATATCTGTAGCAAATGGAAACAGTGATGTGATAGATCAACAATGTCTGCCATAGATAAAGGGTTGGCATGGAAGTATTTGTGCCACATATTTGCCATCCTGGCCGCAAACAATACAATTAGAGACAATGGTTAGCCAATACTCTTAAAAGTTTACAAATGATCCTTTTTATTCAAATATACAAGTTCCCCCCAATAGATTCATCTCCATCTTTTTTTTAAAATAATCCTCCCCAATAATGCTTTCCAAATAAATTTTGGCTAAAATGACAGTTTAAAATTTAAAACAGGCACTAGAGCATTTTTCATAAAAAAGCCTACTTGTAGAACATCCCTCACTTTAAAATTCTGCTCTCTGTTCTCTAATTCCACAGTGCCCAAATATTTCAGAAGCAATATAATCTTAAGTTTATTTCAAATTTCTAAGCTTTCCCTAGGGCACTTGTCTCTCTATGGGACATGAGTAACTAGGAACTTTGGTCTGATACTATCTACCTGGTTAAAGTTCACGGAGGGGAGAAATTGCCCATGTGGAAACTGCAGTGCCAATACTTGTGGCTGAACATAAAATAACTTGGGCCTCCAGGGTTAATAGTAACATTAGAATCACTTGAGGCTCATGTAAGAAAATTGTAATTAAAAAGGAAATAGAGTTTGAGATATAGCTGAACTTTATTATATAAAAGTACAGTGTAGCATTTCCTTCTTAACCTTGGAGCCAAGTCTCTGAACGTGCGGGAATTTCTGATACCTAAAAAATGCCTTGATGAGGGAAGGGGAGAAGGATGGGGAGGGGGGAGTTAAATAGACCACTGTTGGAGTTCTGCCCTGAATTTTACAGAATAATTAAAGCCTGCTTGCCACCTATTTCAAGTTTCTCTACTTTTGTTTCATCTTAGTTCCATTTTCCTCTCATCAGTTCCTGCGCAAGGTGCTTTCGGCCCCAGTTCTTTCACCACTCATCAGTCATCCTTCCCCTTGCCCTATGGGATGTCCCCCGATTCCTTCATTAAGGAGTTCAACCAATTAAGCAGAATATCTTTTGTTGTTGTTGTTGTTTTTAAGAACTAAAATTGCATGGCCTGGTAGCAGTGTTTTCTTATTCCTTCTCTGTGACAGACTGAAATAAACATATCACCATCTGATAAAGGTCAGCTTTGAAACACAGCTGCCTGTTGGGCTTGCAGAGCAGATACAGTGCACCCCAAACCCTTCCTGACTACTAATACTATTTCAAATCCAATTAAAACCCTTCCCTCCTCTTTAAATCCTGAAGGGCTTAGGGACCCAGCCTCTTCAGAAACAGCCTCGTGAAACCTTCTTCGCCTTCCTACTTTCAATCACCACTTACTCTCAGCAGTTGTTTATTTCTAGGATTAAAGTGAAAAGACCTCAACAAAGTCATTTTGGAAATGAAAACCCAAGAGCATAGACCTCTCACTTCCCGCGTATCCACCTGAGTCTTGGTATAATAATGCACAACGTGGCACACAAAATTTCTTCCCTCCACAGGCTCGCTAGCTTGGAATCCTAAGTCTGCCAATGCCTGTTTTTTTTCCCATTTGCATTCACACGGTTTAAATGGAGTAGAGCCCATGAGAAACTGATTACCCTTTGTTGCATTGCACTTACATGTTGTTCTGATCTCATAGCTATGCCGAGGGCCTAGCAATATGACAATTTTAATAAACAGCCCACAGTTCTGAGTAGGATGCATGCAATTGGGAAAGGTAGAGACCTTTAGTGTATCTACTTATTAGTCCCTTTGCCAAGAGAGACTTGGGGCACTTGGTATCTCGCACCTGCTACAGATGCTCAGGTCGTCTGCAGTGATGCACCCTTCACCTGAGGACTCCATTGCAGCAATGGTTTACATTTCTCCTTGCTGAATTTCTGTCCCTCTTGACACTTCAGCTCTGCCAAGTACTCACTGGGCCAGAACCACTCGTTCTTTGTGTTTGTGCACATGGTGTTAAGGGATTGAAAATCAGGGAGGAATATTTACCCTTTAGGAAGTAAAGTCTTGGAAGAGTATACGGCTGCTGAACAGCGTACGACTGCTAACGGGGCTTTCCTTTCACTCAGATGGTCTGAGGGCTGGAGGAATCACCACTGTGGTTCAAACCCTTGATTCTGTACCTATTGTGACATCTGTCCTCTCTGTACTATTGTTGGTGGCTAATACACAGAGCAATCCCTCTACAGAAAATTTACATGTAGGGAAATTTTGCAAAGCACTGAAAGGAGTTTCAAGTCCTCTCAGAAAGTCCACAGGGTTCAGTGAAAATAGAATCTAATCAACCTGTAAAAATTGAAATCCCACTTCTATTGCATGACTTGATTTGATTTGAGGTATCTTCTTTTTGATCCCCAAGCAATAAAATGAGTTGACTATCTCTCTAGGAATAGTATCTGCATCTGTGTCTGCTTTTCTCAGCCTCCTTTTCTTCATTCTTTGCCACCTTCTTTTATGCTTCTAATTCTGAAAACTTCCTAATTGCTCCTTGGCCCAAGTAAAATCCATCTTTACTGTGGTGAGTGTGGCTTTTCCACTAACTAGAAAGAAAACCAATGTAGCCCTTAGTGCTTCCTTCGTATTTGTGAAGCATTTCTCTCCCCATCCTTTTTTGTGTCCTTTCCCGGTATTTCATGATTCCTGCATGGTTCCCAGGCACTTTATGAAGACTTTGTAAAGAATCATTTCTTTTTTTTTTTTGAGACAGAGTCTCACTCGCTTGCCCGGGCTAGAGTGAGTGCCATGGTGTCAGCCTAGCTCACAGCAACCTCAAACTCCTGGGCTTAAGCAATCCTCCTGCCTCAGCCTCCCGAGTAGCTGGGACTACAGGCATGCACCACCATGCCCAGCTAATTTTTTCTATATATATTTTTAGTTGGCCAGATAATTTGTTTCTATTTTTTAGTAGAGACGGAGTCTCGCTCTTGCTCAGGCTGGTCTCGAACTCCTGACCTTGAGCGATCCACCCGCCTCGGCCTCCCAGAGTGCTAGGATTACAGGCGTGAGCCACCGTGCCCGGCCCATTTCTTAATCAATTAAATTTGAATCGTAGCAATTTTAAAATTCTGTATATTGTTTGGGGAAGTGTTTGTTTCCAGTGTTCATAACACAGGGAGTTATAAACTGGTACTATAGGGCAGTTGACCTTTAAGTAAATCTTCTTTCATTAAATGTTTCGAGACTGGGACGTCTGTCTTGTTTGCCAGCCCTAATAAAGAAAATATTGTATATGCATGCAATATTTTAAAGTTTGTGTGAATATGTAAACATTTTTTACTTTTAGCCTAAGAAGGTAACCAGAAAAATTAGTGTAGCTTTTTTTAAACAACTGATAAATTACAAAGCATCATTAAAAAAAAAGTCGACAAAATTATTTGAAAATTGTAGAATCAAGAATGATTATATGATTAAGCTAAATAATTAAAGATAAAATGCATTCAATGTTGAGAGGAGTGATTTGAAGAAGAGGGTATAGTAAGAGTATGGAAGGCATCAAAGATGGGATGGGGTAGCAAACATCATGCTTCAGATGTAGATGTAACTATTAAAGACCTATTGAAGATGCTCTGAGGAATATATAAAGGTTTTTTTCCTGTGACATTTACTTGAATTTTTGATGCAAAAATTATATATATAATGCTTGCACACATTACATTAGCTCAATTTTGCAATAGTTTTTAAAACCTGTTGATTTATCATAGTCACATCAGCTTCTGCATTATGAGTCATTCTCAGCAATACCCTGTCTTACTCCACCATCAAAAACATATATTAATATTTAGTACAGTATATTACAATATTTTCCTTTATGTATTAATACAAATAGCTCTTAATTCTGAGAATCTGTGAGTCTGTGTGTAATGCACAAGCTCATTGTAGGGATAAAAAGAGAATTTTTTTCAGTCAAGAATGTGTGAATACAACATAGAACTCAAAGGAATTTTACTATGGGGAGTCCAGACTCCCTTAACTACTCTAAAAAAATTACATGAGGATGATAGGGAAGATAGTTTAATGTCACATTCCAGAGACAGCACCTGAAGCGAGGGTGCCTTCTAGCATCATGCTAGTGCACAGGTTCAATTATGAATGAGGAGAACATCAATGAACTGCTCCCAGCTTCTCTCTTGCCTACCTTCTGCAGTCATCTCCCATCTGTACATTGATGATGCTCTCTGCGCTCTGTGCTGCTCAACTTCTAAGCACTAATGAGATCACAGCCTACGGTGGAAAAGCTGCATTTGAGTTTGATCTGCTCATTCAGCAATAGCGGAGTGAAAGGTGTGGGGTGATTTGGCTAACTCCGGAAGCATTTCTGGAGAAAAGTTGTTGAAGCCAGGAGACTTAACTTGTTTGAACTTTAGCTTCTATCTCCCTTGAAAACAAGCTTTATTTTTATTTTTTCCTATTTTTTTTCTTTTTTACTTTCTTTCTTTCTTTTTTTTTTTTTTTTCCAGTTTTCATGGTTTGTGTTGGTAACTCATAGAAAGACAAGTCACACCTAATGGGTGCAGTGCGCACCGTCTGGGGGATGGACACGCTTGAAGCTCTGACTCAGGCAGGGCAAAGGCAATATATGTAACTTAAACATTTGCACCCCTGTAATATGTTGAAATAAAAAAAGAGTCAAAACTGGTCTGTGTATGTATGTGCCAATTATGTGTATTTGGGTGTGGGAGTATGTGGTATTTTATGAATAAAAAGATCCCATGTTGCATAATTCTAAGATTTAAGAATACCACTTTGAATGTCTTTCAGATTTTTTTCCTGATTTTATGCTCATATATTCTAGCATACTTCATCTCTACTATAATATGAGGAGAGATAATAAGAAGCAATTTCCACATTACTTACCTCTGCTTTAATTACAACATATTGCATGGGAGACATTCTTTTCAAATGATTTCCTTTTTTTCTCAGTCCTGATTGTTTCTCATCCCAGAGCAAATATTCACTTAAATGGTGTAAGCCATCTGTAGTTTATAAAACACCTTTAAGCTATTGTTTTAAAGTTTCATACCTTTTAATGTTTTCCTATTTATTTCCTGCTGATATCAACATATACCCTGCCAAAACCAATCTTTGGTGGATACTAACATATTCCTATTGAACATTTGATCCAGAAAGTTTGCAGATAATAAGCAGAATGAACATCTGTGAGGGCTAGATAATTTTTAATATTTATGGAGAGCTCATTTCTGTGTTGTTATCCTTAGGATGAGTTCAGTTATTCAAGACAATGTACAGTGTGAGTCCTTGCAATCGATTCCATTATGGGAGAGGTTTGAGGAGTGAGTACTAAACTGTTTGTTAATTGGAATTTCAACTATGCAGGAAAATATTACTTGTTAGAATTTGAGTACTGTGCAAAGTATCCATGAAAAGGAGTTTATATCATACATTTTAAATTTGTTATATGCCAAAAACATTATACAAAACTGTTTCTGTCTTAGAATAAAAGTCCAAAAATAAAACTTAAACTTATTTCTACTTACTAGTAAGACAATTAATATTTTTACTATCAAAAAGATTTATAATTCTTGGCTAACACTTTGAAAAACAAAGAAAATGATAGAACAATATCTTATTAGTACATTTCCCCATTTGCAAAGCATTAATGCCTGGAAACAATTAGTTATAGGTTCAGGTTTCACATCCATGCATTATATGACCAGGAAACTTGTCTGTTTTTTTTTTTTTTTATAAGCAATTTAATATGTGACTAACCCCACTCCCAGGCAATTCTTTTAAGGTCAGATAAGGTAAACTGGCTGGTATAGGGAGATGCTAAAATAACATATATTATGTGGTTATCATTAATTGATAAATAAATTGCTAACAAGATTTAGATTGAGGGATCTGAAAGGTATTTTAGAGATCATGTGGTTTCATCCTTATTAAATTGAGCTCAAAATACATTTAAAAACGTATTTGATGATATAACCTAGCTTGAGGCTGATTCAGGAGTAAAATTCAGCTCTCTTATAATAGAGTAGTGTGGACCTAGGAAGTAAGCTTAAAAAATGGCCCAAATGGGTAACCATTGATCTGCGATGACTATCCCGGTTTTTGAACTACCATTGAGAAGTCTCCACTTTTCTCCATATAGTCTTCTCATGCACATTACTACTTTTGAGAGAGTCGTCATCCCCAAGTTGTTTAAATTGGTATACAAAATCACTTTGTGCCCAAGAACACTATTTGTAGGAAAAGGGGGCTTTTTATCTCTGTTATTCTCTTCTACTTTCTTTTCTTGCCTCACAATTTTCATTTAGATCCTGAAATCAATACTGAAGATAATTGATTTTAGTGTGTGTGTGGGGGACCCTTCTTCTTTTTCTAGTAGCCATTGGAAAGTAATTAAAGAAGGGATTGGAAGATGGTCATAGCACCATTATTTTGTTTTGTGGTTTTTAAATTCTATACATGTGTAAATTTATCTGTTATTAATGAATGAGAATGATACAATGAATTCCCAGTGCATATTTCACTCTGGGCCACATAGAAAAAATATAATTTATTGCTTGCTGAATTTGTAGGTAATGATCCTGCTGAAGGTATTAATGGTACATAGACAGAATTCCTCAGCACAGAAGAGCTGCTGCCATGTCCAGAAAATTCTTCAGGACAGCAGTCCCCAACCTTTTTGGCACCAGGGACCAGTTTCACAGACCAGTGGAGAGGGGATGGTTTTGGGATGATTCAAGTGCATTACATTTATTGTATTGTCAATAAATGCTAATGATAATCTGCATTTGCAGCTGCTCCCCAGCGGCTAGCATCACTGCCTCAGCTCCACTTCAGGTCATCAAGCGTTAAATTCTCATAAGGAGCGTGCAACCTAGATCCCTTGTATGTGCAGTTTACAGTAGGGATCATGCTCCTATGAGAATCTAATGCTGCCGCTGATCTGACAGGAGGTGGAGCCTATGTGGTGATGTGAGCGATGGGAAGTGGCTGTAGACACAGCTGAAGCTTTGACCTTCTCACTGCCACTCACCTCCTGCTGTGAGGCCTGGTTACTAACAAGCCACTGACCAGTACAGCTTGGGTCTTGGGAACAGCAGCCCTAGAACAATAAATCTGATAAGCAAATAAATATCTTATCTCATGGGACTGTTTGATTTTCTCAATATCAAAATGAAAACTCATTTAGGAGTTTATCATTCACAGGCATGATGCAAACAAGAAGTTTCAAAGAATGGATCTGTGGAATAAAGAAATCATCTGGAGGAAAAAAAAGCTGCATGTTACAAACAATAATGTGATCAATGTAGGCCACTGCTGTTTGTGGATCTCTAGGAAGTGGAGACCAATATATCAGCATTGTCAACACACCCAAGGCTTTCCTTGCTATTTATTAAATGTTGAATTAATTAATCAATTAGCCAGTTATTCAACAAAAAGAGGCTATTGTTTTCTTTTCTTTGTAATTCATATGCATCAAATGTAATCCATAGGTATCAAATAAAATGACTGACATATGTAGTAGTTAAAGAGTTTGGTGATAATGCCCCTGATAATTCAAACAAATCAACAAATCTAGAGAAGAATTTAAAGGTTGGTTCACCACTAGCTAAAAAAAATTGAATAGAGAGGTCAACCTTTCAGGTAAATGATGCTTCCCAAAGTCTATGTGATATAAACAAATAGAAGTCTTTTAAATGACATATGAAGATAAGTACCTTGTTTTCCTACTTACACTGGACCCTGCAAAGAGGGTTTAATAATTATTTTGTACAATGCTTTTTATCTTTTCAAGGCAACATAGGATAGGCTATTAGTTTCACGTATAATGGAAAATTTCAAAGGTAAAATGTTTAATTTAATTGGACTGGGGACTTGATTTTTAATGCTGCTCTCAAGCAAAATGCCAGTATCCCTCAGCGCATGCTGAGAGATATTATCTACTGGGGCACTTTATTGCAAACTTCTGTTAACCTGGGTCATAAAGACATGAATGAGTCTACATAAAAATTTTGAGGAGTAATGGGATTATTTTCCTTTCTCTTTGAGCCTTTATAATTCTAACTCTAGAACTTTGAAAAATGAAAATTCTTCATTGCTTCGCTCACTTAACCTTAATCCAGTGAGCATGATTTGTTTAGCCTTTCGTGGTGACACATTCGGAAAGACATAATACTGTATGGAATCACTGATATGAGCATAGAAGCACATGGCATGCGCTTGTCATCATCCATCATTCAGCCTTCTTTTCAGGTCCTTACCACACTGCTAAATTGTCCTTATAAGAATGTTTTTGTGGCCACATGGCCTCTAGATGTGAGGCTTTTTGACATGTACATAAATGTTCACACACGTACAGATAAACACACACATACCCAAACACCCATGCTTGATTAACAATATGGAGAGGAACATGATTATATTTTTCTCCCCTACCTCTCTCACATTTGGTGTAGCTATTGCAGTTTCATTCTGTCACTTGGTCTTCCTTCACGTTTGTAAAAACTAATTAAATTAACCAAACTATTGATAAACACCTTTTATGCATCAAACATTAGAGTAAGTGTTGAGGATGGATAATGCAGGTATCTGCCCTTGATGAATTTACAATCTGCTATAGTTTACAAATATATGGCTGCTAGTTCAGATTTGATTGGGCTGTGACCTTCACAGTTTTAAAAATATTGAATTACCAGCTGTGCTTTTTTGTTTTCCCCAACACCAAAGCCTACTCCCAATTGCTATTTATGAGCATACTTGCACCGTTATTACACAGGTTTGAAGAAAGTGAAATACTCCTTGTTCTCAAAAGTGGGAAGACAAAAGATAGGCCACAGGAAAAAAGAGAGTGCATGTTTATTTGTGGGAGAAAAGAATATTCTTATGGATTTAAATGACAAATAAGTGTTTCCGGATCATGACTTAAATCATCTCGTCTTCCACCCTCACATAGTATTTATCTGCCCCCTAGGCACTTGGCTTTGTGATTATATATCTGCTGTTTACTTCTTATTTCTAACTTCTGCCAGCAATTCTGCCACAAATTGTTTATAATCTTTAATATCTTCTTCCTTCACTTCTTAAAAATACTTTTCCATTTTTTTGTATCTTCTGACTTTTCTTTTATCCTTCCTGTATTTCATTTGAAAACCGTATCTTGTATTTTCATTTGAAAAACTGAATTTTCAAAGATATTAGCCCATAAGAGCACATCTTTTTTTGGTAAACAAACTAATGATAGCATCTTTGCTGTAACCCTGTTGATTTCTGTAATTATAATTTTTTACAATATTTTGATTAGGTCAGTTATCAGGCTAAATGTAGGAAAAAACAAAATCCTTTTTAGTCTTGTTAGTTTGTTTGAGTTATTCAATTCAAGAAAAGATCATATTATTAGGTGATTTGGTCACATTTTATATTCCTTCTAATGAAATAATCATAGGTATAACTATTCTATATATGAAAATTACATTTTTATGAAACAGTTTACATTTTACCTTTGTCTTATCTCTATTGTTTTTGTCCCAGTATGTTTCAATGCTTTGACTCATCAACAGCTCCTTTCTAAATTTCCATATTATAAAGATCTCAAAATAGCTGTTGTATTGAGACTTTATAAATGCGATCTGACCCCAACAAACAGGAAAAATAGAAAGGGCTGCTTATGGATACATTCAAAACATCTATTTAATCAGTGACAGCAAAACATACAATTAACTTTAAATGGAAGCAGCAACATAACAGTGCACTTTGAAGGACAAAACCTTCATGACATCTCAAGCTGAATGCAAAGTTACACACCCACACGTGCTCAAAAATAGCTGTCTATAAAATGCCATCTGTGATGCTGAATGTTTGGGGGTTGGAGGTGGGGGGAAGAGATGTAATGTAAGGTAAACCAACATGTGGTAGACATCAGCAAAAGCTGAGGCAGTCAGAAATGTAAGCCTTAACCGCAAGTCCTCTGGTATAAACAGCAATAACATTAACAATTACCCAAACATAAAGGAATCTTTCCATAGATACAAAACAGAAATGTGTTCAACCAAATGTATTTCTGTTGTGTCTCGAATAGCAAGGTCGTTTAGTATTTGCTGTAATTATCACAATTACCATTTTCCTGGGAGTGAGAAGGTTGTTTTTGTTTTCTTAAGTTATTGTAAAGTGCACATTAGTGAGTAAAGACAGTCCCCTTAGGTAAACAACAATCTCATCTAGTGTGTGTCAACATAGACTTAAGCATTTTTAAAAAGTTCATTTATTATCCAGTTAAACAGGGAGTTTGCTGTTCTTGTTAGTACAGAGTGAAGAGAAGTATGCATATGATATCAGGAAGATACTGGATAAATAGAATGGGCGGTTTAGAAAGGCTCAATTTGTGGGATCTATTTAGTATGAGATTCTGAAAAAATAGTCTTAGTCTGAATCAAACTAGAAGTGCCGTCGTTCTCTCTAGTCTTATAAAGAAGCTGAATTCGATTTCTGGCCTCAATATTTTCATTTCTTACACATGAAAGACAGAAAAGCATTGATATTGCTTAAGAGTGGGGCTTACCTTTGAGGAAATGTGATGCTTGTGAGCAACTCATCAAACTTATTCACATTTAACAATAATGAGCTACAGAAAGTCATTAAAATCATCTTGAACCAAAAAGCAATGACCTAGATGATTAGGGATAGTTCCTGTGGATATAGGATCAGAAGAAGGCAAAGACAGGGAAAGGCTGCTTAGACCAAAAAGTGGAATCTGAAAAGTGAAGAAAGAGAGGAAAATTGTGAATGTTTTTTTTTTGTTAGTTTGTTTAAAAATGTTCTAAAGGATTTTCGTAATGAGACTAGGGACATAAAAAAATTAAAATATGGTGCAAAGTCATGAAAGACAAACTTTTGAATGAATAGAATCTAGAGTTGAAAATAAAAACAAGATTCTTACTTTTTCTTTCCTTTGCATGCCTTTGAAATTCAGAGCACTGCTCTGGTGGATGAGAATATTAACAATTGGAAGGCAAACTGAGTTGGTATAATAAGAAATATCAAAACTTTCATTTTAGTAATCAGACTCTGAGTCACAGAGGACAGCCCTGCTTGAAGCCCATTAACACATCATAATAACAACCACCTGATGTAATGAAAACAAATGAATTCCAAAGAAATAGAAAATGTAAGAGTGGGTCATTATCGCACACACTAATGAGGAACAGACTTTACCTGTTGTCTTGGGTTCCAAAGAAATTTTTCAGTCCACTGAGGGCATTTACACCAGGAAATATTTCATTCTTGTTTGGAATTTCTCCTTGGGACATGTTATAGGACTATTTTCTTGTCTTCAGCCTTCTTGTTTTAGTTTCACTAAGCTACAATTTTTGTCTGTTGTGTATTACTTTTATTTGTAATTTCATAGGAAGCAAGAATATGAGAAGGCTGGCAGGGAAAGAGGGGAGAACTTAAAATGTTCTTGTTCTAAGTCAGGATTGTTCAAGTGATCATGAGAAAGACAATACCAAAAAGAACTTCACTCTTATTTATCACATTTCCATTCTTAGATTTTATTTCGTCATTACTATTAACAATCATTCCTGGTACAGTGCTGTGGAAAGAGATGCGTGCAAACTTTGGAATTTGTGTGGCTCTTGGAAACTCAGCCCTCTAGTCTGTTATATGGGGTAAATAATGATAATTCATGCTTTAATTGCATTTGTTATGAGGATCAAACTGTGTGTCTTCCTATACATCTTTGCCCAGCTCCCAACACCACAGGTATCTTAGAGCTATCCACATGGGCAGCTTCAAAGTCCCCCTACCTTCTCGCCTGTTCTCAATCTTGCCCACCCTCCACCACCACCCTCGAGACATCTTCCTAATATTGCAATTTAGAGCTTGTCTTTCTCCCATCCTCTGACCCATTACCCAGCCATTTCTCAGTCGAGGGAAAATCCTCACACATATGACATATGCCTATTGTTTACCGAAATATAGGCAAAGGAGGCTATTAGTAATGCACATTTCTTCTCAACCAGTTGCAATTTCACTCTTTTCTTTTGTAAGAGCAATCTTGTTTTAGCATTCCCAGTGTCTAGATTAGTGCCTGGAACCCAGCAGATGCTCAAAAGTTTGTGTAAAGTATGTAAACAATAACTGAATTACTTCACTTAGAAACTCTAGAGTACTATATGGATGTTATCTGTCTTATTCAAATATCAGATCCCCTTTTGGTTTGTTAGAGTGTCTGTCCAATGCTAATACCCTGGAATGTCACAAACACATGCTTCTGACAAGGACAGATATGGATTTAGATTCTCATTCTTTCTCTTGTTAAATTTATGTATTTGGACAAGTTATGAAACCTCTCTCAAACTCAGAATTTTTTTTTGTCTATAAAAAGGGGAAAATAATACCTACCTCACACGGTGATAACGCCCGCCTTATAGGGGTATCATTGAAATGAAATAGTGTACGGCAGGCGGCACAGCACCTGACTCACGTTCCTTGACTGACTAGATTAGCCTTGTGGACACATCCAGGAGATCATGAAATATTTTCCCATGGCTTCTAAATATATACCATGCATTTTGTTTTATGGTTGTATTCTGGACTAGTCTTACCTATAACCAAATCTTTCATGAAGGCAACTGCGCCATGAGATTTTAAGCTACAAAACAAAGATGCCAACCTGCTCAAAACATCCCCCATTGGTTTATTACAATATTTTTTTAAAAAGTCCTAAAGTTGACTGTTCAGAAGTCTTTTTTCTCGCAAATACATTTCAGGGCTACAAATTATTACACTGATATTGATACTTTAATTTAAAAATATAATACAAAATAATCTGAGATTTGAAAGAGATCTGAATATATCACGACCATATATTCTACTTTGTTTGGGATAACTCTAATTCTTGCCTGGTTTCCTGGCACAATTTTTAACAGCACCCCTTAGACTCTTGTCCTGGTTTGGATAATAAACTACCTGGTCATCCTGCCTACAGGTATCTGTCTAGTCTTCATCCCGTACTCGAATCCTTTCTACAATAGGCCCATCTCGTGGTTATCATTTATCCAACTGACAGAGAGCTTACTACCTCCTGAAGCAGCCTAAAGCATTATGGTTTGGTTCTGATAAGTTTCTTAAAATAAAATGTTAGGTCTGGTTTTTGGTTTCATCTATTGGTTTTCCCTGTATTGCAGGGTTATGTAGAACAAGTCTAACTCTTCTTCCACATGACAGATCTTCAAACATTCAACAATCAAGTCCTGCCTGAGGGTGCTCATTTCATGGCTATGCTTCCCCATCTCTTAGTTCAATTGTCGCTCATATAACTTGGCATAGCATTTCCTCCCCATTCTGATTGTTCTTTGCTGAATGCATTACAGTTTGTCTTTGTCCATGTCTAAATGAATTGCCCAAAACCTAATATAATACAACTGTGGTTTGAGTAGCTGAGACTACAGGCATGTGCCACCACGCCCGGCTACTTTTTCTATTTTTTGTAGAGATGGGGTCTCACTCTTGCTCAAGCTGATCTTGAACTCCTGGCTTCAAGCAGTCTTCCCACCTCAGCCTCCCAAAATTCTAGGATTATGGATGTAAGCCACCGCGCCCGGCATTTAGAACTCATTTTCTAAAGGCAAAGCTATTTTTCCCTCATGCCTGTATTTGCAAAGTTGGATTTTGGTATTTAAAGTGCAGAGTGAATAGCGAACTTTGAGAATATAAAGCATTGAGCAAATACAGTTGTTAAGAAAAAGAGAATTGTTGCCCAGGTTCTTGTCTAGGGAGGGAAGATTTGGATGTTTTGTTCAAGGATAAGAGTGTAGCAAAGCAATCCAAATCAATAAAGAATAGGAAATTTGATATTCAAAACATTATTAGTGTGAGCCAATGCTTCAGATTCTCTTCCCTTTCCTAGGCTAATGGAAGGTTAACTTTGGAGCAGGGCTTTGTGGCTAGTGATGGCTAAGAGGCTTTGACAAGAAGTAATAAGTATCACTTGTAAGTTTAAGCTCCAAAGTGGAGGTATGAGATTTTCCATGTTGCCTTCCACTGCCGAGGAGACTCCTCAAACTTCATTTCGAGGTGAAGTTGTCACAATATTAACTCACTTTGAATCACTAAGCCATGCCATGGGAACAGCTGTGTTGGAGAGTCATCAGCTTTTACATTTGCTAAGGCCTGCACTGACTGTGTGCCTGTACCCCCATAATATGCTGAAATAAAAAAAAAAAAAAGGAAGTCAGAGTCTGTAAACATTAAAGAGCCACTCACCAGACAATTCATGGTTTCCATTTGATAATCACTTACTAGGGAAAAACACTGTACTCAGGACGGTCCATAAATTTTCTCACTCTATCCTTGTAATGATACATGAGTTATGCATTGGCTTTCACATACAGAAAAAGAAGAGAGGTGAGATTAGTTCCCCAGGTGTCACCTAGTTCGTTTTTGAACATAGATGTGTATGGTTTCAAGCTCTGTGTTCTTGATACCGCATTATGCTGCTCTTACTCATGTACTTAGGTATACTATTCTGGTGTCCCTTTTGTCAAGTTAAATGTGATTATTTTAAGTTTTAAAGAAAATACATTAATAGCTCATTCAACAGTTCAATAAGCTTTTATAAATTTAGAAATAATTTTAAACTAAGCAGGATGCAAGATATTAGATACTAAAATGATTAAGCCAATGCTACTTCTCTCCCTCTTCTCTCTTTTCTTCCTTCCTCTTTCCTTTGTTTTACTGGGGGGTAATTCTTTCCCATTCTTAATATTTCCTTCTAGTGAAACAGGCTCAGTTACTATAATTCTGCGTCTCTCTATAACTCTTTACTCTGTCTCTGGGGAGTCAGAATGATGTACCTGATTGATCATTTTGGGTAAAATTACTAAAAATTCTTAGACCAGCTCCAACTTTCTTCTTCTTGGGAGGGGACCTGATTTCCGTGAGCTGTTTCTCCTCTCATCTTCTTTATTTCATGTCTTTTCTATGCAAATTGTTTCCACCTTGGAAGTCTGCTCTAACTTCATATTGCCTGCAAGGGGGTGAGCTAATCAGCCTAGCGCTGGAGACCAGTGGCCAAGCTCTTTTAGTTCTCATGTCAGTCAAACTTCTCCAACATAACTTCCTTCAATAATAAAAGTGGTATTTTTGCCTCTGTTAGTTTTCTATGGATGTGTAACAAATGACCACAAACCTAGAGGTAGAAGACAACACACTTTTTTTCTCACATCTTCTGTAGGTGAGAAGTCTGGGCATGCTATGGCTGGTTTCTCTGCTCAGGCTCTCCCTAGGCTGAAAGCTGATGTTGGCCAGGGTTGCGGTTCTCATCTGTGCTTAGAATTCTTTTCCACGCTAACTGGTAGTTGGAAGAGTTAATTTCCTTGCTGGCTTTCAGCTGGGGACTTCTACCAGCTCCTAAAGGCTGCCCACATTTCTCACCACATGATCTCCTCCATCTTTAAGCCAGCCATAGCAAACTGAATCCTTCTCATGCTTTGAATACCTGGCTTCTGTGACCATCCAGAAAAGACTCTTTGCTTTTAAAGGGCTCATATGATCATGTCAGACCAACCCAGAAAATCTCCCTATCTTAAGGTCAACTATGCCGTGTAACAAAATCTAATCACAGGACTAAAGTCCATCATATTCACAGTCCCAGAGACTGTGCTCTACATATATGCTGGGTGCATGTGTGGCGTGGAGGGGGGATCTTGAAGATCATCTTAGAATTCTACCTATTGTGGCTTCCCTCTTACTATTTATTCTATTTCTCAAATTGTCTAGAAACGAAATAAGAGAGGTAGGTTTTGTTTATTGGGGACCCTTCAATGTCTCTGACAGTTTCTTCTTTCCTTTATCTTTATTGTGCATGTGTGCATGTCTTCCTCTTTTTGATGATAAAAATCAAAAGATAAGTTGGATATACATATATAAAATATTTGTGTGTGTGTGCACACATACACACACACACACACACATACACACAGCATTCTATCTAGCATTCTAATTTGAAGGAGAGAAAATTCCAAAGGTTAATAAATATATTGAATCAATGATTCCTAGAGTCAGATGAGCAGGAATGGAGAAGGGTTGGAGAAGAATCATGCAATGACTGTTTTATCCATAATGTCATCCTCTGTCACCTGGGAATTAAAGTCAAATGGTTTTCCAAGGAGCACTGGCTCTAATCCTAACCCTAACCCCATTTGTGCCTACATATGGGTATACCCCCTTTTATTGGATCATTCCTTAAGCCCAAAGATTCATCTTGTAGTTGCTCAATAGGTTTCTTTTAACAAAGCTTACTATGACTCTCTTCTTTACAAAGAATCTGTCTTCAAGAAATTATTCAGAGCTGTCTAAGAATTAAATTCTTGGGATTTAAGGAACTTAAAAGTGAGTCCCTTCATATTATCTCTATATTTGTTATATTGCAAGTCTATGAATTTAAAAAAAATGTATATACTATGCTATGTACAAACTTAAATTTTTGACCTGGCAATTTAGTAAAGGAAAGACCAAGATTTATTTCACTGACATAAGTAGCTAGAGCTAAAGTACAATACTCCTGGAAGCTCTAGGATATTCACAGTGCAATCTCATTTTGCACAGAGAGAAGTTGGCAAGACCTTGTGGCTAGTCAGAAGTAAGAAAAGACAATTATGAATAGAAATACATATTGTTTTATAATGACTTTTCTGTTCCCTGGAAGAAAGCAGCACTTTAATTACTGAATTGAATGTGATGTGAGCACTACAGTGTTTTTTAAGATGCTTGCTATGAAGAGTTTAAGAACAGAATCGTCCTTGTTTATAAAATGCAAGATATCCATTCATCTAAACTCATACAACCAATGGGGAACTCTCTAAAAACATTCACGTCTACAAAAGACGGATATTATTGATGGGAGAGAAATTTGTTAACTAAATTGATTCTACTCCATCATTTAAGCCCATGACATAATAGATGACAACATTAAATGACCAAAATGTATAATTTTTCTGTAAAAACACTCACGAAAAGTGAAATGATTCATGGAAATAAACTGGAAATAAGGCATACCTCTTTATATTGCCTTTGGCTTTATTATGCTTCATAGTATTGCTTTTTTTCAAATTAAAGGTTTGTGGCAACCCTGTATCAGGCAAATCTGTCAGTGTCATTTTCCCAACAGCAGGTGCTAACTTTGTGTCTGGGTGCCACATTTTGGTAATTCTCCCAATATTCCAGACTTTTTAATCATTATATCTATTATGGTGGTCAGTGAACTTTGATGTTACTGTTGTGATTTTTGGGGGTGCCATGATTCACACCCATCAAAGACAGTAAACTTAATCAATAAATATTGAGGGTGTTCTGACTGCTCCACCGATCAGCCATTCCCCCATCTCTCTCCCTTTCCTCAGGCCTCTACATTCCCTGAGACACAACGATATTGTAATAAGGCCAATTAATAACCCTAGGATAGCCTCTAAGTGTTCAAGTGAAAGAAGGAGTCACACGTCTTTCACTTTAAATCAAAAACTATTAAATAGAGATGGGCTGGGCATGGTGGCTCCTGCCTATAACCCCAGCACTTTGGGAAGCTGAGGCTAGAGGATCATTTGAGGCCAGGAATTTGAGACCACCATGGAAAAAATAGTGAGACCTCATCTCTACAAAAAAATGAAAAGAAAAAATTAGCCAGATTTGGTAGCTTGGGCCTGCAGTCCCAGCTAATTCAAGGTGAAATGATGGAGAAGCTGCAGCAAGTTATCCAGATATAGCTAAGATAATTAACTAAGGTAGCTACACTAAACAACAGATTTTCAATTAGACAAAACAGTCTTTTATTGGAAGAAAATGCCATCTAGGACTTTCATACCTAGAGAGTATAAGGCAATGCCTGGCTTCAAAACTTTAAAGGACAGGTTGACACTCTTGGTAGGGGTTAATACTACTGTTGACTTTAAGTTAAAACCAATGCTTGTTTACCATTCTGAAAATCCTAGGACCATTAAGAATTACCCTAACTCTACCCTGTCTGCACTCTATAAATGGAACAACAAAAGTTGACTGACAGCACATCTGTTTACAGCATGGTTTACTGACTATGTTAAGCCTACTGTCAAGACCCATTGCTCAGAAAAAAAGATTTCTTTCAAAATATTACTGCTCATTGACAACACACTTAGTTACCTGAGAGTTCTGATACAGATGTATGGGAACTTATTGTTGTTTTTATTCCTGTTAAGACAGCATCCATTCTGCATCCCATGAATAAAGGAGTAATTTTGGCTTTCAAGCCTTATTATGTAAGAAATGCATTTTGTAAGGCTATAACTGCCATAAGTAGTGATTCCTCCCATGGATCTGGGCAAAGTAAATTGAAAACCTTCTGGAAAGAATTCACCATTTTAGATGCCCATTAAGAACATTCCTGATTCATGGGAGGAGGTAAAAAGATCAACAATAACAAGAGTTTGGAAGAAGTTGATTCTAGCCCTCGTGGATGATTTTGAGTGGTTTAAGAATAAAATGGAGGAAGAAACTACAGATGTGGTGGAAATAGCAAGAGAACTAGAATTAGAAGCAGAACCTGAAGATATGACTGAATTACTGTAATCTCATGATAAAACTTTAATGAATAAGGAGTTGCTTCTTGTGGATGAGCAAAGCAAGTGGTTTCTGGAGATGGAATTGCCCCCTGGTGAAGATGCTGTGACCATTGTTCAAATGACAATAAAGAATTTCAAATATTCCATAAACTTAGTTGATAAAACAGCATCAGGCTTTGAGAGGACTGAGTGCAATTTTGAAAGAAATTCTACTGTGGGTAAAATGCTGTCAAACAGCATTGCATGTTTTAGAGAAATCTTTTTTGAAAAGAGAGTCAATCAACGTGGCAAACTTTATTGTTGTCTTATTTTTAAAAATTGCCATAGCCACATCAGCCTTCAGCAGCCACCACCCTAGTAAGTCAGCAGCCATCAACATCAAGGCAAGACCCTCTACCAGCAAAAGTTATGACTCACTGAAGGCTGAAATTATCATTAGCAATTTTCAGCAATAAAGTATTTTTAATTATGTGCATTGCTTTTTTAGACATAATGCTATTGCACACTTAATAGACTATAGTATAGTGTAAACGTGACTTCTATATGCACTAGGATACCAAAAAATTGGTGTGACTCATTCTAGTGCGATGTTCACTTTATTGCAGTGGTCTGGAACCAAACCAGCAATATCTCCGAGGTATGCCTATATATGAATGGAGCTCATAATAATTTCAGAAACATCCTTCTTCACAGCTAGTAAAGCAGCTTTGAAGATTACTGAATTGCATACACATGCCCAGTGTTGAGTTGGCAAATCATCTTCTAGGTTGAGTGGCATATTTGATAACTGCAGATCATGCAACCATAAAATCAAAGCAAACATTGAAGTCCTTTTCTTCCAGATTTGTTGAAGGGAAATGAAGACTTGCTCTCTTTTTCATGTACTCTGGGTTGATGTTTAAGGATTGCAACAATTTCAGGCAACAGAATCTTGTCGAAATTCCTGGATTGATTCTTCATGGCTTCGATCCTCCTGCTGTGTGACGTTGGCCATGCTGTGCAGAGCGTGCCGTGTTTCCCACAGGCAACAGGGCGTTCGAGCCCTGGCTCCACTCCAGGATTAACGTGATCATTTCTGGTACCAGGGGGAAACTATGCCACCTCTCTGTGCTGGCTGAAATGTCTTAAATAGGCATTTAATTTATTCACTGTAACAGTTGCTTTTGTTGAATAAATACTGACTGCTTATTAGAAACCTATTTATTGAAGATGAACAGTTATATCATAGACACATCAAATTTATGGTTACTAAATCTCACTTAATATGCTTTGAATATTCTATTGGTCTTTAATATACTATACTAAGATAACTATATTTATTCTAATACTTCCAATAAAAATAACTGCTATTGAATAACTATATATTTTTTTCTTCTCAGGCTTATTTACAGAATGTTAAAAACTATGTAATGGTTACATATTTTATATCTTTCTTAGTGCTTATATCTCAGTGCTTAAAAACTTTAATAAATGTGTTTTTAATACTTAATTTATAATTGAGAAACTAAGTATCTTATTAAAATTAAAATTTCAAGATATTTATGATATTCAGCGTAATATGTTACCCAGAATTCCTCTTAATCTCCTTATAGCTCTCCTGGGAAGAAATGGAAGCTCTATTATCAGAAAAAAGATTATTTTATTTTCTCCAAACAAAGCCTCATAACAAGGCTAGACTATCTGGTCAGCGATTCAATTGACAAATTGGTAGATAGGCTTTTTTCCCAAGTAACAACGAATGAAAAGTTTGCCTTTTTCAAATGTGACATGCGCTCTCATTCAAGAAGCTGACAGCAGTTCTACATGCCTACGGTGTACTGAATGATTGAATTGGGCCATTTTTAGAATATAACATCAGTTATTTTATTATTATTAATATTATTATTTTTCACCAGTGGTTATGAGATGAGTATAGTCTCTCTATACTGAGACTGATGGAGCTTTCAGTTGGTATCTGACATTTCTAAGTCTTTCATCATAAGGAGCTACCTAAGATCTGGCATTTCCTATTAAAAAGTCTATGAATTGAGAGATCTGTAATTTGAATTGGTTTCTACTGATTTCTTGCAGTTTCTTTTTTTAACAAATGCTGGATATATGTATTTTTTTTTTTTATCAATCTTGCTGGTTTCCTTTTCAGAACAGAGTTGTAAGAACAAGAAGCACAATTTATAAACATAGAATATATAGATTCTAGCTGTCAGAAACCATATTGTTCAGGGAAATGCAAATCAAAACCACAATGAGATATCACTTAACTCCAGTGAGAATGGCCTTTATCAAAAAGTCCCAAATCAATACATGTTGGCGTGGATGCGGAGAGACAGGAACTCTCATACACTGCTGG
>CM052444.1:52989091-53079599 GCA_028533085.1 Varecia variegata | reverse complement strand
TTCAATCCACTTCCCTCCACCTCCAGCACTACCATCCTAAAGCAAGATATTATGAAATCACACTTAAAATACTGTAATAGCCAACATTCTTCTTGGCCCACCAATAAATGTCCAAATTTGTATTAGACTTCTCCAGAAAAAAACAATACCAATAGGATGTGTGTACATATGTTAAAATAAATAATAGAATAAATATAAATATATTTTAAGTACAAATAAAAGATTTATTTTACTTTATGCAATTATGAAGGTGGGCAATTCCACAATCTGCATGGTGGGCTGGAGACCTGAAGAAGAGCTGATGCTGCAGTTCCAAGCCTGAAGACTCTCTATTGGCAGAATTCCTTCTTGCTGGTGGGTGTCAGGCTTTGTGTTCTAGTCAAGCCTTCAGTTGGATAGATGAGGCCCATTTATATCATGGAGGGCAACCTGCTTTAGTTAAAGTCCACCAATTTAAATGTTACTCTCATCCAAAAAGACCCTCAGAGTAATATCCAAAATAATGTTTGACCAAATATCTGAGAAGAACTGTGGTCCAGCAAAGTTGACTCATAAAATTAACCATCACAATACTGAAGCCAGATTTACACTTTTGCATTACAAATCCAGTCATGTTACTCTTTTTCTTAATGTAGCTTCTGATGGACTGGCAGCTGCTTCCTTCTCCAGCTTCATCTAACAACATTCCTCTGCCCTTAATGTCAACTCAATTGAACCTTCTCTGATCTGCCTGAATATGTCTAATCTCCCTAGTATGTGTCTTTATGTCATTATGACCATTTCATTTGTAGCAATGACCGTGCTTGAAAATAGGCATTATTTTGGTAGTGATATGATCTTATATTTAAGATCTATGAAGGCAGAAATAATATATATTTTTTGTTTATATTTATATTTTGTTCATTATAGTATTTTAAGCACAGAGCACATCAAATGCAATAAATGTTGCTGAACAAATGGGTAAGAAGCAGAAGAATGACCAAATGCCCAAGTACCTTTCTATGTTCACCTTCAATATGCCAGCCACAGAAAAGGCAACCATGCACCAAAAAATGTATGTGAGAACTATAGAATAATCTGAGTAATATTCAGCAGAAATCTACTTATAATCATCACCTAAATTCTTCTCTAAATTCTCTTTGGTACTAGCCCTCAACATATTGAATATTCTGGTTCTTTTTCCTCAATATTTTTCACATTCATTTTTTAAAATGTACCCTCACGTATGACCTCTGTAAGAGGTATTATCATCCATTTTCTAGATAAGTAAATCAACTCATCCCAGTACATAGGACTTGATCAGGATCCCATTGCTACTCACACCTTAGAAATTACTGCCATCCAGGTTTTCCCAACATCCCGGCTCTTCCTTCTTATCTAGAGATTGCCAATAAATGGGTTTTTAATGTTTGCAACTTACTGAGTGTGCAGAGAGTACACAGAGCCACAGGCAGGAGGACTGTAGTAAGAAACTTTGCTAGTAAATGCAAGAAGGAAACTCTTCTGTAGATTTTAAAACTAAGGGAATCTGAGCAGCAGGAAGCTTTAGAGGTGAATTCTACTAAAGGAGAATGTGAGCCAAGGAACAACATGAAGAGAAAGTCAAACAGCGGGAGGCTTTAAAACCAAAACACAAATACAGCAGTCCTCCTTATCCCTCGGGTAAGATCCAAGACCCCGGATGGATGCCTGAAACTGTGGATTGTACTTAACTCTATGTTTTTTCCTATACATACCTATGATAAAATTTAATTTATAACTTGGGTACAATAAGATATTAATGGCAATAACTAATAATAAAGTAGAACAATTATAACAATCCACTGTAATAAAAGTTATGTGAATGTGGTCTCTCTCTCTCTCTCAGAATACCCTATTGTACTGTACTTACCAATTTTTGAACAGCAGCTGACTGTGAGTCACTGAAACCATGGAATGCAAAACCACAGATAAGGCAGAACTACTGTACTGTGGTCTACAAAGCAAAATAAGGTAAAAGAACAAAAGACAGAGATGAGAAGGGTAATCTAAACAGTAGCAATGAAAAAAAGCAATGAATGTTAAGGAGAGTAACAAGGAGAGGTTAAGTACCTGTTGCTTTTCAAGAGAGAATACAAGAATTCATGAAAGAAAATGAGGCAAGTCATGAAGCAAAGGCAGAGGAGATTAAGCAATAAGTATTGATACTGCTCATGAAGGAGAGTGATAGCCCTATCTCAGATGAGAAAAAGACAAGGAATAAATTCTTTCAGTATGAGATCACAAATGAGAAGGGAAGATGAAGAGCACTCATGAAGCTCTTGGTAATGATGCTGCTTTTAGAAGATTCTCTTTTATTGTTTTGAGTCTCAGCCACTATTACTTACAAATAGCAATAGATAGAAAGATATATTCAGTGTAGAGGAGAAAAATACCTTTTTTCCTCAACCCTTATAAGTTCTTCGTTGGAGTGGACCCTTTTAACAAAAGACATTAACAAGAGAAAAACAGAAGTTTATTAACGTACATGTTTCATATACATACATGAGAGATACTCAGGAAATCAGCACTTCTTAAAGAGGGGGCTTTGAATTTCAGTTAATGTAACATCTTCAACAAAGAACAGTAAATTTTCAGGGACGTGACAAGACACAAGACAAGGACTTTGAGTCACTAGGGGTGGCAATTTGGGAAGGCAAGTAAGTGGCAGACAATGGCTAATCAGTAAAGTAGATTCCTCTGGTGCCATCTCCAGGCCCATAGGGCTAAAGATGTCTTCAGTGGTTGACCTTTGCTCTTCCTGATACAAAGGGGCTGGGGAAGCAGGATACCTTTAGTTTTTGTAATTCTATGTCCTGCTTTCAGGCAAATAGGAGGAGAGTAGAGAGCTTTCTTGCACTTGCTTCTTCTTAATTGCCTTCAGCTCCAGTATCCTTATGTGAAAGAAACAAATTTTAGGGTGGTATGCTCTGTCCTCCCACATAAGCATGCAAATATAGGGTTGGGATTATCAAGAATAGAAACGTATAACTTCTAATTCAGAAATATACTGTGTTCCAGGAATTACTTTTTAAAATATTTATTGGAATGAAAAATACATTTTTAACATAAACAATATATTAAATGGTAGTTAGGTTCCCATATAAAATTCTCCAAATATATTTTTTTCTAAAATGCAACTAAAATATTAATTTTGACATAACACCATTAGACCCTCAGTCATTGTCATTTATTAATATTGGTTTATTGTTATTATTTACTCATCTGGATCATTGGTGTTTAAGGACACAAGGTTGCATTTGAAGATGGTGGGAAGTAAATGAAAACATCTTAGCAAATCTAAGTGAAGATTCAGGATGAAGTATTTTCAACTCAAGATTTTAGAGGTCAGAAGCATGAAGTTTAATTTTATCTAATTTTAGAAATTATTAGTTAAAAATATTTATTTTTTATTTATCAATTCCAGTAGTCTCTTGGCAAAATCTTTGGGGTTTTCTAGATATAAGGTAATTATTGTCAGCAAAGAGCAATAGTTTGGCCTCTTCTGCCCCTATTTGGATACACTTGATTTCCTTCTCTTGTCTGATTGCTCTGGCTAGGACTACCAGCACTATGTTGAAAAGAAGTGGTGACAGTGGGTAATCTTGTCTGGTTCTAGTTCTAAGTGGGAATGCTTTCAATTGTTCCCCATGCAGTATGATGTTGACTGTGGGTTTGTCATACATAGCTTGTATCATTTTGAGGTAGGTCCCATCTATGCCTATTTTGTTCAGTGTTCTTATCATAAAAGGATGCTGAATTTTGTAAAATTCTTTTTCTGCATCTATTGAGAGAATCATATGGTCTTTGTTTTTACTTCCATTTTTGTGGTGAATGACGTTTATAGATTTGTGTATGTTGAACCATCCCTGCATCTCTGGTTACAAAATCAGTGTACACAAATCAGTAGCATTCATATATGCCAATAAATGGTCAAGCTGAAAACCAAATAAAAGACTCACTACCTTTCAAAATAGCAACAAAGAAAATAAAATACCTAGGAATATATTTACTTAAGGAGATGAAAGACCTCTACAGGGAAAACTAAGAGACACTGAGGAAGGAAATAGCAGAGGACATAAACAGATGGAACATCATACCATGCTCGTGAATGAGCAGAATCAATGTTGTTAAAATGTCTGTACGATCCATAGTGATCTACAGATTCAATGCAATCCTTATTAAAATAACAAAATCATTTTTTGGTGATCGAGAAAAAATAATTCTGTGCTTCATATGGAAATGAGAAGACCTCCTGTAGCCAAAGCAACCTTAAACAAAAAGAACAAATTGGGAGGCATCAATTTACCAGACTTCAAGCTATACTACAAGGATATGGTAACCAAAACAGCATTTTACTGGCACAAGAATAGAGATATAGAGCAATGAAACAGGACTGAGAGCCCAGATGTAAAACCATCCTCATATAGCCATTTGATCTTGGACAAAGCAGACAAAAACATACACTGGGGAAAAGAATCCTTATTCAATAAATGGTGCTGGGAAAATTGGATAGCCACATGTGGAAGACTGAAACAGGATCCTCACCTTACACCTCTCATGAAAATCAACTCACGGTGGATAACAGATTCAAACCTAAGGCATGAACTATAAGAATTCTAGAAGAAAATTTTGGAAAAACTCTTATGGACATTGGCCTAGGCCAAGAATTTATGAAGAAGACCCCAAAAGTAATCACAGCAAGTACAAAAATAAATAAATAGGACCAAATAAATAGGATCAAATTAAAAACCTTGTGCACAGACAAGGAAACTATCAATAGTGCAAATAAACAGCCGAAAGAATGTAAAAATATATTTGCATTTTATAAATCCAATAAAGGGCTTATAACTTATAAGCTTATAATGTATATAGAACTCAGGAATATCAGCAAGAAAAAATTAAACCACCCCATTAAAAAGTAGTCAAAGGACATGAAGAGAAACTTTTCAAAAGAAGATAGACTAATGGCCAAGAAAACTATGAAAAAAATGCTCAACATCTCTAACCATTAGGGAAATGAAATCAAAACCACAATGTGTTATCACTTAACTCCTTTATCAAAAAGTCCCAAAACAACAAATGTTGGTGTGGATGCAGAGAAATAGGGAGACTCATACACTGATGGTGGGGCTGCAAATTAGTACAACCTCTATGGAAAATATTATGGAGATACCTCAAAGAGTTACAAGTAGAACTGACATTTGATCCAGCAATCCCATTTCTGGACATCTACCCAAAGGAAAAACATTCATTCTATAAAAGACATCTGCACTAGAATGTTTATAGCAGCACAATTCACAATTGTAAAGATTTGGGAACAATCTTTGTGCCACAAGTTGATTAATAACATGTGATATATGTGTATCATGGAGTACTACTCTATAAAAAATGGTGAACTCTTATATTATCCTGGATCGAGGTGGAGCCCATTATTCTAAGTGAAGTATCACAACAGTGGAAAAACAAGCACCACATGTACTCACCATTACATTGGTACTAATTCATCAACACTAATATCCACATATGGAAGTAACATTCATTGGGTGTCAGGCAGGTGGAAGTGGGGAGCAGGGGATGGGTAAACTAACATCTAATGGGTGCAGTGCATGCTCTCTGGGGGATGGACATGCTTGTAATTCTGACTTGAGCAGTGCAAAGGCAATTTATGTCACCAAAGCATTTGTACCCTCATAATATTCTGAAATTAAAAAATATTTTAGCTTATGAAAAAATATTTATTAAACAACAACTATGTGTCTGTAGTTATGCTAGGTGTGAGTGATCCCAGGTTGAGAATATTCAGTCCCTGCCCTTAAAGAATCTAAATCTAGTTATAAATTTTGTTTTCTCCATAGAGGTGTATTACAATGACTACTCTTTGGTATATGACTCAAGTTGTTCCATGGAATATAGTTATCTGAAGAGAGGACAGCAAGAAACATAGGGAGAAGCAGCAACAGGGTTTTTGTTTTTTTTTTTGGTGTGTGTGTTAAATAGATGATAGTTGGGCTAGATAAGGAAAGAAGGAAAGGGACTGTATCAATTTCCTAGGATTGTCCTAACAAATTACCACAAATATAGCAGCTTAAAACAACAGAAATTTATTATTTCACAGTTCTAGGGGTCAGAAGTCTGAAATCAAGGCATCTACAGTGCCATGCTCCTTCCAAAGGGTCCAGGTGAGACTTCTCCCTACCTTTTCTAACTTCTGGTGGCTCTAGGTATTCCTTGGCTTGTAACTGCACCACCCCGATCTCTATCTCCATCTTCACATGGCCTTATCCTCTGTTTCTCTGTCTTCTCCTCTTCTGTCTATTATAAGAACAATTGTCATTGCATTTAGGCCCAATCCAGATCATTCAGGATGATCTCATCTCAAGATTCTTAATTGTATTTACAAAGACCCTTTTTCCAATTTAAGGAGACACTCACAGTTTCTGAGGGTTAGGCTATGGACACGTCTTTTAGGAGGTCCACCACTCAACCCACTACAGGAGTTAAAATAGAAATGCTTTGTCTAAGAGGAGGTGTTTGTAGCAGAGTGATAAATTAAGTTTAGGAAATACAAACACCAAAAGAAAAAGAAAAACAGGAAAAAGACCTCTAGAAAATAAAAGAATTGGGAGGGAGAGATAAGGCAGACTCTTTTTTGCAGCTTTTACTGAATGTTTATAATTGGACAAGAACACTGGGTGATCTTCAGGGAAATTAAGGTGAGGTTTTAAGGGATGTTAGTGCTGTGAGAAGGACATAGAAACTATAAACCTATGTCTAATAGGCTCTTCCTCTGTATTAGACTATATATTTCCAAATCAGAGGTTTGCTTTTCATGAAGTATCCTTGAAATAAAGCAAACATTTTGAAAATTAGCAGATTACCAATCAGAATCATCTGAAGAATATAAAAAGAATCCAGAGATACTCCCCTAACCCTATTGGTTCAGTTGATTTAGGAGATACTGCCCAACCATACAGGTAGGAGAATCTGAAAATATGATACAATGAAGCCAAAATTATTCTTAAAATTAAGCCTTGCTTATTGCCTAAAAGTAAATGGAAATATAGCGGTATTGCCACAGCAGTATTTGAAGGTTCTGAGCCTTGTATTTCATAGCAGTAAGCAAGTGCTGGGTAGTTTTATACATAGAAACACTAACTACATCAAGTGTTTTTAAACAAAGCAGCTGTATGGCACTCCTCAACTGAAACAACCCAGAGATTTTCAAGAAAAAGTGACCATTTTTGTGGGGAGACTATGTTATAAGGAAAGAGGGAGCCTGTATCAGCTTTTGGAGGAATGCTACATTAAAGACCCTTAGGAATAAAGGCACAAGCTAAAGAAAGATGCATCTTTGTCCTGTGTCCTTTTCTTTTCTCTAATAGTGATATTAGCAGCCTTATCCACAGCAGAAGCATTTGCAACTATTAATACCTAGCAGAGTCCTTCCTCAATTGACACTACATTGGATTCAGCATTGCAGAAAGTCCACATGCGTTTAATTTTTCCCCCCCATGTAATGTCCGTCAGCTTTCAAATATGTACAGTCTACAGGCAAGTGATACGTAATTGTTTTTAATCAAAACAGATTATTTTTTTCTTGGGGTTCCTTTTTAATTTTTTTTATTTCAGCATATTATGGGGATAAAAATGTTTAGGTTATGTATATTGCCTTTGCCCCACTGAAGTCAGAGCTTCAAGCATGTCCATCCCCCAGATGGTGCACACTGCACCCATTAGGTGTGTATATACCCATCTCCTTCTCCCCACTCCCATCTGCCCGACACCCAATGAATGTTATTACTATATGTGCACATAAGTATTTATAAGTTAATACCAATTTGATGGTGAGTACCTGTGGTGCTAGTTTTGCCATTCTTGTGATACTTCACTTAGTAGAATGGGTTCCAGCTCTACCCAGAATGATACAAGAGGTGATAGATCACCATTGTTTTTTGTGGCTGAGTAGAATTCCATGGTATATATATACCACATTTTATTAATCCACTCATATACTGATGGGTACTTGTGTTGTTTCCACATCTTTGCAATTGTGAATTGTGCTACTATAAAAATTCGAGTGCAGATTTTTTTTTTTATAGAATGCCTTTTGTTCTTTTGGGTAGATACCCAGTAATGGGATTGCTGGATCAAAGGGTAGTTCTACTTGTAGCTCTTTGAGGTATCTCCATATTACTTTCCACAGTGGTTGTACTAGTTTGCAGTCCCACCAGAAGTGTAGGAGTGTTCCTACCTCTCTGCATCCTTGCCAACATTTATTGCTTTGGGACTTTTTGATAAAGGCCGTTCTCACTGGAGATAAGTGATAACACATTGTGGTTTTGATTTGCATTTCCCTGATGATTAGAGATATTGAGCATTTTTTCGTAAGTTTCTTGGCCATTAGTCTATCTTCTTTTGAAAAGTTTCTGTTCATGTCCTTTGCCCACTTTTTGATAGGGTTGTTTGATATTTTCTTGCTGATTTTCCTGAGTTCTATATAGATTCTAGTTATCAGCCCTTTATGGGATGTGTAGGGATTCTGTAGATTGTGTTTGCTGTCATGATAGTTTCTTTGGCTGTGTAGAAACTTTTTAAGTTGATCAGACCCATTTATTTATTTTTCTCATTTCTGTAATTGCCTTTGGGGTCTTCTTCATAAATTGTTTGCCTGGGCCAATGTCCACAAGAGTTTTTCTAACATTTTCTTCTAGAATTCTTATAGTTCATGCCTTAGGTTTAAATCTTTTATCCACTGTGAGTTGATTTCTGTGAGAGGGGTAAGGTGCAGATCCTGTTTCAGTCTTCTACATGTGGCTATCCAATTTTCCCAGCACCATTTATTAAATAAGGATTCTTTCCCCCAGTGTATGTTTTTGTCTGCTTTGTCAAAGATTAGATGGCTATATGAGGATGGTTTTATATCTGGGTTCTTGGTTCTGTTCCAATGCTCTACATCTCTGTTCTTGTGCCAGTACCATGCTGTTTTGGTTACCATATCCTTCTAGTATAGCTTGAAGTCTGGTAAATTGATGCCTCCCAATTTGTTCTTTTTGCTTAAGATTGTTTTTGCTATATGAGGTATTCTCTGGTGGTCTTATATCTAGAAAACCCCAAAGCTTCTACCAAGAGACTACTGGAATTGATAAACAAATTCAGGAAAGTCTCAGTTTACAAAATCAATGTGCAGAAATCAGTAGCATTCCTATAGGCCAACAACAGTCAAACCAAGAGCCAAATCAAAGAGTCAATACCCTTCACAAGAGCAACAAAGAAAATAAAATACCTAGGAATGTATTTAACTAAGGAGGTAAAATACCTCTACAGGGAGAACTATGAAACACTGAGGAAGGAAATAGCAGAGGACGTAAACAGGTGAAAAACCATACCATGCTCGTGGGGCGACAGAATCAACATTGTTAAAATGTCTATACTACCCAAAGTGATCTACAGATTCAATGCAATCCCTATTAAGATACCAACATCATTTTTCACAGATTTAGAAAACAGATTAAATATTAGTTTTATAAAAATAAGCACATGCACATAAAATCATATTAACTTTTGCCTCGATTTGTAATGTGAGATGTGAAGTACTTTCTTCTTTAGAATTTCACTAAGCACCCACGGATACATTGTGAAACTTCAAGGTAGTGCTAACCCTCTGTAGACACTAGACCTCAGCAGGAGAGCTGTCCTCAAAAGGAAGGTTTGGAAAAGGACATGGATGAATAGGTTGCCGAGAGTAGGTTGGAATGGAATTCTTCTTGATGGTATATTTCTGTGATCTTTAAAAAAAGACTAGATTCTGTTTATCTAATTAATAAATACCCAGTATATTTACTTGTGTCTGTAATGTATGAATCTCTGAAAGGTTTCCACTCTGATTTATAAATCATATTTCTTGATCTTGCTTCAAATTCTCCAGGGAAAAATGAGGAGGACACATGTCTGCAATATCCTTACCATTTGCCTATCTTATAGATGTTATATGCCAATAGCAACTGACCTACACTTTGGAGAAGAAATTTGAGAAAAAGTTTGACAGCCATCTCAACTATATCTACAATGATGAAAACCCGAGGATTAGAGACAAAAAAAGGGATGGCAATTATACTGCCTATGGGCACCACGGAATGGGGTTCCCTAGATTCAAATGCATTTGAAAGACACTGGAACTGAACATCTGTGAACTCTAATTCTTCCAGGCTTGGTAGCCACGGAGTATCACATATAAAGAGAGGTAAAATGACCTGCTGAGTTGCCATTGCTTTAGCCTAACATTAGAACCCATTATACTGCGTATGTATGGTTATGTGTGTATTCATGCATGAACGTGGGTGAGTATCTTATAAGAAGGTACGGACTCGGGGGGTTGGGAGGGGCATGGGCGGTATACTTGACCAGAACTGTTCTACCCCCATAATAAGCTATAATAAATAAACAAAAAAAAAAAGAGAAGGTAATGAAAGTTTAAATAAGAAAATAAATTACATGTAGAAAAGAAATGTAAAGAACAGGAGGCATGAGTGAAAAAAAAAAAGAAGAAAATAAAACCTGAATATTTGTCCATTTCTTTCCTCTTGCGACAAAAATTGAACCTAAAATCCAGTGTGTGATGTCCTCCTGATAACTGAATCCTGGAAGATGTACTTTGAAAGACTTGGATGTTAATCTGAAACTAATTCAAGCCTTTTGAGTTCAAAAATTGGATTGGAAATCTTTTAAGAGCAGGATTTCTCATAAGATTTCCATTACTTCTATTCTTACTGATAAGCCACAGGTATCAGAGAAACATCCATTTGTGTGCTATCTTTGGATCCTTCACTACAAGAGAAGAGGTATAGAATGAAAAGATGGGGTTTGCTTTGATTCAGGTTTCAGAGGAAGGTTTCAATCAATTCGAATTTTGTCTGAAGCCACTCTACTATAATAGCTTAAAGTCTTTATTAGATACTCGCATGATGTTACTTTCAGTGTAATATGCCAACTTCAAGAGAGGGAGTTGATCTGGTCTCATAGATAAGGTCTAGTTCTGGCTGTGTTCCTGACCTATGAAACTGATCTTGGATAAGTAACTCATTTACTTTATTCCTCAATTTCCTTACCTCTAGGGAAGCTAATTACGTAACGAAGCACACACTGGACCATTATTTGAGTTACTTAGTCAAAGTTGATATTTTTATTTGTGATATTGTTATTGTTAATAATACTTGAAAGCATTTTTATATATACTGGCTTTGCAAATTTCAAGTGGAGTCACTTGTGAGGAGAACTAGATGTATCATAAGGGAGTAGCATGGGCTGTGCATGGGTGTTTGGTTCCATATGCCCTATAGTGTATACGAATAAGCCTCTTTCAGTGAATACATGTGTACTTTCCTCATGCTGAGCTTGAGAAATGTTTATTCTTCTTCCTGAGCATAGCTCTGCCAGTGATAACTAATTTTTTATCAGCAGGGGTGCTTTCTTCTGCCACTAATGTGATATAAACCTCAAGGCTGAATTATGTCAATAGCCTATTTCTTCCCACTCCATGCCCCTGTGCCACACCTGCTCAGTAAAATTACAGTGACAAGGGAGCAATGTTGATCTTTTGTCCACTGACAGAAAAATAGTTAGTAATACCAGAAAGAAAGAACTCCCAATAGTTTTTATTTTAACCCCACTGAGTCCTCTTGGAGATCTCAATTAATAGGATTAAATGTCCTTCCTTGGAATTATCAATATACTTTAAATATAAATTTATACTGCCAAGTCAACCCAAGAGTGGAAAATGGAAATAATTGCAAAAGTTTCTAATTTTGTAATAAGAAGGAACATTTCCTTCAATCAATTCCTGCATTATAGTCTGTAAATAAAAATATCACTAAGGAAATATCTTTCTCAGAATGATGTACTCCCTGTGGCATGGCATAATGAGCTTGGATATGCTACAGACACTGAATGAGCAACAAGGTGATTGAGAATTCAAGTTTATTCAGCATGGATAGCAGGATTTTTAAGAAGTTCCTCATACAAAAATAATGCAGTTATAGTTCACTTCCTTTGTATTTTCTTTGTAAAAAATAAAACTTAGAATGCAGTCAGCTTTTATATATGGTGTCTATTTTATTTCAAAGACTGCCTTGCTCCTCTAACCTGATGTTCTATAGACATAAATGAAAATAGAGTATATGGTTTTATGTTATTCTTAAGGTCAAAATCTAAGACATTGACATTCTTCTATTATGTTTAAGAAGTGATACATTCTTTTGTAAAACTTATGGCATATTTGAGTCTATGTGCTAGTTGGAAAGAGCTCTGAGTATATACTAAGAGCAATGAATATATATAGGAAGTGGGAGAGGCATTGAATTTTATTGACTATATTGCTCACCATGTCTAAGAAGTAATATATTGAAATAAAATAAAAAGCAATGTTATCTGTCCTAATTATTGTCATTGTGCATTTTCTATTGTTTCTATTGTTTTAATTAAACATTAAAGCTGACTTTATTCATCATTTCCATGGCAGAAATAAGCAGATATGAAATATGAAAAATTTGGTGTGGTCATGTCAATCCTATTGGTTACATAGTAAGATCACAATGCAGTCTAACCATTCATCGGTTACATATAAGTACACTACTATAGCGTGCATGCATACATGTGCATGTGCATGCGTACACACACACATTTGCTATTAGAGTACACTATGCTATGCCAGAATATTCATGGGCACTATCACAGAAAGAATAAAAATCACTGATTAGAGAGGAAAAAAAAAATCTGAACTCATTCATTCATTATTTTTAACAAATATTTATTGAACACCTAATATATGCCTGGCATGTTTTAAGTACTACAAATAGGGAAGTGAATAAAAAGCAGGCCCCAAAGCCTGCACTTATTGAACTTATATTTCAATGGAGAAGACTGACAATGTACCAGGTAACTAAATAAAATCAGCAGTATGTCATACAGTATGAAGCATATACTGTTAAGATAAATATAAAAAGAAGCAGAGTGGCTTGCCATTAAAACTTTAGACAAGTTACCGGTGTAGACCTCAGTGAGAAGGCATATGAGCACACATTTAGTGTTTAAACAGCTATGTTTAAAAACATAAATTTGTGTTTAAAAAACATAAATTTATTCACATGGTTCTAGAGATCATAAGTCTAAAATCAAAGTGTTGGCAGGGCTGTGTTCCATCATGGAGGAATTAGCTGCCTTGTCTCTTCCAGTTTCTAGAAGCTGCCTGCTTGGCCTGTGCCCCCTTCCTCACATCACTCCAACCTCTTGCTGGGCCCATCTCCTACTGCTCACTGTGACCCTCCTGGGTCCTTCTTATAACAAGAACCCTTGTGATTAGATTGGGCCCACCTGGATAATCCAGGATAATCTCTCCATCTCAAGATCTTCAACTTAATCTGCAAAGTTGCTATTGTCAAGTAAGATAAAATAGTCACAGGTTCTAGTGACTAGAACATTGATATATTTTTTGTAGGGAGACACTTATTCAGCCTACCACAGAAGATAAAATTTGAGGAAAGACCTATGGACATGAGGGCGCTAACTATGTAATATATCCAGGAGAAGAATCTTCTAGGAAAAGTTAAAAACGAATGCAAATTTACTCAACAGGAGTATTTTGATATGTTTAAGAAACAGGAAGAAAGACTCAAGGGATAGTAGTGAGGTCAGATAGGTGATAACTTTAATGGAGGGTTGGCATAAGACATCTAGGATATGACTGTAAGTCACATTGAGTTTTAACTTTCATGTTGAATAACATAAGGGGGAATTGGATGGTTTTAAGTAAAAAATGATGTTATCTGTCTTCTGTATAATGGGGTACTCTGGATGCTGAGCTGAGAACAGACTAAAAGAAGTCAATAGTAGAAGCAAGACACCAATTAGAGGAGTATTGCAATAATGCATGTAAGAAGTTATGGTAGCCTAGGCCAGATGATGGCAGTGGGTGTGAAGAGAAGTGATCATATTCTGGATGGATTTTGAAGGTAGACCTAACAGAATTGGCTAAAATGAGATGCATCAGGGATGACATCATGCTTTGGGGCCTGAAAAACAGAAGGAATGGAGTTTGCATTAACAGAATTATAGAAGGCTATGGATATAGCCAGTTTTGACAGAAAAATCAGGAACTTACTTGGGGGTTTGAAATTCTTATTAGTTATACAAGTGGAAATTCAGTTCAGAGTCACAGTGTGATGATATAAATTCAGAAATCACTAGAATATAATGGGATTTAAACCTAAGAGACTAGATGAGGTAAGATAGGGATTAGATATATAGAAATAAGAGAAAATGCACAAGGTTTCAGCCTTAGAGCCTTGGGGCACTCTAACATTTAGAGACTGAGGCAAGGCTGGCTTCTTGGACATGATATCTGGCAGTTGCATTGAGACTCACACTTGAAAGGGCCCCAGGGTTGTTTTAGATTCTGTTCTTGCCTTGAAATTCTTAATTTTTGAACAAGAGACCTCATATTTTTATTTTGCACTGTGTTTCACAATTATGTATCCAGTTATACTTAAGAAGATATAAAGGAACCAGGAAAAGAGACTAAGAAGTGTCCAGAGAGGTAAAATAAAAACCAGGGAAGTATAGGATCCTGGAAGTCAGATAAATAAAGAATTGTTAGAAGTAAAGAGTGAAAAATCTTGTAAACAGCTGCTGATAGGTCAAGGAAGGTAAAGATGAGAATTATCACTAGAGTTAGCAATGGACAAGTATTTGATGTCCTTGCGAAGAACAATTTCAGAAGAGCTATAGGAGAAAATACTTATTGGAGTGGATTTATTAAAAATGTCCAAGAGAAATTAGTGAGTGATAGGTAACTGTTAAATAATTTGCTCTAAAGTAACTAAAGAGTGAAGTAGGTGTCAGGGGGCTTAACAGCATGACTATGTTAGTTATATTGATGAAGTATAGAGAAGAAAGGTAATGAAGCAGGAGAGCAAGAGAAAATAATTTCTGGGACAATATTTTTCAGTAGGGAAGAGTCACAGAGCTGGTATACAGTAGAGGCACTGGCCTTAACTACGAGCACAGGGAGGTCATTCATACTAACAATCTAGAATGTATGCTGTGTGGGTCTTGACATTGAAACTACTATAAGGGTTTACTCCCATATCCACATTTGTCCTTTCCACTATGAAATACAAAGAAAGATAGTCAGGATAGAGTAAGCATAGGAAAGATGCGTTAGAGATTTGTGGGAAGAGAGATAGGTATAAAACAACTGTTTGGGATAAGAGAAGAAAGAAGGAGGAAGGAAAATATGGTGCGATTAGCAGGTAGTAGTAAGAGTCTACATGTGTAAAGTGACCATCAATTTAAACTTTGACAACATGGTATGTGTTTTCTCCTTCCAGCTTCAGCTGGCACCAGTATCGGCATTAAAAAAAAAAAAAAAGAGTCAAATCGAACTAGGGTTATTGTTTCACCAAAGAAATGTATTAAAACAATAGAGAAAGAAAAAGGAGGTGAGGTTAAAAGCAAGGCACAGTAATAAAGTGCAGATGGGAGTGAAGGATTGTTAGTGCCAAGATAATAGAGGAAATGAACAAGAAAGAGAATAGGATGTTGCATAGGGTGGGATGTTGGAGACTGAAATTGTGGGGGAGGGGTTGTAGCTATCGACAATAATGTCAACAGAATGACTGTGGGAGTGCAGGACTGAAATTGGGTGGGGACAAAGGAGGGACGATCAAGGGTCTAATGAACAAGAAAGAATAATCTATGAAACTATTGTGATCACCAATAAAGATCACCAAAAGCAATAGTGTTGGAGTTACCAATAGGCCATTTAAGAAGTGAGTTTTTTTAGTGCCTGGGAGACTGGGAGATGGCTACAACATGGAAGGCAGTCAGTTATCTAGTCTGGAATGAGATTCAAAGGAGAGAAAAAAAAATATTTTGATAAGTGAGGGAGAATGGTCTGGAAGTGGCAACATGGAGCACCCCATCTCCAGCAAACATGTGCTGAGAGATGTGAGAGAGAAAACAGCCCCCATAAGAGATGGATTCATAGAGAACAGTATCATTAGAAAAGAACAAAATTTCAATTAGAGAAAGAAGGTGAAGATAATATTCACAGAAAAGGTTGAGATTTTGGTGATGATAAAGCCACTTAAAATATCTTTTCATTGAAGTATGGAAGGCTTTAATAAATGTAAAAGGATTGAAAGCATATAGAATATATTCTTTAACCACAAAGTAATTAAATTTAAAATAAATTACTAAAAGATATTTGGGAAAGTCCTCATATGATTGGAAATAAATGAACACATTTATAAATAATTGCAAGGAGAATTAGTAAACATTTTTACTTGAATGAAAACAAAAAACTAAAAATATCAGCTTTAGCTTAGGTTAAAATTTGTACCTTAAAATGCTTGTATTAAAATGAAGAAAGATTTCTTGTTAATGATCTAAATTCTCAATATGGGAAGCTAAGGAAAGAAAAGCAAAGTAAATCAAGATAAGTAAAAGGAAGATATTAATAAAGACCAGAAATCAATGAAATATAAAATAGACAATAGATAAAAATAACAAAGAAAAAAGGATAAACTGGATTTCATCAAAATTAAACATATTTTTTCTCTTGAACAAACTTCATTAATAAGCTGATAGGAAGGTGATTTCTGGTAGACAATTTGTCAGTACATATATCTGAGTAGGATTATATCCAGAATACATAAAGAACTTTGAATATCCAAAAATAAGAAGACAAAAACAAAATACATTGAACAATGAGCCAAAGATTAAGGAAGTATTTCACAAAAGAAGCTATATTGATGGCCAGTAAGCACATGCATTATTTTCAACAAATTTAGTGAATTAAACCCACAGTGAGATACTACTACACATCCATTGGAATAGATAAAATGAAAAAGATGAACAGTATTGAACAGTATCAAATGTTGGCAAGGATGAAAAATTACTGAAACTTATTGCTGAAGGAAGTATAAAATTGTACAACCAATTAAGAATTGTTTGGCTTCCCTCCCACCTGCCTGCCACCCAACGAATGTTACTACTCTATGTGCACATAAGTGTTGATCAGTTAATACCAATTTGATGGTGAGTATATGTGGTACTTGTTTTTCCATTCTTGTGATACTTCACTTAGTATCCAGCTCTGTCCAGGATAACACAAGAGGTGCTAGATCAGCATTGTTTATTGTGGCTGAGTATACATGTACCACATTTTATTAATCCACTCATATATTGATGGACACTTGGGTTAACTGTGAATTGCGCTGCTATAAACACTCTAGTGCAGATGTCTTTTTTAGAGAATGTCTTTTTTTCCTTTGGGCAGATGCCCAGTAATGGTATTGCTGGATCAAATGGTAGTTCTACTTGTAGCTCTTTGAGGTATCTCCATATTACTTTCCACAGTGGTTTCACCTAGCTTGCAGTCCCACCAAGAGTGTATGAGTGTTCCTATCTCTCTGCATCCACGCCAACATTTATTGCTTTGGGACTTTTTGATAAAGGCCATTCTCACTGGAGATAAGTGATATCTCATTGTGGTTTTGATTTGCATTTCCCTGATGATTAGACATGTTGAGCATTTTTTCAAATTTTTCTTGGCCATTAGTCTATCTTCATTTGAAAAGTTTCTCTTCATGTCCTTTTAAATGGGGTTGTTTGATTATTTCTTGCTGATTTTCCTGAGTTCTATATAGATTCTAGTGTCAGCCCTTTACCGGATATGTAGCATGCAAATATTTTCTCCCATTGTGTAGGTTGTGTGTTTGCTCTCATAAGTTTCCTTGACTGTGCCGAAGTATTCACACCCAATGGGTGTGGTGCGCACCATCTGGGGGATGGTCATACTTGAAGCTCTGACTGGGGTGAGGCAAAGGCAACATATGTAACCTAAACATTTGTACCCCCCGTAATACCCTGAAATAAAAAATAAATAAATAAATATTTTAAAAAGCTGTTTGGCTGTAGTTTATTATTAATATAAAGTTCAACCTACACTTACCATATGACCCAGAAATTATACTCCTAAATATTTAATCAAGAGAAATAGAAGCATATATTCACAAAAAGACTTGTATACAAATGTTCATAAATGTTTGAAAATAAGAAAACATTTCAACAAACAAATGGATAAACAAACTTCATTATATTCTTATAAAGGAATACTACTTATCTGTGAAAACATATCAATTGTCAATATATGCAACATGAAAGAATCACAAAAACATTTCAAGGGATAGTAGCCAGACACATAAGAATATCTACTGCAAATTCCATTATATAAATTGAAAAACAGGCAGAATTAATTTATAGTGATAAAAATAAATCAATGATTGCTTAGAGAGGGAAATGGGAGTCATTTGGATTGAAAAGGGACATAAAGCAACTTTTGGGAATGACAGAAATGTTCTATATATTTTTTCCAATTATTTATAAGTTTTTTTATTTGTATACATTTATGGGGTACACATGCCTTTTTATTATATGCATAGTATGCATAGTGGTGAAGTCAGGGCTTCTAGGGTGTCCATTGCATCTATTACATGATTCCTCGTCATCCACTCCTGCCACCTCCTTACCCTTCTGAGTTCTCATTGTCTATCATTGCACATGCTACTTCCATGTGTGAACATTATTTAGCTACCACTACAAATGAGAGCATGTGATATTTGTCTTTCTGTGTCTGACTTGTTTCACTTAAGATAATGGCCTCCAGTTCTATCAAAGTTGCTGCAAAAGATATGATTTCATTTTTATGGCTGAATAGTATTCCATTGTGTACATATATCACATTTTCTTCATCTAATCATCCTTTGATAGACACTTAGGTTGATTTAATATCTTTTCTATTGTGACTATTGCTGCAATTAACATACGAGTGCAGGTATCTTTTTGATATAATGATTTCTTTTCCTTTGGGTAGATACCCAGTAGTGGGATTGCTGGATCTAAAGGTAGTTCTATTTTTAGTTCTATGAGAAATCTCCAGACTGTTTTCTAAAAACATTGAACTAATTTACATTCCCACCTATAATGTAGACAATGTATAAGAGTTCCCATTTCTCCTCATCCTCACCAACATTTGTTATTTTTTTGTCTTTTTAATAATAGTTATTCTGACTGGTATCTCATTGTGATTTTAATCTGCATTTCTCTGATGATTAGTGATGTTGAGCATTTTTTCATATGCTCAAACATTGAATCTGGTGGCAATTTGTATGTCTTCTTTTGAATGTTTACACAGTAGATACATTTGTACAAATCATCAAACAATGTTAATTAAACTTCAGTAAAACTGAAAAATGAGTTGCTTGATATCTATTTTACTGAATATCAATGAAATCATCAAAATAGTATTATTGTTTTTAAAAGACAAAAACCTCATTTTTTGTTTAGTGCCTTTTATAATTCTTGTGCTTCGATAATTTGAGATGATGACTAGCTTTGTTTAACAAGGCAATATAATTATTGAAGACATTTCTATTAACTTGATAATGCAGATTTGCTTTCGACGAAAATATATTCTTTGGTTCTAAAATATGTTTAAAGAAAATTCTACATTTTTGGAAATTTATTTCTTATTCTCTCTTGGTGGTTAATGAGCTTTAATTAAGTTTAATTACAAAGTTTATCATAATGACAAAAAAATATATTTATCTGCTTCATCTCCACACCTCACCCTAATTCTCCCAGGAAAAAATAAAATTGGTTTCTGCTTTAGGAGCAGGGAGTAGAGGCACATATGATTGAATAAAGCTGCATATTCTATATACATTTCTTACATATGATATATTTAAATTAAGGAGACTTCATTGTCTTTGGGTCAGTGATATTGCATAAACATAAATAATTTTTTTTGTCTCCAAAATCATTTTTGCTTTTTAAGAATTGTTTGCTACTCTAATAGCCTGTTTTTAATTTTGGTTCTTAAATTTTCTATTTGTTGGTTGCACAAGATTTTATCACTTTGATATTGTTCCTTCTCTTCTTGTCACCAACCAATCCTGCATGGGTGGTGGGTCTGGTATTGTTAAAGGTCTTCATGGTCTTTTGGGATCTATTTAGTGTATAAGATATCTAGTTTCCTTTGCTTGTATCTCACACATTATTTCCCTCATCTTATTTATTGAGGCTAATCTATTTTTAAATAGATGATATCATGCTTATGTTGTGAAAAGCCCTATCTGCTGTGAGTGACTTTTTCCCTCTCTCTTTTTACACCCTTTGATCTCTAAATGTAGCTGATCCTACAAAATATTTCCTTAGTACCTTGGGAAAAAAAATACAAAATTAGAAGAGATTTATTTATTTACTTTAAAATATAAATCTCTTAAGATTAGTGAGAATCTATTCTGCATATTGCATTGTGTCTATTACAGTGAAATTGTGTCATAAATATTAATAGGAATAAAGGATATTAAATATAGGTAATTTTATTTATAAGAAAACAATTGCTCTGTTGTCTATGAAGAAATGAATTTCAATGTATGGGCATAGTGAGGTCTGGAAAGATTAGACTTTCAAAGAGTACCATGAAAATGACTTTTCAGAAGAGGGAACAAAATCATAAAGATATCTAGTAAGATTTGAGATAGGATGACCCTAGGATAGAGAAATTTTTACTTTTCCCATATATACAATAGAAAGTTTTGTCAAATGAATAAATGGCATTTTTGGTTTAGGTTGGTATCACTTGTAAGTCTGAAGAACTAACTAAAATATCTGATCTTTTCTACAGAGCTGAAGCAAAGAAAGAAAGGAATTTTATCACTCAGTGGACCCAATTTCAGCATGACTTCAGAATCCAAATAACCTTTCATTAAAAAGAAGAAAAGAAGTGGGAGAACCTAACAACAAAACGGGTCATTTCGTTTCTTTATATTTGAACAACTAAAAACACTTTTGAAAGGTTACTTTTTCTCCCTTCCCCTTTATTTTCATAGGAATATAGAAATCTCCTTTTTGGATAAAAGCCCATTTTGTAGACTCGGCAGAAAATCTGGACCAAATGATTTCAATAGCTCTGGTCATTGGGGTACTAATTATAACAAGTTAAAAACAGGAATATATAAACATTTCTTTTTATTGTTTCCTTCTGGATGCTACAGATGGATTGTGCCTCTGGCAGTTCTTAATTCTCTATTAAGAAAATAATGTTCAGTATTATTATTTATAGCAATCAAAATAGAAATTCTTTAGCAAAATGGATGATCTGAATTTATGTTTGAAGCAAACAATGCTCATGTGTAACTCAGTTATTGCACTTAGTCCATGTCCTGAAGAGGTTACTGAAAGAAGACGCCATCCACCAGGTGGGAGAGGGCAACACCACTGGTCACTGAAAACTTGTGACTTCTGGCTGATGTTCATGACCTCTCTGTGGAATACCGATATATTTCCAGGGAGATTCAAAGCCCTTTCTTGGCTACAACCAGCCAATCTACAAACTTCCATCTGTAGGAAATGTGCAAGAAAACCATTGGATATAAGATATAAAATTATTGAATTAGAACAAAGCTAAAATGTTATGTAGGTTGTCCATACCCTGCCTCGCATCCTGAAGGTGGAACAACCAGGTCATATAAAAATTGAGAAACCTGTGAAAAAATTTTGGGCATAAGGTTCTTTCTTATTGTATTTTACTAATGTTAACTAACATTGAGTGTTCACTATGTGTCAAGCACTTTGCATGAATTTTCTTAAGTAATACTGGCATGAATGCTGTCTCGGCCCTTCATGAAGCCTAAAGTCATTATTTCTCTGTCCTAGTCTGTGCATGGTATCATCATTCTTGAGGAAAACTTCCAGTCAAGATGAGGTACAAGATGAACATTTGTTTGCTCCTGGATCACCTTCATGGTGATAATTACCATGGCTGAACTCTCGTGTGGAACAGTGCTCATGAATGCATCTTATTCAAAGAAGTGGAAAAATAATTTTTGGAGTCAAGAGAACTGGGTTTACCACCAACTAGTGTATTATCTAGGGCCTCTTCTTTAACCTTTCCAAGCTCTTGTTTCCTTTTTTTTTTTTTTTTTTTTTTTGAGACAGAGTCTCGCTCTGTTACTCGGGCTAGAGTGAGTGCCATGGCATCAGCCCAGCTAACAGCAACCTCAAACTCCTGGGCTCAAGCAATCCTACTGCCTCAGCCTCCCGAGTAGCTGGGACTACAGGCATGCGCCACCATGCCCGGCTAATTTTTCTACATATATTTTTAGCTGTCCAAATCATTTCTTTCTATTTTTTAGTAGAGACGGGGTCTCGCTCTTGCTCAGGCTGGTCTCGAACTACTGACCTCGAGCGATCCTCTGGCCTCAGCCTCCCAGAATGCTAGGATTACAGGCGTGAGCCACTGCGCCCGGCCCTGTTTCCTCATCTATAAAAAGAAACACTATTTAAATTCTATAAACCTAAACTTTCATGTATCAGGAATTAAGGAATGCAGGTTAGGGCCTTCAGTCCAAAACATTTCTTCCATTATCCAAACTGAGACCATAATACAGCTATGCTTTTTGTCTAAGAATATTTTCCACTTCATAATTTTATATTAAAACACATACTCCTATGTTAGTTCGGCCCCCAAATAATTATGAGATCATGACTGATAGCTGTCTGTGAGCACAAGTATCTCCTTGTTGTGATAGTATTAGAAACAGGAGAGGGGCAAGTAGTACCAAAAGGGGAGTATTCACATACATATTCTATTTATGTAGGAAAAAAATGGGTGCATTACTATGGCACACCCACTGGGTTATCTGATCCTAATTGTATGGTAGCCATTTCACAACTCTGAAAGCTATAGATAGCTGGTAATAAAGCAAAATAATTTTTTGTATGGATATATGCAAATTAATGCTAGCTAGTAGAAGAGAAAATGCCTCACTCCAGGAACTAACATCTTTGCCTCCATTTGTACATAGATTTCAAAATTCCTACTTATAGGTGTGTCTGTCCTTGGATTCTTCTTTGAATTGGTTGTGACACCTTATCAGTTTCCTCATTAATGAGTTGTACAAAAATAATTTTAACATATGATCATTTTTATATCTGCATGAAAGTCATGGCTTTTACCATTTTTTGAAAATAATCTTTTAACACCTGAGTCTCAGTTTTGGTTATATCTGTCCTCAGACATGTTCAGTGCACAGATATTTAATGAGCTTAGATTCTGTGTGTAGCACCATGCCAAGTGCTGCGCTAGACAATAAGGAACAGTAAACCCAGCATCTGACCTAGAGAAAGGAAACTGGCTGATTCAGAAATATAATTCCTGTTTTCTATAATCTTCTCATCCTCTTTTTCCTTTCTACTTTGCTTTCTTTCTGTCTTACGAAGTAAAATAAATGAGGTGATTATTTCATTATGATGAATGATACGAGCATAGGTAGATTGCCTCTCATTTATAATAAAATTGATAAAGCACTTGAACTAAAAAGATTATTTTTCAGTGCTACGAAGATTAAATATCTCTCCTTATCAAAAGGGGAGAAATGTGACACACCACTTTGTTCTGATAGAGATTTTTTTACTCTAAAAATCTTAAAAAGAATTCCAAGGAGACAGAGTGGAGAGTAATTCGGTGACTTGTTCTATGTAGACAGGAAGAGAGTAAGAGTCTGCAAGTAACTATGGTACGAGACTGCCAATAATAGGTTCACTCACCATTGCCTGGGCTGACAGGTGAATTAAATTGAAAGATATGCCTGCCAGGTATTTGGAAGTCTTTCTTCTTCTCACCCCATTATATGGTTTGAACTTTATGTTGTGTCATTGTGATAAAATAAGGAATCATAGAGTAAAAAGTAAGCCTTTAACTCAACAATTTAAAACATTTCCTACTCCACTGTAACACTCTATGTATTTGCTAACTATAAAGAGGGCTAAAAACCATCACAGAGCGGACACGTTCAATAATTTCTATTAAAAGTGGATATGACCCATTACTTTCACTATGGCCTTTATTTTTCTGAATTTACAGATTTAATTTTATGGGAATTGTAAAATAACTACTGTGCCATTGCACTTACAAAATCACAAGTACCAAAGCTGTGTCTACACAAGCAAAGAGAAGAGCTCATCCAATTATCTGGATTTTTTGTACTCCATTTATTTAAACTTTCTTACTCTTATAATTTATCAAATTCAATTAATATTTTTATCAAACACTGGCATCAGGGATACAGCAATGAATAAAAAAGACATAGTCTTTGCCCTCATGAATCTTAAATTGTAATTGATGATTTTAATTTCAACTTAAATGTAATGGTTTTTAAGTTGAAAATAAATAAAATATAAGCAAACATTAAATTCATACATATGCATACAGACATAAACAAAATTCTGACAGTGGTCAGTGTTATGCAGATTATTTGGATAAAGTGATGATTTAAATAGTAACTATTTTATATTACACCAACCAGGAAAGGCCTCTGTCAGGAAGGTCTTTCATTTAAGGTGTGACAGAAAGGCCAAAAGGGTACAATCCTGTGAAGCTGAGAGAAGAGAGCAAAGGGACATCTAGTGAAAAGATGATCAAAATATGTGGTGAAGTCAATTATTGCTCAAAACTAATTACATGTTTAATATATATTTAGTATCTCTATATTAAAAAAATAGAGATGGCTTCATACTCATTATAATGACTGCTAACAATAGCAGATGAGAAAATAACATGTGTTGGCAAGAATATAGAGAAATTAGAACCCTTGTACAAGAAGCCCTCACTTACTGTCCTCCATAGGGTCTTGGAAACTCCAACTTTAAGAGAAGTGATGTATAAACAAAACCAATTTTACCATAGGCTAATTGATATAAACTAGCACTAAGTTCCTAAGGCATATTTCTGGTCACAAAAATATCACCAAACTCCCAAATAAAGATCCCAAACGCTTTTCCTATTACATTGAAATAAATGTGAGCTATACATATCTTTAACAAAGATTAATAAAAACGAGTAAGATAATTATTTGCTCAGTGGTTCCAGTTCAGGGTTGCCAGAGCCTACCCCAGCAGCTCAGGGAGCGGGGCAGGAACCAGCCCTGGCCAGGACACCATCTCATCCCTGGGCACACTCACACACACACTCACACACACACACGCACACACACGCACACACACGTGTGCACTCTCTCTCTCTCTCTCTCTCACTGGACCATGTAGACATGCCAATTCACCTCATGTGCACAGCTTTGGGACTGGGAAGAAACCACAGTACCCAGAGAGCACACGCAGACCTGGCGAGAATGTGCAAACTCCTTACAGACAGTGGCCCCAGCCGGGAATTGATTTTTTTTTCCTCATCAATGTTATAATGAATAACTATTGGCTATTGAATGCAATGACATTATTAGGATACCTACTGTACACTGTTGGTGGAATTGCAAATGGTGTGGCGGCTATGGAAAACAGTATGGCAGTTTCTCAAAAAATTAAAATTACTTATGATCCACCAATTCCACTTCTAGGCATATGTTCAAAAGAATTGAAAGCAGGGTCTCACAGGTCTATCTGAACACTGATGATCATAGCAGCATTACTCACAATAGCCAAAAGATGGAAGCAACCCAAATGCCCATAGATAGATGAATGGGTAAACAAAATGTAGTATATATTTACAATGGAATGTTATTCAGCCTTAAAAAGGCTACGACATGAATGAACCTTGAGGATATTATGCTAGTGAAATAAGCCAATCACAAAAAGAACAATATTGTATGATTTTGCTTATATGAGGTACCTAGAATGGTGATTGTCGGGGGCTAGGGGAAGAGGGAAATGGGGAGTTGATGATCAGTGGGTTTAGTTTTGCAAGATGAAAAAATTTCTAGAGATTGATTACACAGTTATGTGAATGATCTTAACACTACTGAACCGTACACTTTAAAAATGGTTAAGATAGGCCGGGCGTGGTGGCTCCCACCTATAATCCTAGCACTCTGGGAGGCTGATGTGGGAGGATCGCTTGAGCTCAGGAGTTCCAGATCAGCCTGAGCAAGAGCGAGACACCCATCTCTACTAAAGATGGAAAAAGTTAGCTGGGCACGGTGGCGTGCACCTGTAGTCCCAGCTACTCGGGAGGCTATAAAATAGATTAAGATAGTAAATTTTATGTAATGTGTATTTTACCCCAATTAAAAAAATACAGAGGCATGTAAAAGAAAAAATAATGCTTTTTAAGAGAGAAACATATTATTTAATATGTGCTCCTTTTTTTTTTTTTAATTCAGAGAGAGCAACTAACACAGAAGTCAAAAGAGACATAAGCAATGGAAAGAAAGCCATTTTTGAGAAACTGCCTTATGGTGAGATGGAGAGGGACAACAATATTCAGGATGGACGTGTTTTTTTCTCTTTCCCAAGAATGTCCATTACCAGAAGGCAAAGCTTTGGTTTGGTTTATTCACTGTTGTATCCCAACACCTAGCACAGAGCCTGACATATTGTAGGCATTCAATAAATCTGTTTCACTGGTCTGTTAATAAGTCGAAGGTATTAGTACTGGCTAAAATAGTAATTTGTTCATTGCTTTATTTCATTTTGAGAAATATAGCTCAGAGTTATATATAAAATACACACAAATCAAAGGAATGGAGACTTTCCTTTTTTCTTTGATTTTCTTAACCTTTTCTTTCTATGAGGAGGGAGGAAAAAGTGATCACATGAGGGCTAGATGAAGGGTAATACAAGTTAGATCAAAATCTCAAAGGTTTTCAAAAAGTGGCAAACAATAGTATTAATACTAAGCACTTAAATGAAGATAACGTCTATAGGAAGGAAATGAGGATTAACGCTTGGACCTTTCATCTGAGAGGATTCAGGACTTTAAGAGTAAAACTTCTCATTATCCAAGGCTCAGAGTTGAGGCTGTGAAAATACTGTGAGTGCTAGAAGGAAGGACTTATTTGGAATCCTGGTGTCTAAGCTCCAAGGTGAAGAGGGTCTGGAGAAGGATAACGGTTGGGGATTAATCTTGAGGAATTTTTGAAAATTGGGATATTTTTATAGTAGCAGATTTTTACTTAGACATAGCTGATACTCGGTTGATACTTCATTGAAGTACTAGAAAGCAGCCTCCATTTTCTCCACACATTTTACATTTCTCTAAGCTTGCTTCGAATTTCTATAGTTTTTCAGTAGAATAGTGCTTCTCAAAGTTTAAGATAGGCATCTGGAAAACACGTATAAATAGCAGATGCTGGCCCTCTACCCAAGACAGTGTTATCCTGAATCAATTTTTAAAAGAATCTTACTAAATTTGAAAACGGTTTCATCTATGATTTGAAACACTGTTAACAAAGTTGGTTGGGTAGATAGATGATGGCTAGGTCAATTGATCAATAGATTGATAGATAGAGAATGCTGAGTGTTTAATAACCTACTCTGGCAGACAAAATTACCTGTGGCATGGCTTGATGTCATTGAAGTGAACAGTAACTAGTTGCTTATGCAGAAAATTGGTTTCTTAGCTATGTAATTAGACAGCAGTCAACTTGAATCGGAGTTAAGTGCACCAAATGTTTCACTGTATACAGGCTATAATGTCAGAGGTATTAAAAAGGATATTTTTTAAAACACTTTACAAATATTTTTAGAATTAATGTTTTACAGTTATACTCCCTGCACCTTTCACATTTTCTTTTATTTTAATGTCAAAGAATTTAGAAGAATATAAGTGAAGATCCTGGCACAGATTCCTTGTGCCACTTACCATCTTCCCTGGAAGTTATCGTCCCAGCATTTTGGCAAGCATTTTCCTTTACCCTTACAAATATGCAGTTTTTTCTAAAAAAATTATATCCAAATGGGATAATATTTTACATAAATGACATCACCTACTACATTTATATTTTTCTGTTACACCTAATATGTCTTCCACATCTTTCCATATGAATACATGTAGATGCATTGTATGAGGTAAAGTAGCATGACCACAATGCTTTAATTCCTATTAATGGACATGTAGATTATTCCTACATTTGGCTATAGTATAAATATTAGATTATAATACTTATAATGTTACTTATGGTATACATAATATAATGCATATATTATGAATATTATATATTATATACCAATATATAAGGCATATTTCTGAATATGTTTTGTATGGTTATATATTATATATACTCAAATGTGTATATGTGTGTATGTGCATATATATGTATATGTACGTGCCACGTGTTGGTTAAACTATAGTAAATTGGTACACTGATCCTCATGGAGTTGACATTTTAGTGGTTTCAAAAGGCAATAGATAAATTGATGCTTAAATAATATGCCTGATGTTAAGTGCCATAAAGAAAATTAAAGCACAGTAAGAGAAAGGGTAAATTGAAGGGGGTACTTTTTTAGATAAAATGGTCAAAGATAAGAGTACGTGCAATTTAAATTTTGATGCATGCTGTCAAATTTTTCTTAATAATGTTCTGGTTTAATATCTTAGTGTCTTTGGAGTTCTTCAATATTACTGTGATGTATCTGGATATAAATTCTTTCCTTTTCTCCTATTGTGCTTCCTTCCTTCCTTTCTTTACTTCCCCATTATAATCTCTCTTTTTCATTTTAACTAATTTTTCATTCTGAAAAAATGATGAGATATGCTAGATTTAAATTTGGATTGTAAAATTGTGTCCACTGGGCTTTCTCTGAAGGCATCCCCTGAGACTTGAGAAGAGATATGCCTTACACTTACTGTTCTTGGCCCCTGGGCACTACCTGCCAAACAATGCTTTATAGTAATTTCTTAGCATGGGCTAGTGTGTATGTCATTGTACTGTGTTTTCTGGAAAATTCAAATCCCAAACTACATGAAGGCCGGATGGATATTATGGACTTTCAAAAAAAGCATTTATTTCCCACTCAGAGAAAAGGTCAAAACAGATTAGTTTCCTTGTTATCTCTTGCTGGGATGCTTAGTTTTTCTGAACACCTTTCACTGATTGTGGGGTCCTTAGAGTACCTGAAATTCATGCCTGAATCTATTCCAACTCTAAATTACAAGGGCCAGAAACTTATCTCCTTTCCACACATCTGATACAACCCGAGCTTCTTGATTGCAAAGATTAGTGCAGCCAGTGATGATGTGATCGTGTCAGTTAGTTTTGAACTCCCTTTTTGGTTTTGGCCCTTTATTTTCATATGAGCTGAGCTATACATTTAAGACATATGGTATTTTATCCAGCATCATTAGGTATCTTGTTTCACGAGCGTTTCAGAATATCTAGTCTAACAATATTTGCCAGAATTGAAGTGTTGGTTACTTTTCTGTATATTACAAATATTCAAAAATAGACATAAAAAGTTTTTTAGCTATTCCCATTCACATTAGCTATAAAATACAGTGCTACAAAATGAAAGGTAATTTATACTGACAAGGCGTCTATACTGACTGTCTTATTGACAGAAAAAAAGGGCAAAACTGCTAATGCTAGACTGTAAAACCAGTTGAGAAACTGTTGTCCTATTTGCTGTTCTTATCTATTTCTATTCAATTTTATGGTACAAAAGCCAAACAATTTCTCATATTTTTCACACAAATTCAGATATATATATATATATATATAGAGAGAGAGAGAGAGAGAGAGAGAGACTCCAAATATAGCTTAGCTATTGTCTCATTGAGGAAAGTCAATGTTAACATGAAATCCAGATTCTGCTGTCAAGGATCTACCTATATTGGGAACACAAGGGATTTCTGGATGACATAGACTGGTCAGATATTTCAGCGGGGACCATTCAGTGGGGACCATTGTGCTAGGAAACGACACAGAGAAATGCAACTTCTCTCTCTCTGTGAATGTATCTCTGGAAAATCACTCATAACTAAATTAACTATTTTAAAATGTGATTCCCATCCTATCAATAACATGTTTAAAATCCTCTAATGTCTTCTCATTGTAATTAGAATAAATCCCTCATTTCTCAGATGGTCTGGCTCCTGTCTGCCTCGTAAAGCTCACTTATCATTCTGTCCCTCATTCACTAGGCTCCAGACACACTGATAACACATCAGGGATTTTGCCCTTGTGGTTCTGTTTTCCTGGAATGGTCTTTTTCCAGATCTTCATATGGCTACTCCCACCCACTCATGACTAAGTTTCAGTTCAGTTGTCTCCTCTTGAAAAACTTCCTCCAAGGTCATGCTATCTAAAATACAGATAGCATATTCCTAGTTCCACTCATGGGTTTCAGTGGGTTTTGTTATTTATTTATATACTGACAAACTTTATATTTGACTCTATGTAAAGGATGTAAGCTCTGTAAGATCAAGAACTTTGTCTTTTTTTCAGCTCTGTATTTGCTATTCCTAGCATGCCATCATATAGCAGATGTCCAACAGGTATTTGTTGAATAAATAAATTAGTTGATGTCCTAGAGACAGTATCCCAAGTGGTCCTGACACCCTTTCAGCGTGAGGCTTGCTGAGGCCAGGGATGATGACTATATCCCCTGAATGGCTCTCGTTTCACATCTCTTATTTACCAGAAACTTTAACCTTTAATGCTTATGTTCTATCACATAAGCTGGAGAATTTCAGAACCTGCTCTACTTTGTAGCCATCCTGACAGAGCAAAAGGTGAATAACATAGTCTGGTTAGAGCAATATGCAAATGACCATCCATACAATTGTATGACATACTGTATCTGTAAGAGACCTAGAGCCTTTCGTAATAGCCTTGGAGGGTGCGGAGTGCAGCGTTGTGTACACCGTTACAAGAACAATTTGTAAATGTGCCTGCACGTCACTATGGAAGTGTTGATTGGATGGAAGTTTTCCCAGCCTGTTGACGAACAAGGTGAAAATCAACAGCAGAGAAGCATATGGAGCCGAGAAACAAAGCAGAGAATCAAGTATAAGAATTCTCCACAGAGGGTCTGTGGGCTTATTGTTTTGAGGGGGTCTAGGAATGTCTATGGAGAAGATAGCCAGCGAAACTGGTTTGCAACTGGCAGTATTGTTGAATTTCATGACTTTCGATAAGCCCGTAAGGACCCTCCAACTTTGCAACATAATGAATTGAAGAAAGAAAACGCCAGAAGGAGATGTGAATGGAGTCTCCTATGGCCACTGTTGGTCGCATTAAGTTTATCTTACAGTCCAGTGGTTTTCTACTAGGGGCAATTTTGCCCCACTGAAGGGTGGATAGTCTGGCAATGTCCGGAGACTTTTTTGATTGTCACAACTTAGAGGTGATTCTGGCACCTGGAAGGTAGAGGCCAGAGATGCTGCTAAATAAACATCCTATGATGCATAAGATAGCTCCCCACAAGAAAGAATTATCCAGCCCAGAGTGTCAACAATGCTGAGGTTGAGAAACCCTGCTGTAGGCAGTGATCCCTTATTGGAGGTTTTGAGACTGAGGTGACACATGGAAAATATTATTTTAGTCAAGCTGCCTTGATTGTCCATAACAGAAACCACCTTAAGCAAAAAGGTGATTTTATTATTAGAATAGAGGCATGGACCTCAAGAGCAGGGATTCAGACAAGCCTTAAGAAAAACCTGAAACTATAAAAATAGAAAGCTATCAGAGAAGTTTCCTTATGTTTTTTTCTGTCAAGTAGTCTTCATTTCTGTCACTTTCTATAGACTCTTTTATGAAAGTTGTTCCTTGCAGATGTCAGCATATAACTACCTTGTGCCTCCCAGAATTAAATACTACCTTATCACCCACATTGATGATTGTTATATATTATTTTATTATCATTATTATACCCTCTCTTAGAATGACTAAGAATAAAGATTTTCAAAGCCTAATCTGGGTCCAGACCACCACAAGTCAACTCTCCACAGTCTCCTCCTCTTATGTAGACAAATGTTGAGAGCTCATATTTTCTCTTTCTAGTAGGAAACTGGAAATGAATCCTGCAAAATAGCCTTTATCCATATGCATATTTATCAACCCAAACCTTTTATATACATAATGCTTACTCACTTATGTGTCTTTGTTCAGTGTTTTCTGCTATGAGCTACTTGAGAACCACTATATAACCAGCAAAACATCACCTTTTTGTTAACTTAACATGAGTGTAATATCCAGGGTAACTGTGTACTAATAGGGAGAATTACATTAAAATAATTTGACATATTTTTATGTAAGTTTATGAAATGCTCACTTTCAATTTCCAAGCATCTAATTGTGGTTGGGTAAAATATTTCAAGAATAGGCATGAGTCTGTGACTACTTTGAGAAACACTGACTTAGTCCAGCACATTCAAAACTATGATCAATGGGATATAGGTCTCAGTATAGTCTTTGCAAATAAATGTTTTATGGTTGGATACATGTTATGGGTTGAATTGTATACCCTTAAAAATTGTGTTGAAGTCCTAACCCCAGCTACTTGTGAATGTGTCCTTATTTGAAAATAGGGCGTTTACAGATATAATCAAGCTAAAATGAGGTCATTAGGATGAGCTTTATTCCGATGTGACTGGTGTCCTTACAAAGGGAGAGCAATTTGTTTTGTTTTATTTTATTTATGTTTTAATGTGATGAGTTCATATTTACATTTTATTGTTTATCTATTTTTTAAATTATTTTTATTTTAGTATATTATGGGGGTACAAATGTTTAGGTTACGTATATTGCCTTTGCCTCACCCACGTCAGAACCTCAAGAGTGTCCGTCACAAACTGTGTGCACCACACCCATTAGATATGTATATACCCACTCCCTCCTCCCCTCTCCCATCTGCCCGACACCTGATGAACGTCATTACTATATGTGCACTTAAGTGTTGATCAGTTAAAACCAATTTGATGGTGAGAAATTTGGGCAAAGACAAATAGGGGAGAATGCCATGTGAAGACATGGCGCAGACGGAAGACGGTCGTGGAAAGATGAATACAGAGATTGGAGTTATGCTGCCACAATTATGGAACACCTGGTGCTACCAGACGCTAGAAGAAGTAAAGAAGGCTGCTCCTCAAGAGAGTTTGGAGGGAGCATGGCCCGACCAACACCTTGATTTTAGACCTCTAGCCTCCAGAACTGTGGAAGAATAAGTTTCTTTTGTTTTAAGCAATCCAGTCTGTGATACCTTGTTACAACAGCCATAGGAAACTAATACAGTATGTTTGAAAAATCCTGCATGCTATTACACCCTGATCTCAGAGATTTCTCATTCATATATTAAAGACTATAATACTTCCTACTTTATTTGAAAAAGCTAATTGAACTTTAACTCTAAATTTATGAGATTTATTCCACCGTGAAGCATATATTTAAATAATATCTATTTATATTCCAAAAGGCAAAAGTTCCTGAGATTACTTTTAAGAATTTCTACTATTTCTGATCACTTTATAAATTAACAAAATTTGGGGGGTACAGAGGTAATATTATTGACCCAAACTCTCTCAGTTAGAACCTTACTCAGGATTGGATATTAGGTTTTTAACTACAGCTTTGTATTTGCAGAGATATAGAGAACAAACACAATAACTAAACCTCATTTACTTTTGAATGAATTATTAAAATTGTGCAATTTCCTTCACAGAACTATACCTCATATATGGAATGAAAACTTAGATACAACACCCATAAAGTCTTTTAATTCTTATTATTTTCAAACACCCCTAAAGTACTTAAGAAGTGACATAATATAAAATAAAATGAATGTATGAAATGAATCCCAGGTATTTTAGTTTATATATCACTATATGAAAATAATACATAACTATAGAATTACCTACAATATCATGAAGAAGTCATTTATTTGATACTTCTATAAGGTATCAAACATAATTTTACATGTTTGAATAATATAAATAAATAAATATTAAAGTGTTATTAAAAACCAATAGGATTATGCATTTTTTAAGAGCTAAGGTAATACCTAGCACAACACTAAAGCAGTGATTTTATTACTTCCCTGAATATGGAAAAACTTAAGATAAGGCTAATAATCAGAAAATTAATACTAATACAGTGTATTAGGCTAGATGATTGTTAATTACATAAGTGAAACTAAAATCTAAAAGCAATGTAATGTTACTTTACAAAATGGCATTATTTAAAACAATATCATTACTGTCAAGGGAAAACAGCACTGAAATGTTATACTTTATTGACTTTATTTCAAATGATCGACGTCTTTATGATCAGAGAGTTTATGTTAATATGGAGCTTCATATTTTCTTTTTCAATTTTCATTCTTTAAGCCAAAATGATTCCAAACTCCTTTTTAAAAAGTGTTCCTTAGAGGAAATTTATACAGCCTGCACTGGCAATCCAACATAGAAAATCTACAAAGGTGATGATACTTGCACTGAGAACCACAAAACTATTTGAATTAAAATAAAAATAAGGTGAACCTGAACCTTTTCTTAAAACAAGCTTAATTCAGGTTTGAAGTTGGCAAAGCAATTTTGAGCTATCTCAAAGTTAATTGGGAGGAATTTTGTCTTTCAAATAGATGTCTTTTATATTTTTTTCCATTTAAGAGTTTAAGAGCCCATGCTGAGTTCTAACACCCTTCTCCTGAAGCTACATTAAATTAAATATTTTGTTTACTTTCAGAATTATAAAGAAATGATTATTGACCTACAGATTCTCCCTTGTTCTACAATAATTAGACTTCTATTTTGGGACACAAGTAGAGATGTCTGCATTGTCGAACTTTTAGGAAGCAGATATCACACAATAAACTTTCAAAATATATTTCTTGAATGAACAATTTGTTGAATTAAGTACTGCTTTCACATTACAAGTAAGGAATCTGAGATCCAGAAAATTTTATGTAATAAGTTTAAAGTCCCTGGAGTCTCCATACTTGTGTGCCAACATTGTTCCCACTATGTAAGGCTTCTTGAGATTAGACTAGACTCATTGGATAGTGTTTAGGTGAGAGTTTCTAAAACGTCTTGGTCCAGTATTATTCGATGACAAGTTTGTATTAGTTCCAAAATGGAAAAAAGCAATTCATAACATAAATTTCTTAGTTTCTCATATAGGTCGATGTGGCTATGTGACTAAATTCTAGCCAATGATGTGATAGTGGAAGTATTATGTGAGACTTCCAAGAACTCTCCTTCAATGAGAGCAGGTTCACCCTTCTCTTAATCTTTCTGTTGTATGAACTGAAAATGTGATATTTTATGTCAAGTAGTCATTTTTTGCAGTCTCAGGTCATACTTTAATAGAGAAGCAAGGGAGAAGAAAACTGAGTCAGCGATGAACGTGGATTCTCCACACCAAATCTGGACTAACTGCATCTGGTCATTTTTTTCCACGCAGTAAAAATGCATTTTCATAAAGTTAAGTCACTGCTCTGTGTTTGTGTGTGTGTGTGTATGTATGTGAATGGTTTTTTTTGTTATGTGTAGTTGAATCTAATAGTACCTCATTCAGCAAAGTGAGTTTCTCCTAACACTATGTATACTCAATACAAGTACTAAGTCTCCATTATGAGATTACACCTTTTTTACCCCTATCATATTTTGGAAGTTAAAATATCTTTGTTTTATGAAATGATTTTAAATAATAGATATTATGTTTTTGTTTACATAATTTGAAAAATAAAAAGTTAGAAAACCTATGAAATTTTGAAAATTTATAGTTTTATGTTTTTCTAAAAAGAAAAAAAAATCTGGAGACAACCAATTGAGGTCATTTTTAATTTTTCATTTTCATTTGATCAAAGAGAAATTTGGAACTTGCAATAGAATTCATTGGTATTCTAAATTAAAGTCATTTAAAGCAATGGCTTTATGTTTATTCATTTTTGCATATCTATGTTATTAACATGACCCCCTCAATAATGCAGAAAATTTATTTTGATGCCTGAACTTTTATTATTATTGATGTTGATGATATTGATTATGTTTAAAAGCCATACCATGAATTATAGGTCAATGGCTTATTAATTAGTAGCAATTTAGAATATAACAGTAAATAAAACAAATAGGGTGACAATCATCCAAATATTTTTAAATAGGCAATAAATATCTTCAAATGTTATTATGGAAAGCAATTCAATTTGCTTTTGGAACAAATTAAGTTGCCACTGTGAAAATAAAGCTGCTGACAAGATTTGAACCAAATAGTGGTGAGTTTTTGTTCCCTATTGGTAACCCAAACATTCTGGAACCTCTTTTCTTTACTCTGACCACTGGCCATTAAGTATCTTTAAACACTCACACGCATACACGCACACATAAAGGTATTGTGTGTGTGTGTGTGTATATATTATTTGCTGAAAGTAGCAAACATATTATATAATTGCAATTTTTAAAAAGTAATTTCTATGTTCAAATTGCTTTAACTTTATTTATTGTACGGTTTTGGCTTCCAGAGAAACATTCAAAATTGCACATTTAAGGCAATATGGTGTTAAACAGGCCTGTGTATTAATCACCTTAGATGATGTATCTTTTAACACAATTTGTGGTTTTATTTCTTCCTAAAAAATATGAGGAAACTGACTAAATTTAGAATCTTAATTGGTATTTTGTTCTCTTTCAGACCAGTTCTTCTAATATCAAATCAATTTATTTGTTTATATATTTGTTTATAATTTATAAAAATTTTAAAATTGTTCTATGAACAATGATTATGTTAGGATTATGAGTACTCTAATGGACAATAATAAAATATTACACATGACTGATCATGCTTACCTGTTTAAAATTAATTTATCTGTTTATATTTATTAACTACTTGAAATATTTACCCAACTTAACTTTCCATTGGACTACTCATATTAAGGGGAGATTTTGCTCTTTTAACATTCACATTATGTAATTCTTGCAGAATTCAAGAGTTTTGAATTTGAACGATATGCCTGTGGGTTCTTATAACTCTAAATTTAAGTATGTCTACAATTATGATATTTTGTGAACTTTATGCTGTTTCAACACCCCATGATATTTAATTTGAATCTGGTGCATTTGCTTATTTAGCTACTTGCATTTAATGTAAGGAATATGTCTTCTCCTATGACTATAAACGTCTTTTATATATTTAATGCAAAGCTGGCTAAGCTTAACAATATGTATTTTAGTTTCTTTATGTTTACACCTGTAAAATCTCTTCTAATAGCTGTAATTATGTAGGTGTCTCTTGTAACTCTTATTTTAGAAAGAATGCCATACTATATTTAGTAGATACCATAAATGACTTGAATGTAATTTTTCTATTATTCTTATGATCAGTTCAACTCACTTTTCAAACACCTGCTTAGTGTTTTTCAGTCTTCAAATGACCATTGTACTTTTCTGGGGCCAAGGGAGCAGGGTATTTCTAAACAACTACAGTTTCCATTATACCAAAAGAATATCCTCTCAGGGGATTATAAAAGCTGTAATTTCATCTCAGGGTCCCTATGACTAAACTGCTTGAGTTTGCGCCTACAATTTATGACATTACATGCATCCTCGAAGGAATTACAGACTTATAATACCCCCTTGAAACATACTGTTATTCTTTATGTTATCTGTGTTTATGTCTAAAAAGGTTCCATCCACTTGATGGAAGAGCAGATTGTATAGTTACCTCTTCAATGATTTTTAGCAATTTAAAAGACAACACTGCATCTTAACAAAAATGTCTATCTATAGCAGGTCCCTTGGACTAAAGTCTGCACAATTTGCAAAGTTCTAACTTCCACTAGGCATCTAACAGTTCTTGACCCTGTCCTTCGAATTTATGTCTTAATTGAACATACTCACTGGTTAATAACTTTAAGAAAAAGTAAATACTGTAGTTTGCAATGAAATATGTTCCTTTTTCAAATTATGCTAATAAATATTTGTACACATAGAGAGAGAGATATAAAATTATCTTTTAGATTTTTTTCCTCTGAATATGTTGTCTCATTTTCTTCCTAATGAATTCTAAATCCATATCAGTGATATCAGTTACTTTCCTCGAGTTAAATAGTCATTTCAGAGTCTTAAAGCCCAGTCATATAATAAACCAGTGTTTCTTAATGTCAGCATTATTGGTATTCTGGACTGGATAACTCTTTGTTATATGAGGGATGTCCTATACATTGTAGGGTGTTTGGCAGCATCCTTGGCCCCTGCCTACTAGCTTCTATTAAATAGTAATGCACCTCAACTGTGGCAACCCTTTGTACCTCCAGTCATTGCCAAATGTCTCCTGGGGGACAAAATCGCCTCCAGTTGAGAAACGACGTAATAATCCATTCAACTTTATTGAATAGGTTTGCATCAATTGTTTGTTTAAAATTTAAAAATGAATCTCAGAATTCTATCTTTTGAGTACATATCAAATGTGTTGATAATCGCATAGAACAATAAGACTCTTCACAACAAACATACAAACGATATGTCTCAAATACCAGGTATGTATATATTGGTAAGCATCGTAGGAGGCCTTGGGTGTGGGACATATGCTACCCTGACGGGAGACAAAAGAAGCTCACAGGATCACAGTCTAGTAAGACTGACAGGTCAAATATAAAGAAGGATGCAAGAGGCATTTGGGGTTATATCAATTACACTAACTATCCCACAGAAAAGTGGATATTTCTGGTCCTCTTTAAGACAAGCAAATATTTCAATGTTCTTGGATTTTTGCTGTAGTTCAGTCAAAATAATCAACAAATACTTTTTTTCCTTTTTATATATTTGTTTGACAGTATAAATGTACTAGTATGCACTCTTATAAATCATAAATTGTAAAAGTTTAAATGTGTTCATATATACATCTGGTTTTACATGGATGCTGAGAAGTAACAGGCATAGTTACAAAGTCTCAGGTAGCTAAAATGATGATAATTTTGGACAGTGATTTCCAATCCTTTGATTACTAACCTCACACATTACATTGTGAGAGGTGTGAGAACTCCTATTCTCCCCAGTACTTTTTGGCTAATTAATATTCTTTTCACACACATGTTTCACATACATGTTTCTTATTTTAGAAATCAGAGGTTACAAACTTGTGTGCTACTAAATAACATACTTTTGTATAATCAATATCTAATGTATCTGTCTGCATATGTACATATGTGCATAAATACATACATACATATGCACGCATTAATGAGCATAACTTTAACACAAGAACAATTAAGAACAACTTGTAAGTTCTGCTATGATTACTAGGTGCACACATTCTCTTAAAAAGTATTATTGAAAACATTACTTTTTGTCTTGTATATTCTCAGAGCTGTTAAAACTACATTTCATTATGTGAAAAAATATTATTAATATTTTTTATTTTGCAAATGGAGTTCTCATATTCTAAAATTAGGAATCACTATCATTGTGTAAGTAAACTTGGGCTTTAACCTAAGCATTGCTACTTAAATGAGTTATATTGAGAAAAACTATTTAATTAATATTTCTGAAACACAATGTCATTACATGTAAACTCAAAAGAAACTAATATTTGTAGAGTTTACAGCTTATATTGTAGATATTTTGTTCATTTAATTTTCATTACAAAACATTTTCATGAGGCAAATCTTTATTGAATATATATTATTTGTCAGTTTCTGCATTGGGTGTTATAAAATTGAACAAGACAAACAATCCTTTGAATAACCTTTTGAAGTAGTTAGGTGAAGTAAAATTTATTGATGTTGATGTATTTGGCACTTCTTGCTTCTTTGCTATTCCTAACAACACCTAGATTTTCCACTGAGTATCACTGCCTCCAGCATTATGTAGTAGCTTCATAGTTTAGGATTGGCCTTCACATTTCTTGGCCCAAAAAAGCTTGAGATTTTTGATCAATGGTTAACAAAAACTTTCCCTTTCTGAATCTGGATTAGAAATCATGTGGTTGGTCTGCAAATTATTGATGACTACCTTTTGATACCAAAAGATACTGAATGATAGAGCAAAGAAATGTAATGAAACCAGTCCTCAGTGACATTATGGAACCATCGAATCAACCAACTCTGAAGTTGGTCCTACCTCTATTTCCTATTACATAAGCCAGTACATTTTCTTATTTTTAATTTCAAGTTTTGTTAATTTTCTAATACACGCTATATTAAAGGCCTAAACTTATATAAAAAGCACTACCCAGAATGCATAGGTATAAATAAACAAAGGAAAAGCTTAATAGTAACATATGTAGTATATGACTGAGCTGATAGTAACATCAAAGTCTGTTTGACTTTAAAATTTGAGAATTAAGGATACGATTCCCATAAAAGTGCAAAGCACTATAAAATTATAAGTGATAAAATAATGTCAAGTATTTAGTCTCTGAGTCTGAGAAATGACTACAAGATTTATGCATGCTATTAGTTAATATGTACCAGTGACTAGTAGGTCCTACAGTAGTGATTGTTCTGGAAATGAGGTCCTCCCTGAATTGGTGTTTTGCGAAAATATTTTTATGGAAGTTGAAACTTGAACATAGTGGGTGCTTACTAAATTTGCTTTATATTATATTGAGAATTATATTGTTTTAACTTGCCTAAAGTATGTTTTATGAATGACCTCTACTAGCATTAAAAATACATTTTTAACATCGTAACAATGAAATATGATTAAGCAAAAAAGAATGGAAATAAAAATATATGACTTCTGTAATTATATCCCCTTCTCGTTCACCTCTTGTCTTGTTTTAGCACCTTCCCATCCCCCTTCTCAGACACACAGACAACATGCAGAAACACTCACCTACCCCTAAAAGGATGTCACAAGGACACTTGCAAAAGATGTATCATCACCCAGAGGCAGTGCAGAGGCTTGCAGATCTTTTGGATTTCCTGGTTTCTGGAAATTACACTGAATTTTAACCTTTGAGCTGATAGTTCCTCCATATAACAACTCAATTTAAAGTTTTTTTTAAGTGTGGACTTCCACTTCCTTTGGAAACCCATTTTAGCACCACTTCCAAACATGTCATTATATAAATTTTCCGATTGGATTATTTTTTTTTCTTTTTTCATATTTTGATGAGATGATTTATCTCTATTTATTTATTTATTTATTTATTTTTTTGAGACAGAGTCTCGCTTTGTTGCCCGGGCTAGAGTGAGTGCCGTGGCATCAGCCTAGCTCACAACAACCTCAAACTCCTGGGCTCAAGCAATCCTACTGCCTCAGCCTCCCGAGTAGCTGGGACTATAGGCATGTGCCACCATGCCTGGCTAATTTTTTTCTATATATATTTTTAGTTGGCCAGATAATTTCTTTCTATTTTTAGTAGAGACGGGGTCTCGCTCTTGCTCAGGCTGGTCTCGAACTCCTGACCTTGAGCGATCCGTCCGCCTCGGCCTCCCGGAGTGCTAGGATTACAGGCGTGAGCCACTGCGCCTGGCCTATTTATTTTTTAATTTTTTTTTATTTCAGCATATTCAGGGTACAAATGTTTAGGTTATGTATATTGCCTTTGCCCCACCTGAGTCAGAGCTTCCAGCACGTCCATCCCCCAGACGGTGCGCACTGCACCCATTAGGCGTGTATATACCGCTGGATTATTTTGAACTATAAAATTTCTTTTTTCACCAGTGTTCTAACTTTGTACCATCCCATACTCTCACAAGGATTGTTATTCCTTCCCTTCAATTTTATTAAGATCCTCAATGTTTCACTCCCTTTCTGGAGTATCTTTTTCTCTTAACAGTTCTATCTGTATCAACCACTTAAAATCCAATCTCTCCAGTATTCTGATACTTTGCTCTCTTGCTATTTCATTTAATTCCTCACTAAGTTACAATTTTGGAAAAGTCTTCATGTCCACTATTTCTCTTTTTGCTCCTCTATTTTAGATGGTTCACTGTTGTAACCTTTGACTTTGTCCTTCCTGCTGAATTCTAGGGAGCTTTTAAGATTATATCCATTTCTAGCTATGACTTAGTTTCCATTTTCAGACTTTCCCATATTCTCTAATAACTGGTTATTTATTGTGAATTTATGACTAGCTGGGTTTTTTTTTTTTTGTGCCATGAGCTGAAAATATTCATCTACACACACACACACACACACACACACACACACATATATATATATCTTAGTATATGTTGAGATGATGTGGGAAGTTGCATCCTCAAATGCTGAAGTATTTTTTAACCAAACTCATTGGAATCATTACTAACATTTTTTTTTACAAAATTTAATCATTTAAGACAATAATTGATAAGGTAGCTTGTTAATGTCTTATTCCATAGTTTATCTGAGATAGAAATGAAATGGTGGCTCAAAGTGGGTAGAGATCAGTTTGTGTGAAAATTGTCCTTGTGTTAAAATTGACAGTCATGGTCTGGCTTAGACATCAGCAATTAGCACTGACAGTTTTCAGATTTAGTGTCACTAATTATCCAAGCCAAGAAAAGCCAAAGTAGGTGGAAGAATGTGGCAGAGGTTTTTCTTAGCAAGGAACATTGGTAGATCTGGTCAATAGATCTAGGTTCAAAATTAGAGTTCTCTTCACATCAACCATATGACTTTGAACAAAGTAATATCTCTGCACCTCCCTTTTCCCCTTAGGCAGATGAGAGTTGTGGTTTTCTTCCTTCCAGAGCTAGAAGTATTTATTGCAAAATAACATAGAATGGGATGTTACAACAATGAAAGCCACGTGGTAGATTCATGACTGTTACTGTGTGAATTCTGTTTCCCACCCATCCTTCCTCTATTGCTATAATCTATAATAATATGCTTTCTTTACCACTAATGTTTTGTCTGCCTTTCATGGATATAACTCACTGAGTACTTATATAAACATCATCTTGTAAATTTTCTATTTAATATCTGCTGTGTGTGTTTACACTGATTCATTGCCTTTTTTCCTAGTTCCTGCTTCAAAGTTTCCCTAAGAAATTTGACCCTGTATTCCTGTCTAGTTTCTACCCAGGAGATAGGAACTGGAGGCCAGATCCTATGCTTGGATCCCATGACATTAAAGTGGACTGCTGTCCTGATCTACAAAAGCCTGTCTGGGCTAAAATCTGGTAGATTTATTATCATTCCCTGTTGACCATGGTGTCTTCTATAATTGTGTTTTTTGAATATCAATATTGAACTAAATTTTTCTATCCCATATTGAAAAAGAGATTTTAGCTCCTGGACTAAAATCATGATCCACTTTCCCTCCTTCCTATTCAGAACATTCACCACAACCTACATGTGAGGTTGTTCTGTCTATATCTGACAAACATGGCTGAATTCTTCCTTTTTTTGTTCTTCCATTTTGTTCAAACATAAAGGTTTTTGAAACTCCAAGTGACCACTAAATCACCGTTTACAACATCACATTCATGTCCAAAATGCTTTTCGTCCCATCGTGTTGACTATACTGGAAATTACAGGTTTAAAGAAAAGCACAGAAAAGTTGAGATATCAATGTGCCCTTCTGGCACGTTAATTCTCATATTAGCGCTCTATAATAAGGTACTTAAGCAGTAACTCACCCTACCTGTCCACAAGCTAAATTGTTACTCAACTATTTACCTCTTTTTAACTTATCTTCAGTGAAAGTTTGATATCACAGATTGCTCATATATTTTCTTTATCCATTTAACAGAAATTGTATATATACTTCAGATAGGAAACATAATGAAAGCTTACACTTTCCCAAAAACATCTCCAAAAATCTTTTGACTCTAGTAATAAATGTCTTGATTGTTTCTGAGGCCATTTTTCAGCTCCATAATATATCCCTGCCACTTCTCTGTAGATTTTTGAAAATGGTGTATTTGATCCAAACATTTTTAAAACAGCTAAACAGTAAGTTTATATTCAAAGCTGCAGAGCAACTATTTTTGTGTCCATCTGCACTTGTCATTTCCCATCAAAGCTGAAATCTGTGAATATATTCTACTTTGTTTCCATTATTGTCACACATAATGATTGCCCAAAAGCTCTCCTCAAAGCTATTTTATTTTAGACCATCTATGGTTTCCTCACTGAGGTAACACATTGGAGACCCTGCCATGTTTTAACAACTTTTTCTAAAATCAGACTTAAACATGAAGCCTAAAAATTTAAAGGTCTGTTTAAAAATTCCGTTTTAAGTCATAACATTCCATGCTATTTTCTGACTTCTATTGGACCTGCTCAGTATTTCCTCTTCTATCCTTCTCTGCTTATCTAGTATTCCATTGTCTATCTCACTTCTCATGCCTCCTTACCAAGCACAGACCCCATGGCCAGCCATTCCAATCATAATTTTCTTAGCAGCAGAGATTCCCTTAGCCTAAGCAATTGTTATCAACCTGAGTATGATGTATGTTTATGAAACCCTACTAACAACTTTTCTCCTACTGATGCTGAGTTTGTGGGTAGACATAATGAAACTAGATTGTTTTAGGCCAGGAGCTCAAATCTCTATCTTCAATGGGGTATAGAAAAATTTACTCCAATATTCATATTCAAGAAATCCAATTTTAGGAGGCTGGCATGATCATTAGGGACTGATGATAAATCTACCAGATTTTAGCTCAGACAGGTGTCCATGATCAGGACACACTTTGATGTCATGGAATCCAGGCTTAGGATCTGGCCTCCAGTTTCTAACCATTAGATAGATGGTTTCATGATGTCTACCGACAAACCCAGCATCAGTAGGAGAGACAGTAGTTAGTAGGGTTTCATAAATATATGTCATCCTCAGGTTGGCAAGAATTGTTTAGGATGAGAGAGTCTCTGCTGCTATCAAAATCATGATTGGAATCACTGACTATGGAATCTGTGCTTGGTAAGGAGGAATTTCTACCTGTTGGATAGAAACTAGACAGCAATGGAGGATAAAATTTTCAGGGAAACTGTGAAGAGGGAACTAGGAAGAAACAACAGAAATTATATTAATTATCTTTTGATGTTTGTTATATAACTTAATGTAATGAATTATATGTGTTCAGTGAAGTAGTAATGAATAAAATTAGACCAGTTTATTCTGTTTTATATTCATGATATCTAGTCCCAACTTCATTCTCTGCTGTTCATTAATGCTTTTGTTAATCTCTAGTTGATTACTAAACATATTCAAAGAACTACTATTAGAAACTGCTCCTACCCTCTTCAAGTACTTGACCTTGGACTTGCCCTCCTCATTTTCAACATACAGTCTTGTTGTTATTGTGATTTTTAGTAAAAATAGTCAGGCTATTCAATACTCCATATGTTTAATTAAATTCTCACTATACTTGAGGCCCATGCAAAATAATGAAGATACAGAGTTGAGTAAGTTACAGTCTTTATCATGAAGGCATTCACAAGTAATTCAAGGATAATTTACAATACAATGCACTAATTCATTAATATAACTTTTAAACTATTTAACAACACCATTATAATTATGGTAACCACTTATATTTGGATGAGAATGAGGAGCAAAGGATCATGAAAAGCCTCCCCATATGGGTCTTAAAGCGTAAACAGGAGTTATCCATATGGTCTGAGTCAGGTAGAATTATCTTCTTGAAAAGAAAACTACATTTTTGTGCTCTTACCTCATATTTACTCACTTTATTCCCTTGTGCTCTGGCTCTTATACCATCCCAACTCTGCCTGGACCTTTACACTTCCCTTTCTTACAGGAAAGTTTCTTACACTATAAACTCATCCTTGTACATGGGATTAGTCATTCATTCATTGAATAAATATTTATTGAGCATGTTATTATCTAGGTACCAAGATCTAGGTACTTTGTTATCTTCCTGTGTGAGACAGACATGGTCCTTGCCCTTATTTAGTTTACCATTTCTTAATTAGGATGGAAATTAAAGAGAAAAAAACCCAAAAAATATGCAATGATCATGACAATAATAGAAATGAAAAAACACATGGAGTCTTGAGACATATAAAGGTGGGAGACATAACTTATTCCATGAGTCAGGAAAATTACTCTCAAGGAGAAGAAATAGACACTAAGGCCCAAATAATCTAAAAGATTAGCAATGTCCAATCTACCACGTGAATGACTTTGGACTTGCTCCTTATGTAAGTAAGGCTGATAAGACAAATGACTCTATCAGATTTGAACACTTTGAAGATAATTATGGCTGCACTTTAGAAAACTGATTGAGCAGTAGCAAGAATGGATGCAAAAAGAGCAGGCAAGAATTTTGTTATAGCCGATCAGGCAAGAAATTATGGTGTTTGACAATGGAGCCGTCAGAGTTCCTATACCTGTACACATAGCTGGCTTAAATGCTTACAATTCTAATAGTACTTTTCCTCTATTCTGATCGTCTCTCAACTAGAATACTCTTTTCTCACAATAAAATTTCTTTGAAAAAATAGTTTATACATACTACCTCCTTTTTCTCATTACTCACTTCTTAGTAAAATCTTATAGTCTTGTTTATCTACCAAAATTAATTTCACTGTAACAAAGTTAAGTGCCACAACAAAGATTACACACGGGTTGCATAAGAAGGGCATTGTAGTATGCAATTGTTTTTGCTCCTCTAGTATACTTTCCTTGATCTTAAATTTGTATATTCAGCTCATTCTGAATAGTCCTTTCTTCCCACTACACCAATGAAGCAATTCTTGTCAATGTCAACCAACGATCTCTGTAGTGCCAAACCTAATGGTTTTTCTTCCTCAGTATTAGTTCTATCTCAGACTCCATTTCAGACTGCTGCTCCTCTTCAATTAAACCTATAAGTATTTGGTTTTATGCAAGGTTTTGGTCACAAGGCATCTTCTCTCTATTTGCATTATTGACTTTGTTAATCTTAGCTAGTCTCCTGGTTATAAATGCATGTAGGAACTGATACCTATCGAATTTATATCCCTAGTCCCTATTGCTCCCCTACCAATCTTAAATCTCTAACTACCAATTTGACATCACCACTGAGATTTTTAATGGAAATATCAAGATAATCTAAACCCCCAAATAATTCTCAAATATCCCTAAAATCTGTCTCATTACCATTTACCCCTCCCTATGGTGATAGCATCATACACACAGTTTAAGCAAAATTCCTTGATTCCTCCCTATCATTTCTCAAATGACAACCTCAAAAATATTTCTATAACTTTTCACTTCTCTCCATTGCCACTGCCTCCACCTAAGTCCAAACCACATTATTATGTTTTGTCTGGACTATTGCAATTGCCTTCTAAATAATCTCCCAGTTTTTAATCTTTCCCTCTAAAGTTGGTCCTCCACACAGCATCCTGAGCAATCATTTAAGGACATAAGCATGTTACTTGGTTACTTAAACCTTTCAATGACTTTTCTTTACACTTACAGGAACAATCCAAACTCTCCACCAAGGCCTCTAAGGCCTTCCATGAGCTGGCCCATCCCTACTTCTGTGATCTCCTATCAAAACCTTCTCTCCCTGCTCTCAATGTCCAAATCTAACTGTACTCTTTTCCTTTAAATATACTCAACCAGTCCACCTATAGACCTTCATACTGGGTATTTCCTTGTCCTGTACATCTTTTCTATTCATTCTAGTTATGGCTTATTCCATTGTATTACTTTGATCTTAGCACATCCACCTTAACACCTTTCATAATCATCTTGTGCAAACCAGAATACACACTCTACTCAAGGACTTTGAACTTATACTATTAGATGAACATCCACTACCAAATGATGTAGTTTTATTTACTTGACTTTTTAAAAAATCTCTACACTAGCTACTAAAGCCTGAAGCTACAATAATACATAAAGTTTCTTGGGTTAAGAATCTTACCTCTCTTACTTACTGCTGTATTTCTAGTATCTAAAAGAATAGTACCTGGATCATGGTAATAACTCAATACAGAATCACTTTGTCAATGAGTGAAAGAGTACCTGTAATATTTTTGTACTTATCTATCTTCTTCGGTAAACCACAAGCTCTCTGCGAATGAGGAATATGTGCTGTATATACAATGGCACCTGGAATTTGGTAGATACTCACAAAAAGTTAAAAATATAAATAAAATAATTATATAGAGTTATAGAAAGCTTCCATAAGGGAGAAATATTTGAGTTGTTTCTGAGAGAATAAGTAGGATTTCTCCAAAAGAGGAAGAAGAAAAAGACATTATAAGAAGAAAAAATAACAATAAAAAGCCTGAAGATATGAAAGAAAATGGTTCTTGGGGGATAATTAAGGCATGCAGAGTGCTTGAGGAATTGCAATAAATATCTCAGACTTCATTTAAAAAATGTTTCATTTTTTTTATAGACTAAAGGTTTGTGTCTCCTCAAAATTCATGTTAAAGTCCTAACCCCCAACGTGATGGCATTAGGAGGTAGAATCTTTGCAAGGTAATTAGATGATGAGTGTAGAGCCCTCATGAATGGGATTAGTGCCCTAATCAGAGAGACCTCAGAGAGCTCTCTAGCTCTCTTTCTGCTATGCAAGAATACTTGATCTCAAACTTCAACCTCCAGGACTGTGAGAAATAAACTTGTTTTTCATATAAGACACCCAGTCTATGATACTTTTTTATAGCAACCGAACTAATTAGGACACATTTTTTCTCTTAAAGAGTTTTAAAGTCTCTTATTTATCTGCTGTTAGAGTGTCTTTTTTTTTTTAATTTTTAAAATTTTTAACTGACATGGATAATTGTACATATGTATGGGGTACAGAACGATATTTTGATGCATGTACACAATGTGTAATGATCCAATCAGGACAATTAGCACATTCATCACCTTAAATAATTGATCATTTCTTTGTACTGGGAACATTCAAAATCCTCTCCTCTAGCTATTTTAAAGTATACACTAAATCATTGTTAACTATGGTCACCCCACAGTGGTATATAATAGAATACTAGAGCTTATTTCTCCTATCTAGCTTTAAGTTTGTATCCATTAACCAATCTCTCCCTATCCTCTCCTTCTGCCTCCCCTTCCCATCCTCTAATAACCACAGTTTTACTCTCTACTTGCTAAATGGAAGATTCCCAGCAGTCCACATTCCCACCACGGACGCCTGCAATTTTAGCTAAATGAGACAGCATTGTGAATTCTACCGCCCAAGCGTAAGAACTCATTATTGTCTTCTCTAACTTACAAATACCCATTTTAAAAATCTTTCTCAGCCTCCAGTCTGATTCTGCTCAAATGTATATAACTTGATATTGCCAGACTAATAATGCTAACACAAAATTCTGATCATGCACTTCCCCACTCCCCACTGAAAAATCTTCGATGATTCCACATTGCTAACTGAAAACATTTCCAACTCCTTTCACCCATGAAAGGCACTCCAAAAGCTCTTGCCAAGCTGTTTTTCCAGACTTACCTGCCACGCTTCCTTTTCTTGTACTCTATACTACAGCCAAATGGAGAAGTTGCATATCCCTGTGCATTTCTAGCTACAGTATTTTCAAACTCGGTGTCTCTGCTGCACTTTTCCCTGTGTGTAATAACCTTTCCACCATCTTTGGATCTACGAAAACTTCAAGTTTCATATGCCAAGACAAAGATGCTATCTCTGAACTACCAGGCAGAAATAGCTGTCTTTTCACTTAACTCTCCTAAATGGGCAAGTGATTGTTTCTAACTTATATTATAATTTCAGCAAACTATTCTTTAGTTTTCTATTTTATCTGAGTTCATCCTACTCAGGTAACATGATTACTCACAATGTATTTTTTGTTCTCCTCATGAGTACACAACTGATATTTCATAATAAAAAGTAAATTACATAGGGATATAAATATACACAAATACCTCCCTATCGCTAAATATAAATAAAGTCATAACGTCAAACACTAAGTTAAATCATAGACTTTGGTCAAAGATGCTGTGGGAGAGAAGGCATGAAAAGAACAAAGAGTTGGATCCCTTCTTCTCAAGCCCATGCTATATGCTATTACCACAATCAATGTTTTATCTATAGTTCTCACAAAAACTCACTCAAGTATGTGCTCTTAAAATACTCACTTTTCAAAAGAGAAAAATAAGACTCCAAGTGGCTAAGTAACATGAAACAGGTGATTGCCATAGCCAAGAATTATGCCAATTTCTATCTACCTTCAAAACATGTTTACCTGCCCCAAACACTGAAAATCTTACTTAGATTCCTCATACACTGGGAATTATTACAAAATACCTGGAGGCCAGATATTTTTATATGTGTTATTAGAGCAGAATCTTGACTAGAAGGTGAGTCTCCAACATTCCAGCATTGAGTGCCTTCCACTATAGGAAACTGACTGCATTTTATATTTCTCCTTGTTTTTTAAGCTACAATCAAATGAAAGTGTTGTTATTCATGATTCAATGCAACATCCATTGATTAACTTACAAAATTCTTTTTTTATTACCTAAGAAATGTAGTTGTATTTGAGAACAATAGCAGTGATCTAAGAAGTATATTTTTCCAATACTAAAGTTTATGTTTAGAGTAGATATTAAGTGTTCTGCACCAATCTGTGGCATACCTGGGTATTATTAAGCAAACATCTGTTCTGCTTTTGGCTTGAATAATGACAGTTGATATTGAAAATATGTCAGCACTCTTATCATCATGAGTAGAATTCTTAATTAACTCATGGCTGCTGTCAATAACATAGAATGCTTCTTCTTTGGGAATGAAAGTTATATGGTCAACTCTGGATATTTCACTTTTGATGAAATTCTGAGAAGCCAATATGTCACTGAAGGGAGGATAATACTCTTAGGAAAGAAGTTACCAAAAATGGACTGACTCTCCTTGTGACAAATACAATGATGGGGCAGATGAGCTCAACATACAGCTATTCTGGTTTCCCTGTTTCTATTTCAGGCTCTTAAGTACCTCAGAAGCTGCAGCCCATGCTCGCCCTGAACCTCTCCTGTGCTTTGCTGTGCCCCTCAGAGGTCTCCAAAATGAAACTAACCTCAGTTGTGGTTACGAGGGAGCCTGGTCTAGAGGTTCAGTGGAGACTGCTAAATGGTTGGTTTCCCGTTCAACATTTTCAATAAGCAATGAATGTAGGACAAAAGATAAAAACAGGGAAAATTTTCACAGTAAAAATCTCTCTGTATCTCCCAACCCTCAGTTTCTTTTGTCTTAGATAGCTTTTTTTAATGTATCAAGGATTTGATATTTAGTGTTGTTTTACCTGCAGTTTTCAACAATGTGCTTTATTGCCATGTTTTTAACTGTTATTTTTTCTCTGATATGCTAAAAAATAAAATAGCCCATTAACAATACTATCAAGATGTTGCAGATGTTTTACCCAGTGATATTATAAATTTTATTTTTGTGCATTATTTTATTTAATCCTTGCAAAACACCAAGGGTTTATTGTAGCCATTTTTAGAGATGAAGAGAGCAAAATTCAGAGAGGGTAAGTAACTTGGCTAAGGTCACACAAGTGGCATGTGCATTAATCTCCAAAGCCAAAAGATGCTCTGAAACATTGCTCTGTATACTATTGCATTTTTGCAGGCTTGAAAATTTAAATTATAGTGATTCTTGGATTTCCACCAGAAACCCAGCTTCATATCTATCAACTGAACTGTTTGCCTACACATTTCCATACAAATGTGCTTTTAGCCCATTCTCCATTCCTAAAGCTACTGGATTTAACAAATAAAAAGTCAGGATGCCTGGTTGAATTTTAATTACAAATAGACAATTAATACTTTTTCAATATCCATATGCCCCAAGCACAATGATAATAGTGAACATTCATAGGGCTGTTGTCATGCAATATTTGGCACATACTTACATTAGAAAGTATTCATTGCTCTTCTGAAATTAAAATGTAACTGGGTGTCTTGCATTTTGCTTGGTAATCCTCCCCATACCATTTCTTTTGGGTCTCAGTGCTTTGATGTTTAATACAGAAGCCAAGAATTCCCTTTCGCATGAAGGTTACTTTAGCCCTTATGTCTTGTATGGTCTCAACTTCACCTTATGTTTTCCTTGGGTGCATTATTGTCTATTTTGAAAACAAAACAAGACAAAACTCCAGCATTGGAAGGGTTACAGCTTGAAACAATGCGCAGGGTCGGAGGGATGCCATTTAGCAAAGGATGGCTGGCTGTCACTGATGTCTTCACAGCATTCGAGGTCTTAGGCTGCAGTTTGTTCAAGTCTATGTCTTGACTTCATTTGGAGTCCAGGTGACTCTTCGCAAAACATATAAAATAGGCATAAAAATAAAGAATGTAAATGTATTAATTTGTGACTAGAACTACCCGGCTACTCACTTTCTCTCAGAGGCCCATCTCTCTCTGGCTGCTCAGTCTCACTAGGGGACACACTTTCTCTAGGTAAAAGTGTATGGGAAATAAAGGAGTGTGATGAAATGAAAAAATCACCATTTTTAAATTTTCTATTTCTGATCTGCAAAATGAGTCTAATAAGTACCAACCTGACAGAGTGAATTCAAGGACTAGAGATAATGCACGGATACATATTAAGTTTTATTAATTTAAGTATTAATATTTGTTAAAGAAAAGAGTAATAATAATTTATAACATTGATTGCTGTACACAGAATCAGAATGTCAGGAACTGGATAATCTCATTTTCCTAAAATGAGTAATTGTAATTCTCTCAAATAAAGGATTGTGTTTGTTTGATAAATGTGACATCCTTGTTTCTGAGTTAGAGTTCCTTCTTACATATTAAGTGCTTGAAAAACCTTTCCCAATGTTTGTGTGACTTTTCTTACCTACTTCTCTTTTCTGTTTTTTTGTTGCTGGCCAACATCTCTTTGGATTTGAAAAAAGTAAACAGTTTTTAAAAGAATAAATATGTTAAATCATCTCTGTGTTAATTATATAAACAAAATGGAATTACACTGAAAGCCATTCTTTCTCTTTAACTTTGACTTTCCATGTATTTTCATTGGTTTATTGACTTCCTGGTTTCATGACAGTGCTCAGAGTTCTATATTTCTACAGTACTCAAGGAGGGATTATAGTCACCCCCAAATACCACATTGAGTTTTCTGTCCTGAATTGGCAGCTTATTTTTTATATAGCTTTTGACAAAGCAGTTAGTCTTTCACTGCCTCAGTTGCTTCATCTGTAAAATAGGAATAGTAAAAATTGACAGGGCTCTTATAATGATCTATTTATAGGCAAGAATTAATTTAAACATAAAACATTTCTAAAAACTATTACAGATTGGAACTACTTAACACATACATTTATATTTCAGATGGAGGTAATATTTCTTAGTTCTTTGGGCTATTGTCTCTTTTCCTGTTTTTTCCTGTGTCTGATGATGCATCAATGCCTTCTGGTGGCAGGACCAAGACGACTTTGAATGGATTGGCTGTGGGGTGTGAAGAAATCAGAATCTTAAAGAGGTGGGTGGATGCTGGTGCCATTTACCCACGTGGGAGGCAGGTATGAGAAGGGTGTGTGAGGTGCAGGGAGAGTTAGGAGCAGGAAGTTGTGATACTTTTCTTCACCCATCAAAAGAGTCATGGCAGGTTAATAAGAGAAAGCATAACACACTTATTTAATCAAAGTTTTATGTGACATGGGAGCCTTCAAAAATGAAGACCCAAGACCCAGGGAAACCTGTCTATTTTTTTTTTGCTTAGGTTGGATGAGGGACAGACAGTCATGTAGAAATGTGATTTGACAAAAGGGTATGATCTAATAATTGAGGGTAGGAACTTAACAAGGCCTTTCTATTCAGATTCTTCTTGGCCTTTCTGTGCAGCATTCCTTCCCTGTGGTATAGGGCAGGGCTCCTCTGGAATGGAGGTTTTCAAAGGAGAAGGGAAATGGAAGAGGGTGACCTTTATAGGTTTTATGGCTTGCTTTGCCTGAGAGGAATTTTAGTTTCTATGACCCAATTTGGGGAAGAGGAATTCTGGTTTCTATGACTCTATTCAGGGGAACAAGAGGAACAGGAGACAGAAGGGCAGGAGAAGGTCAGAGAGACCTTGCTTCCAAGGTCATTCTGATGTCCTTCAGTTTAAAGTACTCAGCATGCTGACGTGCCATACCTTGGGATACTGTGTTCTGAGCCTCAACAGTGTCATGTGGTAGATGCAAAGCCAGGCCTTGTATGCTCAAGCATATATGCTTGGTCCTAAGGAATTTAATAATTTGATAACATGGAAAAATTCCAAGTCTATAAAATATAACAAAAGGTAGGTATTTAACAATTATCTGCCTCAACCGTTTCTTTTGCAGAAATGCAGAGAAATTGGGGCTTGCTCACAACTGCATTACTGGGGAGTGGAAAACCTGAGACTAGAAATCTAGACCTCCTGGGTCCCAGTCTCAGTGGCAATGTCCCCAACCATTCTCTCCATAGCACACGCTTACAGTGAGTGGTCTGTAGCCCTGTGACCTCGACTTCTAATTGCCAGTATCTTTCATCTAAGGGTGCAGGCTTTTTCTACATTAACACCGTCTGCCTCCATCCTAAGCAATATTCAACCTATGATTGTAAGGTGTGTACTAACCCAGGCCCCTCACCCCTTCCATGCAATAATGCTTTACACCATCGCCCAGAGTTTCCCTATGGGATTAAGCTGCCATAACCACAGAGGTTTAATAACCTGCCACTTAGTAGCTGCCTTCCTTTTTTGTAACACTTCTTTTCTCATCTGCCCATGTTCCCAGTAACTCCCCAATAAAATACCCACCCTACAACCTTTACCTCAGGAATTGCCTCTAGAAGAATCCAACTGGGACACTCTCTTTACTTACAGCTCAGTGTCTTTTTCTGCGTAGCTCAGTGGCTCAGTGGACTGTTAAACTTGGTGCCTGCACCATTGTGGGGACTTGAAAAATAAAGAATGCTCTCAGAATGGACTTTAATGGCTACCTTGTAAAATAGCATGTTGTATCTTTTACTTATTCTGGTTCTCTTCTCCTCTTCCTCTCAAAAGGCAGGAAAGAATAAAAAAGAAAAATTTTTTTACACTGTTAATGAGTATAGCACTTTCAGAAGCCAGGGCGATGAATGAGCTAATACAATGCTTCATAAGGTGCTACTTCCAGAAGAAAGAAATGGTAATTTTCTCAGCGAATTCAGAAACATCTCAGTTACATAAAATGCCAGATCTTCCCGTGGACTTTCTTGCATCATCTCTATATTTTATGTTCTCTTGAGCACAGATAGATGTGATATTTTCTCAAAATGTTCTTGCTAGTTATCTTTTTATAAACTATAAAAATTTTCAGAGATGAACTCTTCCTTAAATGTTTAAAACTCTTTGTTTTTCTATGTCTCAAATTTAAATGGAATGGAGCTATTATCTCTGGGTTGCAGGTGCCAATTCTTTATCTCTCATCCCTGACACATGCCATAATTCAATCTCTGTGTCCTGTTGCTGTTCATAAACCAACAAGCTCTGGCGGTTTATGTCATCAGCAGAAAACCTGAAAGTGAATTATAGCCTTGCATTCAATCTCTATGTTCTGCGCAGAAATAGCCAGTTTTTCAGAATGTGCAATTTAGAGACTTGGGAGCAGGAGACTTATAAAGTGTATTTCTTGTAGCCTGTGCCAAAGTCAAAGCTATGAGCATTCAAAATAAAAGATTGATATAAAATCAGTTCAAAATATACCTACAGCTTTATGGGCAACAGAATGGTTTTGTTAATATGCTGGAAACTTGAGAGAAGGCTATATTCTATTTATTTCTAAACTTCTAGAGAGTTTATAAAAAATAAAAATTAACCCAAACTTGAATCTTATCAAAATTGAGTTGGGAAGGCAATAACTTAGATATCCTGAGTCATGGGTAGTAAAGTGGGCTTTTTATTTTATGTGTTAATCTTTATTCATGTGAGATGGTTGAGTAAACATCTACCAGAATGTGCATACAGAGAGCTAACCAGGACATGTACACCCAATGTCTTCCTTTAAAAGTTTCCAAAAAGTTGGATATTTTGTAAAGAAAGTTTATTTAGATAATAAAAACAATTATTATTTGTATTAACCAAACCTGTAATATTAATACTTTTTAATTGTCAAACAGCATGTCCCAACATATAAAGGATTCTCATCCTAAATAGATTGAAATGCAAAATGCAATCATACAGAGAAGTGATGAAAACTTATTGAAAGAAACTTCTGAGATTGAAAGATGATTTTTGCATCAGACTTTTGACTTTTATTTGGAAACCGCCCTTTATTGGGAAAGGTGTAGCACTTTTAGGTAAATATCCTTATTTACATTAAAAATGCACATCAGTATTCATATTTTGAAATCTATACAATGCATCCCTTAACCCTATTTTAATGTTAAATATTTCATTAATATATGTCATGTATGTACTATTTTAGGTTCTGTAAATGTGAGAAAAACAGCAGTGAAGAAAATAGATCTCTCTGTCTTCAATAATCTTCTATTCTAATGGAGAATGATGGACAAGAAATAAGTAAATAATAATAACTACATAATATTCCAGGTGGGGTTAAGTGTTATGAAGAAGAAAAAAGAAGGTGTCAGCGAATTAAAGGGAGAATAAGAGGTGGCATTTTATGTGGCACTGTCATAGGAGACTCTCAGATAAGGTGACATTTGACTACAGGTATAAATAAATTGGTGGAATAAGCCATCTGAATACTTGGGAGAAGAGTGTTGCAGTAGAGGAAAGGGAAAGTGACAAGACTTTGAGGCGGGAACATGCTAACTATGTTAGAGAAACAGTAAGGAGGGCATTGTGGCTAGAGTAGAAGGAGAAAGGAAAAGAGTGGTTGAAGATGGCGTCCAAAACATAGGAGAACAGTTGCTACACAAACTGTAGGCCTTGGGAAAGAGCTAGGATTTAACTCTAAGTAAAGCAGGAAGTCGATGAAGGTGGATCAGAAGTGATCTGAAGATTGCATGCTAGTTGGTTGAGAATAGACTGCTAAGGGAGACAAAAGTAAACGTGGGCAAGTTGATTGGAAAGTTACTAGAAATTGTTCAGGCAATATATGGTGAAAACTTATGCCAGGGTGATATAGGTGGAAGTAATGATTAGTTTCTACATAGATTTTGAAAGTAGCATCAAAAGAATTTACTCATCATTTGAATGTAAAGTATGAAGCAGAAGAGTCAAAGATATTTAATTTTATAGTGTAGAATATACTTGTTCAACTCTTGTTTATTGGGGGATAAACGAATAAAAATATATGCTAGTTTGAATGACAAAGATAATGTCCTTGAGTATGGCACACAGACTGCATAAGATGGAGAACGTGCCACCACCAACAATTTATATATTTTGTCAAAAAGGAAGATTTAGAAAAATTACTAGCAATTCTAATTTATTAATAATGAAATTATGTGACCCTATGAACCTTTCCTTTTAGCAAATAGCACTAAAAATTAAGAAGTTTAGTGGGTAAAACCATATTTAGGTAGCCCTTGTTACAGTCATAAAGATGCAAGCATCATGTCTATGGATGTTTTTTAAAAAAGTCCAAGAGAAGTAAGAGTTTTAAGGCCTTTATTTACAGAATTCCATTGTGCCATGGCTTTATTTCTCTGCCTCAGAGACCTGAGGTGCAATTTCCTTTTCCCAGCAGCTTGGGTCTAAAGGCAAATCTTCCATAGCTTACCATGGTTCCACTTTGGATTCAATGGGTCTCATCATCTATCACAATGTTAGAGGCACATCACAGGCGCTCATTACATTTTGGCTAAATTAAAATAAATGTCTTGCTCTTCTAAGAATTTTGACATCAGAGAAATATATTACATCTCAGTGGGAAAATGGCCTTGGACAAGCAGTTTTATTGAAATTTTTCTTCATCTAGTATCTTTTTTTTTGCCTGACATTCTTCACCACACACAGTTTCCTCATTGATTTTGAACACAGAATCATTTTCTAATCCATTATTATAATAGTCTAGTTATAGGATTTCCCAGTTGAGAGAGCGATGTTTTTCTGGAGAGAGCACAGACTGTTGGAATTCTGGTTCTGCCACAGCAAGAACATGGGCAAGTAGCTGAACCTGAATTAGCATTGGTTCTTCCACAAGTATAAAAAGGATAGTGAGACTTATTTTTATAGGATTCTGCTGTTGCAATATAATCATGAAAGTACCTAACACATAGGAGTGAACTATTAAATGAGAACTGTCTTCTTTAGGTATAATTTGCATATTAATTTTGTACCTTTATATTCATCAATGAATAACTAATTTTAGAGCATTCCATAGAGAGATAGAGAAGATCAGGAAACAAAGGAGGTCAACTTCCTGTTGCTCTCATCATTTTCTGGTGGTCTCAAGGATGGGGTGCTGCATATTAGGGCATATTCTGAAAGAAGCCATGATATCAAACTACAGCACACTCCCCTGTATATGGAATGCCTAAGAATTGCTATTTCTTTTGGGGAGATAAAGGGCTGTACGTTCAGATGGGCTATTGATTTTGTTAAAAAGAGGGAAAACAATGTGCTCTGGGGAAACCTTACTTGAGCAGTTCTATACATAAACTGCTTCATCACTGCAGATGAGCAAGATGTGCCTTTAGCACAAGTATGTAAGGCAAGCGTCCTTGGGACTTTGCATGTTCTAGCATAGTCTGCTCAGGTTAGCAGTCAGGATATCATTGAAATACAACCCTGACAGATCTTGCTGAGCACTCGTCACAATGAGCCAAGCAAGGACAGTGTTCATAGTTGGAAATGCCCTTATTATTGGCACAGATATGGAAACATAGAACACAAACCATGACCAAAAGTCAATTCCATTAAAGTTATATTTTATTTACTCAAACAAGATTTCCTGACACTTCTGAAAAACTAGAAGTAAAACTCACATTGGAAAAAAGAATTGCTGAGAGTATGCAACTGGTAGAAAACCTGTAACAAGATTATCAAAGTTCACAGTATACTCATAGCACCTTAACATCAGTTTAAGAGTAAGTTTTGCAGGTGCAGAGATGCAAAGCTAAAACTGTTTAATTACTACATACATTAAATATTAGGTAATGACAGTTCATCATATGGACACTAGATTGAATTTTGGTATCCCCCAAACACAAAAAAGAAATAGTGTGTAACACTACTGTTTAAAATACTATACCACACACACAAAAGTAAAAAGCAAATTATTTTGATTGACAATACCTATGGCATTGCATATAGGATGAATTCATAATATAACTCTACAAATAATAAATACATTCTAAATGATTTAAAACTATTAATGATAACTCTTCTTCTGAGTTTCTCAACCACCTTAAACAGATAAAATAATTCTTCAAACTATGCATCTATGAAGCTGGAAAAGTCTGAATATAAAGCCATGCTTTTGCCTTGGGCTCAAGCTCCTGTGAGACACCAGCTCTGCAAATACTATTTCCAAAGACTTACATACAACAAAATGGGGAAAATGCTAGCTCATTTACGCGAGGGAAAAGCCAGGGCCAGTACTATTCAAAGGGCAGCAACATATTCTGGCCTGGAATGAACTTTTCTCCTTTTATTTATTTCCTTTTTTTAACATTTTAAAAAATATTTTTGGTCTGGTGGTCTTATGCATTCATAATTCAGCTCAAATATCACTCCCTATGAAATTTCCCCCTAATCTCTGAGGCAGAGAAAGTCACAGACTCATTAGTTCTTACATGTCATATTCTTTAAGGCCCTTACATTGGCATATTTAACAATTTATCTTACTCACTAAACCACGAGTCCTCTAAGGGCAAGGTATGGGGTATGTCTTGCTCAGCCCTGTCTTTCTCATGTGTAGGATCCAATGTGGTTCCTAGTGCAGAGTAGACTCTCAAATAAATGAATGTTGAACAATTGGGTGGATAAAGAAATGTATAAACACAAAGATATTTTAATTCAAAGAACTTTTACCATTTTTACTACTAACTTTTGAACTATTAAAAAGTGCTAAATCTCAGGAAGGTAACTTTCATTTATATAAACTAAGGTTGAGATAAATGAAGATAAATATTTAAAAGTCATTTGGAAAACAACCACTGCTAAGTGCTTTTTGAGGTAAATTTAACGATAGGTAAATTATAACCTACCTGGAATATGAATTTTTGCTTGTTATGTGTGAATATTGCTGAATTTAAAACTAGTATTAATATGGAACACCAGTGAAATCCATATAATAGTAAAAAATAAAAATGATATTTCCTTCAAAAGTCAAAACACACATGCACACAAAATGTTTGCTAAACCAAAACAAAGAAGTATTAATATAAACTTTATAACAAAGAGTTCAATAGTGAAGTCAGCATGAGCTTAAAGGATAGAATGTAATGAACAGTTGATAAAGGTTTGATAAAGATTCAAAGCTTATGTTGATTATGAAAATGAAGGCTTAGCATTTCCATTATTGAACCTTTTTCTTTAGCTTTCTTCAGCAGATATTAAGCTTGTAAAGAGCAAAAGCTTTCAGGAATCAAGTCTTTAAGAGAAGGAATAATAGCATTTGGAAAATTTATTAAAATACAAAAGGATCAAAAGTCTTTAAAGAACTAATCTATGTGGTGATCTTGCATTCTCTTTGTACAACTAAATTGAGTCCAAAGTATTAAACCGAAACCATGGAACTGTAATTACACAACTAACTAGCCACCTGCAGTTTAAATAGAGTCAAGTGAATTGGGTCAAGTTGAAATGAAGTCAAATACTTACATGAAGAATAAAACACTTGCTTAGTCTTGTTATTGGGTTGTTAGTGTGACTATGAACTGGCTGACACTTTGAATAACAGAATCTTCAGGGTTTAACACATTTGCTCTTATGTTATCTTCTAAAAGTCTTTAAAAACATACAAAATGAAAATGCTTAATATGACAGAAAACACTCAATATATGAGGGTCAAATGGATAATTCCATCCGTCTTTTTCTTATATATGTAAAGTTAGAACTAGAAATCAAACTTTCTGTTTCCAGAAGATGTAGTGATAACAATTACAAACACTTGTATCATAATTTCTAAAATTCTTTCTCATATAGTGTTTCATTTGCTCCATACAAAAGATGAGAAAATTTAGACTCTGAGAACCTAATTTTTTCAAGATCTTTTAGTTCATAAATGTTTAAACCAGGATTTAAAATCAATTTTTTTAAATTTCAAATTCCTAGGTTCTTAAAGAACATTGCTACTAACTGCCTGCCTATTATACACTTACATAGGTTCTACCAAATCCAACATTTTCTAGAAATTAGAATTATGAAACACTGGCTATTGTATTAGAAGTGAGAGATTAGAAATGACCAGAAATACGTTTTCACAGTATAAGCCTAATAGGCATTTCAAAAATTTTCTCCTTAGTATGTATAATGGAAACTATAGGTTGAAGATAAAGAATTGTTTGTTTAATAGGTGAAATTTTTAAAGTAATAGAGTAAAGATGCCATTAACGAATAACAACTTAGCAGTCAACACTTCTGGAAATTCACATGTCTCTGCCTGAAACTACATATTTTGACCTATTGTTTTGTGTAGACATTACTTTCAGGTATATAGACTTATACTGACAGCTATAGTAAAAATGTATAGTTTGTAGAGCTTCTATATATGTAAATTGTACCTTTTCAATATGTGTCAGTTTCTGGGCAGACAAAATATAGTCCCCTGATCGAATCCAATAATGTAATTCAAATGCAGTTTTTTTTTTCTTTGCTGACAGCATGAACCCCTAGAGCACAGTAGCTTGCGACAATAGCTGAACACAGAGATTATAAGACATCTCATAGTCTCAGCTAGACTTCCTAGCCTGTTATGCAGAAGACTAAGCAAGATATTATTTACAGTTTAACTCTGATATGAAAGAAAAGTTTTATTTGGTGTCAAGTAGTGGGTATGACACCAGAAATGAGTTTATCACAAGCAACTTGGGAAATTTCTGTATTCATGATTCAGGACTGTAACTCACTGCTCCTTGAAATGCGAAGAATTTTTTAGTCAATGAACAGAGCTCACCCACACTTACAGAAGCTTTTTTGTACTTTGTGGGAGTTCATGTTTTTAGAAAACATTCATCCAATCTTGCTGCTGCAGCTGAATTAGACTCTAGCCTGGGAGCAACAAATCTTAGTTTTGCTGTTGCTCTAGGTTTTTGTTTTTAACTTAAAAATTAATTTTTAATATGCTGCAACATATTAATAGTTAAGATTTGGTACAATGTGTAATTCAGACATATAAAACAATTTTATAAATAATGAGATTAAATAAGTTTTGAGAGAATCTTGGCCAATGCATACTTACAGAGGTTGAGCAAGAGGACATTTGATTTCAGTTGTGTAAGTGGATGAACATGAATAAGAGAAAAGATCTACCAAGAATACTAGAGTCCAAGAGAGACCACAGTTATATTTCTTGGTTATAAATATTTTAACTTGTTGAAAAATAGCAGCTGAACAAACATAAACAATGGATATTGTCTCAGATTGCCCTAAACTCGAAAATTTGAATAATAAGGAAATGCAAAACACTTTCACACAAGACAATGAAAATAAATGTGTCTGGAGAAATGCTTGATCTTCTGTAGGAGTTGTCAAATTTATTACAGAGAATATTGTAGGATAGAATAAAAAATATTGGTGTGTGCTTTATGAGAGAATAGTTAGGTAGATGAACCTGATAAAGAGATGCACACAACGAAAGAAGGAGATAGAGAAAAAGTACAAAGAGGCAGAACATGTAGATAGATGACACATATAACAAAAATTTGGCAATGTATTAAAGTAGTTTTAGGATGTAAGAGTTGATTATTAAAGAAAGAGACTTCTGAAGGTTTAGAAGATATATAATAAAGAATGAAGGTAGATTTGTTTCTTATCTATCTGTCTATTTATAAGTATTGGACTCTTTTTCATTCAAATACTGTGCCTTTTAAGCCTTCCTAATTATAAGCCTAGTGTATTAGGGTTAAGAATATCTATAAAAAATTTGGTTTTTCTATTTTGGTGTCAAAGGGGTTTGTAACTAACGAAGGTAACTTAACAATTGACCCTCACTTTCCTCATTCCTACTGTAATAATTATAACATTTCAATAATAACAGGCATCTATATCTATCAATCTACTTATATACCTAAGATTAAATATACATCTAAATGTAAATATAAACATGACCATAGATACACCATGTGTCAAGGACAATATTAGACAATTTGCATTTTAATTTTGTTATAACCCAACAAAAAAGGGAATATTGTTATTATCATTAAACAGATGAGAACAAAGGCTTCTAACAGTTACTGTGCTTAGCCTAAATTGCAGAGCAGATTCCCAGATCTTAACAAGTTGACCATGTTTTCTGAGAAGTCTCTTTTTATAAAACTCAGAGAAATATTGTAAAGTTACATGGAATAATAAAATAAAGATTCCATGGAAGAAGATCATTAATAAAATAGAAGGGCAAGAATATATATGTTAAGAGCACATAATTTATAGCCTAGGTTGCCTGGCTGCTTACTTTGCTAACTGTGTGACTTTAGGAATATAACTCCTAATATTACATAACCCCTCAGCTACCTCATCTATAAAATAGTGATGATGACAGAACCTACCACATAGATTTGTCTTGAGAATTAAATGAATTATAAAACATTTATAACAGTGCCAAGCATAAAGTAAGAACTACATATGGAATTATCTACAGTTATTTCAAATGGCCCATCATGATTTTGTTTTGTTTTGATGTGGTTTGGTGCCAAAATTTAAAAATATAGCATATGTGTTTGCTGTTCTGCACTGAGCATAAAGAAAATTTGAACATCTTCTGTGTCTTCTGGCTTCTATCTAAATGCCCTATAGTTAATAACAACCATATCTCCTCATAGTAAAGCTCATTTAAACAAAAAAACAACAACAAAAAAACTGTTTCTTCTGGTTGCAAGTTGCCAGCCTGACCAGTGTCTCTGTCGCTGCCACATGCCTTGGTAAAGGCAGATTGCAGGAAGGCACGTTCTGGAGTTATCTTAAAGTATTATTTCCCTTACTCTCCTTGCCTATTACCACTGCATTCACGATTGCTATAAAACGGTTCTTGAGCACACTGACATCTTCCTGCATCTATGTACATTTCCAACCTAAGTCTCTGGTTGTACATTTCATTGTTCATACTCATCTGGCTCAGGATTCCTTTGAATACCTAGATAGCATGAGAAATCTGGTTCACTGAATAACAATGGTGGTTAAAATTACATTAAAATCAAATGTTCAGGTTGGTGCATAATCATATCAATATATATGTCAGTTTTTCTAAACCTGTTCTGGCTCTAGAGTAGTAGTTTTGTCTTCTGGTTTTTGAGAAAGTCTTAGAGTATTTATGGTCTCCCTATTCTGGCCTAAACCATGATCATTATTTGTATTATTTTCAAGGCTTTATTAACCATCCTCAATATGTTCCCATGTTTGTAACCCAACAAAATGTTTTTTATATGCTTCCTTGGTATGTACTTTGTGTTTTGAAATTTCGTTATGTCCTTGGCTGTTTATTAGAATAGCATGCCCACTAGTCAGAAACACGTTGGGAGACCAGCATTATTTCCTTCTTCTTCCAATATTGCTTTATGCCCTACTTCTCTGCCTGTTTCTCATTCTTTTTGTTTGATTTTCATTTATTCAGCAAAAATGTTACCCCTTACTATATGCTAGATGTTGTGCTAGGTACCAAGACTTAAAAGGTAAAAAAAAAAAAAAAAAAAAAATTATATCGTCTGCCATCAAAGAATTTGTAAGCCAGTGGGGTTAGGAAAGGGATGGAAAACAAACAAAAAAATGTAAATTTAAAAAATAACATAGTAAAACTTTTTTCAGACATTTCAGTGTTGTGCGTGCATCAAAATTTTATTACAATCTTGGTGCAGAGGAAAAGACATATAGCAGGTCAGTTGAAAGATTAGATTCACTTTTTGAGACATACTATAAGACAAGTGAATGGCTAGATAATCATTATTATACTACATAAAAGTAAAAAAAAGAAAAAAACTAGTCAAAAATTATTAAGCAATGCCTTCAAGACTGGTTAAACGTAATTAGACTCCTCCCAAGATTAACAGTCCACTAGGGGTGTGGGTAGCTGAGTTCTCAGAAGTAGTCATGCTCCCATTAAAATTTATTGCAAATTAATAAGCCTTTTATCAAGAATGGTAATTTTTCCCAAAGAGGATTTATAAATTATAACATGGACAAAGTCTCTGTCTTTGGCCAGGCATGGGTCAATTTTTCCCTTTTTACATGAGTTTATGACAAGTAGATCTGAAGGACTGAATAAGAGATTACTAACTGCCCATCATCGAGGAAGAGATGAGGGTCCATAACTCTCAGTCAAAAATTATTGCTGGGAGAAAAGGATTTATCAACAGTGGAAAAGGAATATCTGCCATAATTTGAATCTTCGATAAACTGAAACAAATTAATGGGGCCACTGGTTTACCTCTGGAACCTGCCTAAACTTCTGGCCTGAGTTCTACGGAATGGGATGCTGAGTGCTAGGAAATCCAACTCTGCTGCAGGGCACCACGAGGATTGAGCCCACTCACGCACAGATGAGCTCGCCCCCTCTTTCCGCACAATTGAGGGAATGCAGAGAGGATTATTGTAGGAGTGCAGATAAAGAAGAAATGTTTGAAATATACAGTGTTTTTCGACTCTAATGTGAAGTGTGTACACAAGAGATTTTTGTTTTGTTGGTTTTGTTTTGTTTCGTTTTAGAGCTGTGACGACTAACATAGGGGTCACTTCCTTAAAAATGAAAATTACGCACTTGAGTCCAGTGAGCATATGAATGGTCCAGGGCCAGGAAGAGGCATTTTCTAAAATATGGAGTTAAGTATCACTTAATGGAAAGGTAGAAATCAAAAAAGAATTGGGGTGGAGAGCTGTGATAGGGGAAAATACTTTAGTAGGTCAGTTGAAAGATTAGATTCATTTTTCTTTGAGACATAAGAAGAGTGAATGTTTAAATAATCATTATTATAATACATAAAAGAAAAAATACAGTTAAGAATTATTAAACAATGTCTTCAAAACTGGTTAAAAGTAACTGGGCTCCTCCCAAGATTAATAGTCCGCTGACAGGGTGGGTAGCTGAGTTCTCAGAATGATTGGTGAATTCCACCTCTTGCTTAAAAAAAATCTTGAAAGCAGAAACCCATATTTGTTTCTAGTTATAATCATATAGAATTTAATAATGCCTTAAAATGTCTTAACCTATGTAACTCCTTCATGTGCCTTATTTTTGTTATTAGCTGTCGGGATCCTTGTATCAAAAGCTCTGACAAACTGCAATAGCTAAAGATAATAATATTAAAAGTTAAAACATTACTAATTGCATGCTTTTCAGGCAGTATCTAATTTAATTCTGAAAACTAACTTACTAGGTACCTATAATTACTATTTCTACGAGAGATCCATGTGGTTAAGGAAAGTTAGGTAACTTGCTCAAAGTCACAGAGAGTGCTTGACCTTGATACAAACAGAAGTCCTTTTTTTTACTCCAAAATCTAAGCTGCTAACACTATGCCTTCTGTGCAAACCTTGAATCTTGAGCTTCAATCCTACCTCGGCCACTCTTGCAATTATGAATAAATTATTTAGCCTCTGAGCTACATTTTCTTTCAAGTAATGCGTCTAAATTGAGGCCTCACATATTCAAAGCACCTGAATCTGTCCTAGGCAGCTAGTAGGAGGAGTTTCTTTTCCTTCCTAAACTGCTTATATTTGGAAGAAGCGAGAGAGACAGCACTTTCTCTACTTTGAAGCAAGGTTTAAGGGTGAAATCCCCAAGGGATAGAAAATGTGTTGACTCATTAGGAAAAGGAAAAGTCAGGGTGGGCCAAAAAAGTGGCCCTGAGACTAAACAGCTGAAGAGCGGTTGGGGTCCCTTATATATGACTTCACGACTCAGTCCTCTGTCTTGTTTTGCTTTGTGCTATTTCTTGGAGCAATCTACAATATCTCATAAGCTTGTTGAGGAGGCTGTTGTGAGGATGGCAGTATAAACCAGGAGGAGGTAGTTATGATTCTTACATTGTTTTTTGGTACTCAGACTAGAAACTCCCTATAAAAAGCAGAATTATAGCTCCAGAAGTGTTTCCATGGTAATGATGTTAAAGGGAGGATATAAAGGAGAAGCCCAGTGTATCATCAAGGAGAAAAAGTGAAGAGATACAAATCAAGTCACTATGGTAAGCTGTCTCTTTTTTTTTTTTTTTTTTCAGTGAGTATGTGGTAGATGCTCATTAAATATTTATTAAATTGAATTGAAAATAATATTGTGACTGCCACTGCTCTTTCAGTGCTCTGTGTGAGATAATTGAATGGATCACAGAAAGCATAGGAAAACTTTTTCTGTATATGGTAAAGTTCTGTATAAATGCAAATGGTTTTAAAAATCAATTAAACTAGAATTTTTTTGAGTAATAAGCATGCACTAAGTACTGAGGATCCAAAAATTAATAAAGTCTTAGTCCTAGAATCAATGAATCTTATGGAAAAGGAAGTGTCAGAAAAAAGTTGTCTTGGAAATGGGCAAACGATTGTCAAAAAAATTGACTTGCAAATGGCCAATGAAATTCCTGGGAGTCCTTTCAGTGGAGTGCTGACCATTGTCTACTGAACTCTCTGGGGGTTGTCTGATTCTATAAGCTTGTGCACCTTTGATTGTCTTTTATTGACTAGGCTATTTTACAACTCTATAGGGATGGAAGCTGTGTTGTAACAAACTGGTAACAATGAAAATGTTTCTTGTCTATAGAGATGCAAATGGATTTTGTCCAGTAGAGAATAAAAATCTCTGTAAGACATTTTATTTAAATCAGTTTTAACATCCTTCTTGTTTCCTGACTAATTAATGAGCTAAATAAAATCTCTGATAGATGTTCATTTTATATTAGATGAGAGTCATGATTTTACTATTATATTTTCACAAAATATGAAGTATGAAAATTATATTTTCACAAAAGGGAATCCTCTTAGATGCCTGGTATTAAGCTCAACAATGTCCTTTAGGCTACCTCATTGAATATTCAAAACAACTCTACAAGGTGGGAAGACATCCTTGTAGAGTCTACATACTGGTAAGACCTCTGAGGTTTCAGGAGGAAAAGGTAAGTTAACAAATATTTATGAAGCAATCCGACAGGTTCTCTACAAAGGCTTAAGGGGGGCCCAAGTAGCAAGTACTTGGTGGAGGTGAACTGGAATTGTTTCCTTATTAAACATATGAAATACTTGAATATCTGTATTTAAATATCAGTTTACAGTGCTTCATTGTATTTATGTATTATGTTTGATAAAAAGAACACTACTTATATGAAGTATTGTGAAGATAGTGGGACATATTCAAATTTTATATTGCTATATGTGTAGTTGTATCTCACCTGCTTGAAGTAGAAGTCCAGTATAAAAAGACACATTCAGAAAGAAAGAATCTAGCATGATCGTTAATATTTTTGTGCCCCCTTTGCACTAGGTAGATGAATACTAGCTCTAAATTTTTCCCCCTCCTGTTCTCCTAAACAATGACCTCTATAACCTGAAAGAAAATTGATAGTGTGCTGGAAAAACATTTTTTAATGATCCTGAAAAAAGCTTAATTACCTTAACAACTAGAAATTGTTCATTTCTTTCCCAAACCCCTTTTAATTCCCTTTTCTGCTATACCTTGTTTGTCAGATATTTACATCTCTAATGATTCTTTTATTTTCTAAAAGAACTGGCCCTTTCCTGGTTTAGACTGTGACAGAGCTTTCATTTTTCTTACAAAATAAAATCCGTGATATTTTCAAGGTATGTTGATATTCTTTTAATATTTACCTTAAATATAAGGATACATTTAAAGCTATTTGTAAAAAGGTGTACCCTGTTATGTTTCACTAAATAAATGTTATTCAATTGATAAATGATTTATTATTTTTAAGGATGAATCACATCATTTTATTATAATATTCAATTATTTGTTTATCTCTAATGTGCTTTTAAAAAGGCTTGATTTTAATGGGATTTTTTTTATGTTATAGGAGCCCTCAGCAGTATGTTAAAGACAATGAAACTTTCAAGCTACATATGTATATCAACAAAAGGTACTCTAGGCAGTTTTATCAGTGAAGTACTTTGGGCATTGAGTTTCTGTCTATGCATGCAAACGAAATTTCTTATCTATTGACTGACAAAAAGTGAACATGGCATTTGGCTTGGAATGTATTTTAACCTCATTTCCTCCTTTGTTTTAAATTTCCTCTCTTCTCTAGGCCATTATCTATACCAAATTCTTCTAGCTAAGCTTGCATGTGTTTTTCCAGGTCAGCTTTGTGGACAAAGATGATTTCCACATAGCATCAAAAAAAAAAAAAAAAAAAAAAAAAGGAAAAAGAATCAAAGAGTGAGACTTTGTGACTTTGTGGATCATTTAGTTCTGTGTTCTACATAATGTCAACCATCTAACATTTTTACGGTTTTGTAAAAATCCAGATATTGGCATCTTGAGGGCAATATTTCTAGAAAATTAACTGTATCTCTCAAAGTTTTAATATAATTTCCACCAACAATCAATTGGCACAAATCAATCATCATCTTCATCATCAGTAATTGTTTTTAAATACACATGGAGCACAAATCAGGTTATGGACCTATACTAGGCATTGTGTGTGTACATGTATTGGTGTGAGGATGAGTTCTTTTTAATGAGAGCTTATAGTTGTCTTGGGGAGGCTGGATATATTGATAAAAGAATAAATAAATATAAAATAATGCATGATATAGAATAGCAAGTGCACTCTATGCAAGATGCTTCTCTACGAGTCTATCATATTTCTGTGTAAACAGAGCCATGATTCTCTTTGTCACGGATTGTCTTTGTATGGATGCTTGTATAACAAGCAGCTTAGATGGTACAGTGTGTTCCTCAGAGCAAAGGGCAGGTTTGTGTGCTGCCCAGTATGATAAAGATAATGTTTCCCTCTAGGTGAAGATTAGGTAGATTTCCTTGCAGTCCATTATAAGCTTGGGATTTCCTAAACTCATAGTTGCTCAGCTCTGATGCAAACCCACTTTGTACAAAGCATCCACCTGGACCATAATTTGTCATCCTGCAGAATTTGAGTAATAAGGGAATTAACATGAACATGAAGCTCATACTTCCCTCTGTGCCATGAATAATAAAATCCTATGTCTCTGACCCAAGAGTCTTGTGTTTTTTGCCAGCATTTATGAAATCAGGGCATATTCACTTGTCAGCTTCCAAGTAGGGTAAAATTTCAGACCCTTCAAAATTCCTTACGGAAGTTTGTTTTGGAGAAAAGAATCTAAGTGTTTTGATAAGTCCTTCCCAGGCTTTGGCACATTACTGATCATGGACAACTTTTAATTATTTGGAAGTTAGGGCTCTATTAAACTCTATATAAAAGGGGTTGTAGGTAAAAGGTGAAATTAGTTAATTTGTCCTGTGAGGGTGAACATAACAAGACACACATATATAAAAGAAAGGGGGGAATGGAAAAGTTGAGTAATTTCAAAAAATATGTTTGATTTTATATTTCACTTGGGCAATCTGAGTACAATCCATGATGACAAATCTCTTATTTTTTTGCTCAAAATTTTGTATAGATGGTAATTTTTCAGTTGGAAATCCTTATTGTAAATTAGATTATTTCTCCATATATTTATTCTCTGATTTTATTTCTGGCAAGTAGTGTAAGATATCATCATCTTGTTTCTGTACAGAGATGTGTATAGCAGAGCTTTGAAATTATGGCAGCCAGTACTGAAGAGAACTGCCTATTAAGAGATTTAATCATGGGAATGCTTATGTTCAATAAAATTTATCAAAAGGCATTATCATAATTAGGAACTTTAGCTCTCCTCAAGTACAGCACCTTATGAATTATGCGGAGCTATTTTTGAACTACAATGCTACACTAAATTAGGTTCCTCTTTCGTTAAAAAAAAATTAAAGCATAATCAGTTACTATTCTCTGCTCGTTTCCAATTTCTACAATGCTGCCTTGATTTTATAAACCTACAGAAATCATGTCTTTTCTTTACTCCTTTTTTCCTGTTTTAATGTCACTTTACATCAGTTTCATTTTTTTTTTTTCCTTGGGCTGGCTTATGAAACCAACTGGCACTGGTAATGATTCTTCATGGTGGAACCCAGCAAATGCTATTGTCATTTCTCTTAAGCTAGACTAGTCTTGCAAACATACTGCTTCCATTTAGTGAAAATAAAAGGAGATAGAACAGAAAGAGGAGATCATGCATATCTTAAAATAACGACAGCCATATGACAGTTTCAGGCCTGTGTTTGGAGAGAATTTGCATATATCCCATTAAGCCCGCCTGAGTTCCACTTTCAAATTTTGATGTTGCCAGTCAATTTGCAGAGGTCAATAATATCTTTTTCTAAATGCAAGTTTTCTTATAATTGAACCTCAATAACTGACAACTGGCCCTGAAAATAAAAAAGACAAGAAAGACAAGTGTTTGTTGCAGGAAAACATCAATATATGGCATTTGGTAGACAGGACTACTCTGGAAAGACTCTGCTATTTTTGGACCATTAGCATCAAGTCAAGGTTTCGAATGATAAATTCAATTAGAGTGGAGTTGACTAAGTGATCTAAAATAGTGTGCATTAGGAGCAATGTACAAGCTTGGAGTTCATTAAATGGCAGTATCAATGTGATCACCTTTTAGTAACACAATCAATTTGCTGGTCTTTGAATTGTAGCAGTGGTCAGACTAAATTAAATTTAATGTACATTGACCAAGTGATTTACAGTATCTAGATTTACAGTATCTCAGAATAAAGAATGATGACTTTCAAGCATTCCTGTGGCCCATACATCATAAAATGGGCCAAATAAGGTGAGGAAACTTGCCTTTTGTTTGCTTCCAAGGTTTGCAATAGTTCTTTTCCTGAAGTCTGCAAAAAATGTCAGACTAATTGGAATCCTGTGAACCCCACAGATACTACAGACTTGAGTGCTGCATTGGCAAATTGGTATTCTATTTACATTCCCATCAAACCATTTAAGGTTTATATTGCTGAATTCCTACTGACAGGTGCTATGCAATCAGCACTATTATGAAATGCTGGAAATAGTCATTGTAGCTTAATAAGGAAAGCTTGAAGATTCAAAGATGGGACAAGCAGAACAGTTTAAATTCGTTACAAGAGCATCTGAATACTTCGTCTTTCAACTCTTTCCTTAATGTACCATATATGAATAAAAGAATACTAATAAAGGTTTCATCTGATTGGTGGCCACATGTATCATAGTCACATATTTTTCAATAATGCACATTTTTCCCCAGAGAGCTGTTATCTATTAGCATAAGATTTGCCAGTAGCCATCACAGCCATGTCCTATATTTCATACTTGTACTCCAAGTGTCTGACTCTTTGATGATTTGGGGGGTAAAATTTAGAGGACCTGTGGAAATCTGTTTGATATGTTTATGCTCGATGTGATCTTTAGAATAAATCAGCTTCCTATACTTCAACAGCAGTTGGTACTATTCAGAGTCAGAACAGGTTATATACGAGAAATTCTAAACTACAATAGATATAGCAGTTTTGACCAAATAGAATAAGATACCTCCTTCTATGGAGAATACTTTGAAAAATACCTGGGTTTTACATATATTATAGCTCCTTTACACTTCAGTTCCTGACAGAATTGACTGCTACTCTGTTACGCAGGGCTAGGGGGTGCTATAACCTTACAGCTGAATGAAAGCTGTAGCCCAGAACTGAAAACTAGTTATTTTGTCAGCCTCTTGTCGGAAAAGGTAGGATGTGCATGTGTACGGATGTACACACATACATAGGTTTCTATCCACTTTGGTAAGGTACAAGCAAAAAGAAATTTGAGTAAGAATATTTGTAACTGTTGATTTTTACATAGGCTATGTCAATGCTTCAAATCATTCCAAGTTTTAAAACATATAGATTTCATATTTTAGTCAAACTATTGAGGTGGTTTTTCCTGAAATGAATCTTCTTATTCTTCTACAGATTTTAAGACAGAATGTTCTAGAGGATAATTGAAATTCTGGACTGGCAAGTATGCCAAATAAAAATTTCATTATATAATGTTTTTTACTAAGCCAATTGTGTTTCAGGCTAACCAAAGAACATTGTATTTTAGACAGTAGCAAAGGCCAGTTCCATTAGTTAATTTACAAGTTTTGTCATGTTAGCAAATTCAATATTTTTGGTAATCAAGGTTTTGTTATGTTAAAAAACATTGAAACTAATATTGAGCCACTATCGTTGCTTTTTCCTCTCCAGAAGTATTGATATCATTTTAAAATTTTAATATTTTTATTGCAACACATGTTAAGTAATAATTTCCCTACCTAATAGTAACTAATTAAAGAAAAGATGGTCAAGAAGAGCTTAAATAATAAGACTTCTTTATATATAATGCCTTTTGTATAATTCAGATTTAGAGTTCATTGAGAAGCTGAGATTATGGCGCTTTCTTTATGGTATGTTTGAATTTTCTTGGTAGGCTATTTTTTAAGGAAATTTTAAGTAATGCAATCATTCACTTGTTTGAATCCTCCCCATCTTCCAACTTTTAAAGACAATCTCCTTAAATAAAAGATTGGTGAGGAATAAAGCGCTTGTGAATTTGGTTAAATTAATTTCAGAAAAAATGTGCTAAACTCCTACAATGCCCAGCATCATGATAGACCCTATGAATATGGAATGAGTGAAAGTCAATGCCAATCAAGACCAGGAGAAGCTTGGTCTAATCTTTCCCTGATACTGAAGATGAAATGTGCACCCTAGATTGGTTTAATTTCATAAACCGGATTAAACCATAAATCAGGTTTAATTTCATAACCCCCAGTTACTGTACTTGGTCTTTCAAAAAGTTACATAGTCCCAAACCCCTTTCATATGTAGGAAAGATGTGCATTGACTTTTGTCTGAAAAGAATATTTAGCACTTCTGAGAGGAATGCTGTTTTGTACACAACCAGTTGCTTTCCTTTATGGGGCGGCTTCCTTCCTGCCCAGGATTTCAGAAATAGTTATTCAATTAATTAATTTAGCAAATGGTTAATGAGAACTTATAGTGTGCTAGCCCTGGGCATCAGCTATGGAGACAGGTTGGTCTCTTGTAATGGAGCCCACATTTTAGTTGAGAAATGACTTATAGAGTTAATTTACAATATGTTTTACTAAGTGAAACAGGCTAAGTAGACAGTGTTAAAATTCTTCATAGGAAAATTACCTTGCTATATTCCTTAACATGAAAGCCACATCATAAGAAAAAAAGACAAGAAATGAGTTGAGTACAACAGTTGGAACCACCCGAAATTAACACAAAATTCCTGATTTAGTTAAAAAGTACCATTAGATTACAGGTTCTTTTGTGAGGAATGTTTTGACTGACTATGGGTAGGGGCCTTGACGTAAACATTTTTTTTTTTTTTTTTTTGCATCCCTCATGGTTTTCAAAATTGTTGCATATAAAAGAACATCAATAAAATGTTTTTCAACTGATTACTTATAAGTGAAATAATGGTATGAAATGCTGTTTTCCTGTTATGTAATTAAAATAAGCACTTAAAATCTCAAGTATATGAACCTCATAGGAATACAAGAATCTTAAAATTTGCTTTTCCTAATCACAAGTGCCCTTTTTAACGTGCATAGTTATTTTTGTATGCTGTTTGTGAATGGATGTGTATATTTATTGAACTGTGTGTGTGAAAGTGTTTTGGGAGGTCAGAAAGGGCGCCCTTTCTCCTGTGCAGTCTTTACAGCTATTCAGCCCTTGCCAGTCAGAATGTGATGGATGAGTTCAGGAATTGAACTCTGACCCTCCCTGGGAGAACATGCCCCTTGTCAGAAGTATCTCAAAAGATTCCCATTATCCTTCAATTTAAAAGATTCTTGAAATTACTTGCAATTTTGCCTTAGGTAATGAAAACTTCCTTTTCAGTTTGTAATAAGTTAGTAGCAAAATGATGTGTATTCCAAATAGCCACTCATTACATAAAATTACTATCTGAGTCAGATAATATTAATATTATAGCCAGAAAGTACTAATTGCTACCCAGTTATTATCAAAATAATTGAGCAAATTCACCTAATGGGTAAAATGTATTTGTAGCACTGTACAATCCTTGAAGAAGACAAAGCCAATTGGGACAGAAAAAAGATTGTTCTTGTTATTTTTGATACTGAATTGTTTCAAAACACACACACAAACCGTATGTTTGTGGTAATACATAAACCCTTTGAAAAAAATTAAACACATATAAACACAAGCTCCGTCAGCATTAGCATGTAATTAACTGATTCCTCAAATATAACTGGATGTTTGATTGTTTTATGTCAGTGCTGCCTTTGGCTGCATTTTACTATATTATAAAAAATAAGCTCAAATAATAAAATCTCAAATCCCAAGTTTACATTAGAGCCCCCAAAGATGCCTGTAAGACAGTTGCACAGTAAAGCAGATATGCCTAATTCAAGTAGACCTGGTTAATCAATGGGAAGATTATTAAAAGTCAGAGGTAACTATGTTAAAAAATTATTGTAAGACCATATGTATGCTGAATATACTTCAGTTCAGGTTATTCTTTTTCTAAGATGTGGCAATCAACTAACACTAAAATTGACATTTTAATATAAGAGCATAATGTGATGCTTGAGAGCAAAATCAGCATTGTTTCTTATTTCACAGAATTTATTAGATATTAGAATGCTTTTAGCACTATGTTTGGGTGACCTGATTATGACAGATTTATTTTTCTTATAAATTGCTTCTAAAGATAAACATAAGCCATTTGGGAAGAGATTTATTCTTTCCAAAATCAAAAACTCTAGCTACAAGAAAAACCTTGCAGTTGAAGTAAAAGCTGTATTTAAATATTCAACATTCAACAAAGGACATGACTAAGTTAAGTCTCTATATAATCAGAAAACATAGGATTCTACCAAAAGATTATTCATGAGGAATGGGAAGGTTAAGAGAGGAGAAATGTATAAATCTTACAAATTAAAGCTCAGAAACACAATTCAAGAAGGGATTGAAGCAACATGGTAATTGTCTCCATATATATTGTCTTACGTGCATTTCAAAACATAAACATACTTTCAGTGGTTTAATTTGATATTTCATCTTCAAATAATGGTCAAAACGAAAGGTGCTATTTTAATATCATGATGTTTGTTGGTACTTCTTTGTAAATGTATCAGATAAGTCACCCCCTTCATCCAACATTCTTTTCCACCCCTTCCTCCTAGCACATAATCATAACTTCCACTAGTGTTTTGTTTTAAATGCTAATGAAGTGTTTATTAACATTCAACAGTATTGTTGCAGTAATATTTTATTCAGGATTTCCTGGGAGCACAACTCTAGGTGGAGCCAGGTACATTAGACAATCTGATAATGAGGTTCCTTGGAAGTATTTATGCAAAGTACGAACGGCCATATGGTAAACTGATGGATACAATGGATGTGAATGCTTAGCTCCTAGCAGTTGCTAGATAAAGGCTAGTTTATGAATATGTCTGCTCAGGAAGAATACAGCTTTTCATTTCCTTACTCCTTGCTCTGTATTTTAATTTACAATAACATCTTCTCATTAGTTTATATTTGGTAATTTTCATATTATTAACAAAATTATTACATCCATACATATTTATTGACTAGCTACTGTGTGCACCGTATTCTAGGTGCTAATGTGGTTGGTGGATACCTTTCCATTCTCACAAGCTCAGTATTTTCCCCATGAGGATTATCCACTTTCGATCCTGCCATTCTACTTTGAAAATAATGAGATAGTAAAATTAGAGTCAGGGAAAACTTTAAGTGAGATATAGAAAGAAAGGTTTGCTATTATTGACCTTCATCTTTGCTCTTGCCATATAGGAAGGATACACTATGAAATCAACATGTAATGATGTTTCCTCCTTTTTATTTAAAAAAATTAGATAAACTGGGCAAGGTAGACACACCTGTAGTCCTAGCTACTCAGGAGGCTGAAGCAGGAGGATTGCTTGAGCCCAGGGTTCCAGACTGTAGTGAACTATGATGGCGCCACTGCATTCCAGCCTGGGCAACAAAACAAGATACCCATCTATTAAAAAAGTGGAATAGATAAGCTGTATTTGTTTTTATTGCTCAGGTATACCAAAGGTCTCTGTACCCCCTTTTCAGAAATAGACTACACTAAAAATGGAGAAAAATAACATCAACATGTGCTCTATTCAAAGTTTGTCTATTTAAAGATTGTCCAGGTATCACAGGGCTTTTTTTTTTTTCTTTCAAAAAATATAGAGTAATTTTTCCTCGGTGTCCTGAATAAAGTAGGAAAATTATAATTTAATGCCACAACTAAATTTACCTAAAATGAGGGAAGAAAACTAAGATTATATGTAACCAACATTCACAATTTCTGGCCAAAGGCACATAATATAAATGGTCAAAAACCTTGCCCCTTTGAAGAGTTCAAAGAGTAGCCTTCAGAATTTGGCTGTAGGTAGTCAGGCTGCACAACTATACAAGCTATGCAATCACAGGGCTCTCAGTTTGGATAATGCTCTCCTGCAAACATTTTGAAATTCTTAATAGTTGATGAACAGTGAACCTCACATTTTCATTTTGTATTGTCCCTGCACATCATGTAGCCATGGGTTGTGATGGAAACTCGTCTATATCAGCTGGGGTTCTTGAAAGCGTGGAAATCAAGAAAATTCCACCATCAGCAAATGATCACACTTGAAGCTGTTGCTTAATAACCGAATATTACTGACATTGTTTTAGAGAGGGAATAAAGAAGCAAGAATGACTTATGCCCATTCTCTGCCTCTTGGTTTCCTGAAACACATTCTTGTTCAGATTGAAATAATCGAAATGAGGTCTAATTAGAAGAAAGGTTTATAATTTTGACAGGTTCTAAATAAAAGCTTTCCCTTGCTGTTTAGCTTTTCTGTTTGGATGACGTCTTCTGCTTTCTCTGGAAATAGGTGAATTTTCAGAAGTGGGAAATCCACCAGATTCCTTTTTGGCCTTATATGTATGAATGAATATACATTCTTTAGGAGCTGGGACTCTCAAAACAGAATGCTTTGGTTTAGATCTCCTTTGAGGCACTTAAAAATATTTTTTAACAGTGTGAACTTAGAAAAGATTTTTATGTAGTCTCTGCCTGAGATTTCTTACTGGTAAAATAGGAATAAAAGTAGTATATAGTATATATCATTTCTTTGCTATGAGACTTAAATGAGATAATGCACATTAAAGCTTTAACAAGTTCCTTGTACATATTAAATTGTATATTTAACCTTTTTTTTTTTACTGTTAAGTTTCACTTCAATGTGAATCATTTATTTATACATATATGATACTATCTGAAATAACTATATACCAAATTATCTTGAATTATTGCATTGATAATTATTTTATTAATCAAAATTTTTATTTTTCTTTTGCTACTAGCATTATATAAGTGTTGCTCTCTATTGCCTTTTCCTCCCTTACCAAAAGTCTTTTAAATAAATGAAATTTTATGATAAGTATTTTACATGAACAAACCTTTCGTTAATAGTTTCTCCATTTTTTCAGAGTTCTACATTTTTTTTGCTTTTTCAAATATAACATGTAAAATGAAGCTAAAATATGAAAAAGTGTTTAATATTTTTGATATTCATAGCTTGAAACTAAATATAGTACCAGCTTCCACATATTAAATCAATCTACTGGTTATTTCTATGAATCATAAAAATACCATTTCACAAATTTTACTTTAGATCACAAAGAGCTGATAATATTTTTCTTGCAAAATGAGATTTACATCCACTTTTCTCAGCAAATGAATATGGAAAATAGTGCAGGAGAGCATGGTTAGCAGAGATTCATGGAAAGAAGCTGGGCATTTTTTCTCAGGGACCCCAAAGGGAAAATGTTAACAAGGAACTATAAGGTGGCAGAGAAAGCCTAATGAAGTTCATTTCCCACCAGTCAAAGAGATGAACATTTTAGGAGGCACAGCAATCGATCAGTAGGCTTATTAAATATTAACACATCTTTCTCACTTTCTTCATTAGAGGTTTTGCAAAGTAACTAAGAATGTGACTGTGCCAAAGACGTGAACTCTTTCAAGGACCAAGGCAGACATCAGAAATCATGGTTGATATTTAATTATAATATATGGTGCTTCATCTCAGAAATACCAGCAATGTCACTGTCATAGTGCTGTAAAGAGTGATCATTGTAATCCTCATCTCCTCATCTCCCTGCGTGTGTGCACACACACACACACACACACACTTCTTCAACTTCTTCATCAAACCAGCTGTCATTGTTGAGAATAAATACTTTGCATATCAGAGGCATATTACTGAATAAAATCCCAAGGCAGTCTTTGTAGTAGTCATTTTCCAACTCCCTGGACACCTTGAAGAGCATACTACTCTTCTAGGTGCTGCAGTTTACTCTGACTTACCTATTGGACATCTTAGGAGAGTACAATTCTCAGAATGGACAACAGATTTACAGTGCATTTAAAAACAGTATCCTATTTGATTTTCAAATGTGTTTTTTGAGACCTCATCTATTGTGATCATTGTATTGTCAGAGTATAACTTTTAACCCCACAGATCTCTTAAAATACAGCATGTGATTTCTATGGGATGCTGGAATGTCTCCTTAAATACTCAGATGAAATGCTCCTCCCTGCTGTCCTTAGTTTTCTTAACTGAATGATAAATTGGCACTAACTTCAGCAATTCTGCAGCATCAGACCACTGTGAGAGCTGTAATTGAAGACCGAGGTTAAATAAATACACAATTCCTAGGAAAATAAATTGTTTGCTGCTGCTCGATGGAGCTTTCACAGTGCTGCTTTGAGGGTGTTTGTTTATGTTGAAATACCTTTTGTCACTCCCCATTGCCCAAAGGTCAAGTCTAGATTTCCTCTGGGGAGGGTTCCACAATCTGGCCCCTTATTTTTCCTTTATATTGGCTCCGTATATCAATCAAACCAGCATGCTTAATAAACTCTGAATATATTTTGTCTTCTTTCACCTCTATTATTTTGCTTACCTCACTTTCCTTGTTTGGAATTTCCTTTCTCTCTTATGCTAGTTCCACTCATCCTCATGCAACATTATTGGATACCTACTATCTACAAGGCACTACGCTTGGTGATTTTACATGGATTCTCCAAATGAATCTCTGAAACAATGGTTGATTTTGAAGATTAAGAAACTAAAGCTTGTACATACTGAATTTCTTTCCTGAGGCACAGAGCTATGAAATGACAGAGACTAGATTTAAAATCCAAGTTCAGATTTTTTTATTTTGTATTTCACAGTTGCCTTCAAGCCAGTTAAAATTCCATCTCCTCTTATAAGCCTTCTCCATGAAACCTCGAGTAATTTCCAAGCTCCTAAACAAAATTGTCTGTATAATTAACTGGCAACTGTAGTCATGCAATATTTCCTTATTCTGTGACTGCCTCCTCCCCTAAATCCTAGGCTTCTTTAAGTGAAGGGTTCTGAACTTTTTCTAACCTCCATAGTACTTTGCAAAGCCTAATTAAAAAAAAAAAATCTATATTAGGATAAACCAGTAAATGATGTTGGTTAAAGTTGTAAAAATTTTGTCACTAACCTAGGTTCCCTTCTGTTGAAATTCACAACACGGGAAAAATTTTGTTTTTATATAAGGATATATGTGTACTCCTAAATATATGCCAATGTCTAAGAAAGGGACAGAAAAGAGAAGCCTGCTTGATATTGAACCTCTAAGTAGATGTAACCATTAATTCAGCTGGAAGCATCGATTTTGTTGTGAGGGTATCCAACGTACACAGGAACTGCTGGCAAACTGGTCTAGAATGTAGTGTGGGGTGGAGGAGTGGATACTACTTGGGAGGATAGAGTGGGACCCCAAGATCCCCTGGGTCTGGGTAGTAGTATATATGTCAGATCACTAGTGTAATAGACATCAAGAATCGTTACCCATCTGATGAAATTATTTATTGTCAGTGGAAACTAGGCCTAAACTTAGGATTCAGGGTAATGATTGAGGTTAGAGGAATTATAGTGACTCTGTCTGAGCAAGGGGTATATTCAAAGTTCAGCATTGGATTTAACTCAGCATATTTTATCCTGTCCATGTTAAATTCAGACTAAAGAAAAATGTAAAGAACAGATTAATGATATATAAAATTAAGTCAATCTCAGAAATGTAATTTCACCAGAGGATTACACATTCATAATATTTCCTCTTTATTGCACTAAACACAAGTCTACCTATAACTTCACATTGCAATATTTGTTATTTATTTTTGTATTGGACCCTTAATAGAAAAAATGAGATATCTAAGAATAAATTTCTAAGGGATTTTTTTGGAAACTGGAAGAACATAGTACGATAAATGTTTTTAGAATAAATGAATAATTGAATGTAACTAGGTTAGACATTAGTAGTAGAAATTCTATATTTAATCCCTTGGAGGTCATGACAACTTTTAGAGATCTTCTAAATTTAATTTAATTCAATTTAGAAATTGATACCTTCCTGTTTGGAGCTATAATAATGAATGATTCTGTAAATGAGCCCTTGGTGCCAGAGGAACCCCCATCAACTATAGAAATATTCAAATGATCTAAGTAAAAATTGTGTAGCTAATGAAAGAAATGACTTCAAAAATGAACTACGGAAGTCAGGCAAATGTGACAAGAGACCCAATATTAATAGTCAAATAACAGTGCTGGAGGAATAAGAATTTAAGGGAATTATCATTGGCATTTGTATAAATGTGGTCTGGCACTACCTCTTGAATCCAGAACTATATCTTGGTTAGGATAAATGCCAAGCAAACTATTTCAACTTATCTTTGAATTGCATTTAAAATATTTATGTTTGAATTTCATCTGCAATTTGTATTAAACACATTTAATGCTATCTGAGATTTACATGGTTAAAACGAAGCATTGGTTGAAAAGAAGTAACTGGAAAAATGGTAGGTCTTTGAGAAATGGTGGAATCCTAAGTGTGGCAGCTGTGATATTGAAGAAAGCAAACCAGGTCCAATTGCTGCTAACTGGGGTACTTTGGAAAATCTTAACCTTTCTGAATTTGAGTTTATTTATTAAATTGGGATGAAAATGTTAACACTTAACTCAGATTTTTTTAATGTGAAGAAACAGTTGTCAGAAAATATCTATGAAAGTTCTATGTAATGGTTAAAGTGCATGGCATTATTGGTTATATGTTCCATATCCTTTATCAAGTTATCTGAAAAGACTAACACAGATGTAGATTGATGAATATCTTCTTCCCATGTACATGACCTGTTTCTTTTTAATGAATAGCAAAAGGAAAATTCTTCTATAGACTGATAGGATTTGGGAAGCCTTCTCTGCCAAAAGTGCCAGTAGTTTGTTAACTTGTTATATTCTATGTCAGACAAACTCCCACTATTTTTTCCTCCTTTGAAAGAGAAGGCTCAATGACAAATATCCCTAATTGAGGTAACACATTATATTAATTACACAAGAAGGCAGAAGTGACTGATGACAGATTAATTTCTGATAGCAGTGAGTTAAATAGTCAAAATAAACCCCCACAACTTTGATATCTGAGGTCTAGGGTACCTTGACGACAGAGACACAGAATAAAGAAAAGGGATGAATGAGAGCTCCACAAAAATACAGAGTCACTTTGAGTAGAGTTCACCCTGTGGTCAACGATGTTACAGATTCTTTGACAGATCAAAGAGTTCCCCCAGTATAAAAAGGTTTAAAGAGTTGAGGAAACACAAATGGAACCGTAAAATACTTTCGTCAAAGCAGAAAACGTGAACTAAATCACTGAGAAACTATTCTTGGGTTGGAAACTTTAAAGAAGCCACTTTTGAGTCTAGATGAGCAAAGGACAACACAGAAACCCAAGAGTAAACATACCACGGTTAAGAGGGAAACTTTTACCACCGAGTGATGCTGGTGTCAAGCGTATGATTAAGATTACCTTAGAGATCAAGGGTAGAAATTCTGTCTGGGCTAGTCGAGTCAGGAGAAAATCTCAGTGTGTGAGGAGAGAGATCAAAGTGAAAACCTCAAAGCTTCCCAGGAAACCACAAACTAGCACGTTTCCAATGCACCCTTATGGTGTGTTTCCAGAGGCAACACAGAGGGTATTTTATGGATATTCATTAGAAAATAGTTGCTATTTTGAATTATTATATTATTTTCCAAAATCAGGGGAAAACAAAGCTATAGGCTATATTTAGGTAGATTTAATATATACTATACATAGAGTATTTTCTAAACTCTGATCCAATTTGTAGATGAAATCAGACATCTTCAAGGTGAGATAAAATTTAAGCAAGTTAAATTTTAGATAATTCTAAAGTTAGATTTAGAGGGAAGGAATCATTTGCAATATGTTTTCATTAATTATGTAGCAGTAAATATACATGTGAAGAGACAATATATTTAGTTAATGGTAAGTACAAAGAAATAAGATATTTTTCCTACATTGTGGAATTCATATTCTGACTTCCTTTTCTCATGCATGAGCACAGCTTTAAGTTCTTTTATGGCACAAATATCTGGAATGCTCATTTTTTTTTTATTATCGATTTTCAAATCTCATCCCTGCCACAATAGCAAACGTGCTTGCACGGAAAAACCAAGTGCTAATATTTGAGTCCTTCGTGGAAATAGGATCTCATGGAAGTGGCTAACATTATGGTTAGCATTTTATCCCTGCTTTGTGTACATTACTGGAATGCTAAATATTCCAATAATAATGCTAAAAATAGCATTAGTCAATGGTTAGTAATCATCCCTTTCAAAGAAACACAAAGAATGACATCTAATAGTGAGGTAGATTATACTAATTTGTTATCTTATGAATATGAGAACTCTGCCACAGATGGAGACACCAAGGATGCTTCTAGAAAATTGACTCAGTGCTTAGTACTCCAGGGCTAACACACCTGCTATAATTACTGAGACTGTGTTTAATATGACTTGTAGCATATATAGAACTATTAACATGATTTCCAATAAAATGACACATTTCCAGCATAACGAACATTTTGCCTGTCCCCAGCATTATTTTTCTGGGTGTTTTTGTTTTTGTTTTTCCCCCAAAGGATCTCTTTAGAGTCTTCAAGTCAACTGATCTCTGCAACACTTTCCCTTTGACTACTTCCTACTGCTGGACACATCTCTTCTCTTTGGCCTCTTACCTACAACTAGCTCCTGAAATCTTTCTGCCTCTCTTATTCCTACTAATTAATCCCAATTGGATTTCCTCTACCTCTGCCTATCCTGTCACGGTTGGTATTCTCTTGAACTCATCCCTTTAAAGGTTTTGTTACCCATTCTTCCTGGGAGATCCTAGCCTTCTGTCAGAGCTTCAGCTACCATTTATAAATTGATGGCTTCTAAAACTTTAAACCCAACCCTGGCCATTCTCTGAAGTTCAAAAATTATACTTCCAACTATCTACATTTGACCTCTACCTGGTGACCAGATTCAATGTGTCAAAATCTAACATAATAAATTGAACACAAATTTAATAATTATCACATGTTCTCAATATTTTTCTTAAAAACCATCACCATTCAATCTGTACCCCAAGTTAAAAAAAAAAAAGAAAACAAAAGCTGATGTAATTTGAGTCTTCCTTTTCCCTTACCCATCACTACAAATTTCAAAATTGTTATTGAATCTTGATTCTACTTCACAAACATTCCTGGAATTTGGCTTTTAAGTACCTGTTTTAAGCAAGTCTCTCACATGCCCCACATGTCTTATCTGGCCTATTGAAAGCCTCCCATATAATTTTACAGTGGCAACTGTTTCTCTATACTTCAGTGAAGGTTGTCTTCCTGAAACACATATTAAACCATGTAGTTTCTCTACTAAAAGACCTTCCATATGACATGATGTGTCCATAAGGTAGAATCCAAAGGCTCTGATGAATATCAGGCAAAGACTTCCTAAATCCAGCTTTTCCCAACTCTCTGAGCCCATAATCTCAACTACCCTGTAACTAGTGGCCTCCAGGTCCACTGACCTTCTAAAATTCATTTGCTTATCATGCTCATTCACTGCTGCGTGCTTTTTACATGTAGTTCTTAGTCTTGAATGTTTTTTTCTGTTTCCCATCAGGTAAATGCCTGCTTACTCTTTAAGTTGTCCACTTTGTGAAGTCATATGAGACTCCTCAAGAGAATGTTTTGTTTTCTTGTCCATATTTCTACATGATTATTTTCTCTCTTAAAGCATTTTTCTCACGGTGTTGTAATAATCTATTCACAAGTGTCTACCTATTTGAAAGGTGTGTTGTAGTCATGTTTGCACCCCCATTGCCTAGCATTGAATGGATTCTCTAAAGTTGCATGGTCAGTAAGTGGCTAAACTGAGATTTGAATCCTGGTCTTCTAATTCTATATCCAGACCCATTCCCATTAAAATGTGCGGCCACTCGGTTCAGGGCTCCTTCTTCCTTTTTGGCTTCTACTCCTAGTTACCCAGTATCTTTTACTCTCTCTGTGTGCTTGCTACTACAAAAAAAAAAAAAAAAACATACTTGGATTCTAATTCTTCAGGATTATACTCAGTGACTCCATTGCAGTGGTTATAAAGGCAAAACTTTCATAATAACTTAAATCATTCTCCTTATGTAAGCACCTAGATATAATTCACAGCCTGTATTCATGGTTAAAATGTATGTGAATAGGTATTTTATGCACTTTATTTATACATGGAATGGGTCATTTTGACCAGCCTGATGAGGCACAGACACATGTTCCTTCTCCTACATATGTATTTTCCTCAATAATATATGACTGAATGCTTTTATTTGGTGACTGGGAAATGTTGTGATCATTATTAGGTGGAGAAGGGACACTTAGGGACACATCAAAGGGATAAGGATGAAGAAGAGATTAGAATGATGCCTATACTTTTTCTGGCTTCTTTAACTGGGTAAGTAATACTGGATAGAGATTAGAATGAAGTAGGGTTTTTGTTTGCTTTTTAAGTCTATATTTGTTTATACCTATAGAATGTGATATATTAATAAATATCACAGGTCTGGAAATACTTGGGTAACATTTACCTACACTATATCCTGTCCTTATTAGTAAGATTTGATGTAGAGTAGGTTTTAGGCAAATATGCTCCTATACATAGAAGGAAATAATGTCTGGCCCCACAGAAAAGACATAGCAGTTGGGAAACTACAATGTGCCTGAGACATATTGACCTTTGCCAGCCTCAAAAGCATGTACCAGAGCACAGCAAAATTCGTACTTATGTATGCACAAAAAATGCCTATATAAATATATGTAGAGAAAGACAGATACCTACACACCACTACATAAAGTAGAATGTTTAATATATAATGTACAATGTATAACATAATACATAGCAATATTATAATATTGTATATTATAAATATCCCTTTGAGGTTTATAAACATGTATGTATATTTACAATTTTAATATACAACCTCCAGAAATATATATGATATATGTAAATAGGTTTATGAAGGTATATTGAATGGATTTTCATCTTTTAAGAATACTATGCTTTTTTTTTTAACCTAAATGATGGTCTTTGGAGCAAATGAATATGTAATAATAGTGATTTATCTAACTTCTCGAGGTTTCAATTCCTTTTATTTACAATGAGAGAATGGGATTTTAAGATATAAATATCTGGTTTTGAAAATTTATTACTCTAAGAGAAAAATCTCAACAACTAAGACAATGGAAGCAAACAAAAAACATACTTTGGTCCTTTAGAAACCTCTTTGACATTTGAGCAGTCCAGGGAGGATTGTATGTCTTGCTAAACTTGCAATTACAAGAACTGCAAATACTTCTAGATTTGTTTTGGCATGAAATACAGTACATTTCTTTTACCAACTTTGACTACCCAGTGAAGTCTAGACTCTAAAATTCTTCAACGTTCATATTTGCTGCCTGAGGAAAAACGCATGGGTAGAGCAGGGAATGAGAATATGGCATTTAATTATTAAATCAATACATGTGTCTGACTTGCAGAAGCTAGGTACAATTTAAATCTGGTTAAAGAAAGTCAATCAACCATTCTCTGGATCTCTGAAAGCTTGCAATCATACCTTTTGCATTTGAAGGCTCTTGAAGGCTACAACAGTCTAGTGTATATCTAATTAACTAACTAGAAATGAAAACATTACATTTGCATTGGGCACACTATTTGACCTTTTTCTTTTGAACTTTTCAAACAGTTATTGTATAATAGTATGAGACATTTTCTTTTTACATAGTCATATAGAGATTTTACAGATCTTATATAAACTCATGCAGGATGAGAGAAAAAAGTTAGTGGTTTTTCTTTCTCTTTAGTGTGTAAATCATTTATATTTAATTCTTTGTTTTACCTTAAGAATCTGATGATTTTGCTATGAGATTTTTTTAGACATATCTATATTAATTAATTATAACAGCTGTAATTAATGATATTGTTTTAATGTGAGCTTGACATTATGCTATACATTATCTCTAATATTCACAAAAATCCTAAAACGTGTGTATTATTATGGTACCTATTTTACAGAACTTTCTATGTAATCTTCCAATGTTATACATCCTATAAATATTGCCATTAGACATTGAATACAAAACTTTTACAGACCTCAAAGCTCACTCACATAATCTCCCACCGCAGGGGCTTGGTGTGCTTACTGTGCATCCTTAGATGCATATTTTGGTCTCTTCTAGTGCATGGTTAAATGGAAGGAGAATCTAATTTCCAATTGTAGCCACAGAAGGTGGAAGAGTTGTTTTTCATACCACACTGAAGTCAGTTCAAGAAAATTCTTATTAGCTAATTTTCCTGTTATTGCTACAGGAAGTTTTTTTTTTTTTTTCTTTAAATCTCAGAATCACATTTTACATGTGTCTAGAAGGATGTTCTTACTGAATTTTCTTCCACTTTCATAGCTTCAAGAGTGAGAAGTATGCGAGAAAGCTACAGGCTTGCTTAAAACTCACTCTATGTGTTGTTCTGATCCTCCAGTGAAAGGCCACAGAAGGAACAAACGTGTATTCTTTTTTCATTTTAGAAGAGTCCACTCTCCACTTGCTCAACAGATTTGAAAAATCCAGCCAAATGCCTACATAGGATAGTAGGATTTTGGTAATGTTTGCATAGATTCTCTCTCTCTTTGAGTTAAGCAGAAACTACTCTGTGATATGGGAAAAATTTATTTCAAACTACATAACTGGTCAGAAATGAATAAAACATAAATTATTGTAAGGGTATTTTCTCTTTAAGGCAAATGAAGGTAAAGAGCTTGACTTAATTCAATGCAGACAATAAATCACACTTATGTTCTGAGTGACTTTCTTAGAGAATCCTTAGGGGCTTCACAAACATTAAAAATTCTTAACAGCAACATCAAACATCAGTTACTTTGGTTTAGATTTTAAAACAGAAATTGATTTATCATTTAAGATATCCAGCGGAGATTGCTTCTGAGTTCATGAAAGCTGATGTTAGAGGTAGATATGCTGTATGACCAACAGCTGCTGATCTAGGCAAAGACTTTTATAGTTTCCAGGAAATCACAAAGATGCTTCCATAACAACTCAGGCATTAACCAAACCAATCTGAGAGAGTTGAATATTAGAATTTAAATATACAGTTATTAGTGTAGAGAGCAGTTTGTACAAGTGTCTTGGAACTATCTTTATCTGTCGTTTTTACTGTTATTGCTACTGTTTGTATAGAACCCCAAGTGCCCAGAGTACCTTGAAGATGATGTAAAAAAATAATAAAACAAAATACTTATTGCAAATTCAACCTTCTCATTATGGTTTCAAGTATCACACCTTTCCTAATCAACTCAAAGGCATACATATATGGAGCCATACATAATGAAATATTGTAGAGATCAGTTCCTATATTCTCAGTCTCACTAACAATAACTGTACTTGATGGTCTGGGTAGTTTTTGTGAACACCAAAGATTTTTAGGAGGGCATAAAAAGTAGAAGATGTTTTCCATCTATTCCTTAACAAAATTTACTTAACAAGAAATAGTTTTCTTAAGAAAACAATATAAAGAGAAAAGGTAGAATAAAAAAACAATAAAATAATAAATAGTGTGGCATTCACATTTGGACAAATTCTCAAGATGTTAGGAAGAAAATAAAAACATGAATATACACGGTCCTAGGTGTTTGAATAGTTCAATTCCAACACCTAGAATACTCCACATTTATCGAGAGGCGGATAAGAAAGAAGAGAGCAGAAAATTATAGAAGCAAAAAGTTCATGTCAATAAGAAAGAATTAGAAAGAGAAATTTCATATCAACTTAGGTTATAGGAGATGGAAAAAGGACAATAATGTGTGGCATAGAAAATGTTATCTTATTTAGGCCTAATAATCCATAAAACCACTAATTAGACTGCAATCACCCTGAGGAGAAGAACCCTAGTGATTACTAGCATAATATCCAACACAAAATAGGTAAAATGAGTGATTACCTAATGCTTGTTAAATAAAATGGGGATAATAATTCGTTGGTTAAATCCCTACAAATCCAGTTATCTTTACACTAAGATAAAAGTTCCTTTGGAATGAATAATAGTTTCAACAAATGGTTCTGGGACAACTGGATAATTGTGTTCAAAAGAATGATGTTGTACGCTTACCTCATATTACATACAAAAATTAGCTCAAAATATAAGACCTAATATAAGAGCTAAAACTCTTAGAAGAAAACATAGCTGCAATTCTTAATGACCTTGGATGAGGTAATGGTTTCTTAGGTGAGACACCAAGAGCAGAAGTAACAAAAGAAAAAAAAATAGATGAATGGTATTTCACCAAAATTAAAATCTTTTGTGCTTCAAAAGACACCAATAAGAAAGTAAAAATACAACCATGGAATGGGAGGAAAATTTTGTTAATAAAATACATGATAAGATATTTGTATCTAGAATATATAAAGAGACTGCAACCCAATTATAAAAAAGACTAAGAACTATTTTTAAAAGTGGAAAGCATATAAATAGATATTTATCAAAAGAAGATATACAAAGGGCCAATAAGTATATAAAAAGATGCCCAATATCGTTAACCACCATGGAAATGTAAATCAAAACCACAATGAGATACATTCATTAGAATGACCAAAGTTAAAAGACAGATAACAAGTGTAGATTAAGATGTAAAGATCTTGGAGAGCTCGAAGAAGGACCTCTTTAGTGGATGTTTTGGTCAGTCTGATGACTACATGACGTGGTGTCTTCCTATTTGGTATGAATTTCCCAGGGGTTCTCTGAGCTTCTTGAACCTGTATATCTAGGGTTTTGGCAAGGCCTGGGAAATTTTCCTCAATTATATTTTCAAACAGCTTATCCAACCCTTGCTTGTTGTCTTTAACAGATTCAAGTAGACCTTCCATACGATCCAGCAATCCCATTATTGGGCATCTACCCAGAAGAACAAAAGTCATTCTATAATAAAGATACTTGCACCCGAATGTTTATAGCAGCATAATTCACAATCGCTAAGAGGTGGAAACAACCCAAATGTCCATCAATCCATGAATGGATTAGTAAAATGTGGTATCTTTATACCATGGAGTATTACTCAGCTATAAGAAATAACGATGATACAACATCTCTTTGGTTCTCCTGGGGAGAGTTGGAACCCATTCTACTAAGTGAAGCATCCCAAGAATGGAAAAATAAG
>CM052444.1:52948501-52988591 GCA_028533085.1 Varecia variegata | reverse complement strand
AAAAAAAAAGATGTAAAGAAATTCTACTCATCATACACTGCTGGTGTGAATGTAAAATGATGCAGCCATTTTGCAAAACTATCTAGAAGTTTCTCATAAGGTTAAACATAGAGTTACCATTTCACCCAGAAGTTCTACTCCCAGGTATATACGCAAAAGAAATGAAAACATATGTCCACACAAAAACTTGGACATGAATGCTTGTAGAACCATTATTCATAGTAGTAATATTAATTCATAATAATAAAAAGGTAAAATCTCAGATGTCCATCAATTGATGAATGGATAAATACAATGTGGTATATTTACACAATGAAATATTATTTGACAGTAAAAATGAAGGAAGTATTGACACATACTACAACATAGATGAATCTTGAAACTTCAAAGTTAAAGAAGCCATTACCAAAGATTACACATTGTATTATTTCATTTATAAGCAATGTCCAGAAAAAACAAATCTATAGAGACAGAAAGTAGATTAGTGTTTACCTAGTGTGGGGGAGAAGTAGAAAGTAGCTGTTTAAAAGTATGGAGCTTTGGGGTGATAAAAATGTTCTGAATTGATTATGGTGATGTTTGTATAACTGTGAATATAGTGAAAACCACAGAATTGGATATTTTAAATTTGTGCACTGTATGGCATGTGAATTATATTTCAATTATGCTATCTAAAAATAAAACAACATTAATGCATTGTACATATTTCAATGAGTTTGAATAATCTCTTCTGTGTGAAAAGGAAAAGCAGATGCAAAATCTGAAAAGATTATCAATGGGTATTATCCTAAAAATAGAAAAGTCATTATAAATGAACTGCTCTAGAAAATGTTTGCAAATTTTCCAAAAAGTAACATAGTCCAACATGTTAATTGGTCCCTCCTTTTCAAGCAGATTTACAGTAAAATAAAAAACAAGAAAAAAAGAAAAATTTTTCATGACATTAATCTGCCTTGGCTAGTGTTTCATAAATTTTTTATTAACTATAAATAGGGCTGGCCAAATCATTCAGAGGACACATAAAAGTATCCATCACCACCTGCAGAAAAACGAGTTGCTATGGTGTCTGACTGGATTATAGGAATCATCTTAACAACAACAACAACAAAAAGTTCATGAAAAAATATAATTAAAAGATAAATTAAAAAATGTAAACTTTATTTCTCAGTATAAGCTCCATAAAGGTCAAGAAATTTTTATAAGCGACAATACTGGCCATGTAGGCCAACTTTAAAGAACTGAGGGTTCCTATCAATGAAGTCTTTTTTACATTGTTAACAAAGGAAAAATGGGTGCCCTTTACAGATCTTTTATGATTAGAAGACAAAAAGAAATAAGAATGAGCTAAATCAAGACTGTAAGTTGGATGCTTAATGATTTTCCATTGCAACTCTCCCCAAATTGACTTCATTTGATGAGAGGAAGGAGCAGGAGCATTGTTGCGGTAAAGGACTGTCTGGTGAAACTTTCCCGGTCATTTTTCTGCTAACCCTTTAGCTAACTTTCTCAAAACATTCTCATAATAAGCAGATCTTATCATTCTTGGGCCCTCCAGAAAGTCAACCAGCAAAATGCCTTGAATATCCCAAAAAACATTTTCCGTGGCCTTAGCTCTTGACCAGTCTGCTTTTGCTTTGACTGGACCACTTTCACCTCTTGGTAGCCATTGTTTTGTTTCGATTGTGCTTTGTCTTCAAGATTGTACTGGTAAAGCCATGTTTCATCTCCCGTTACAATTCTTTGAAAAAAAAAAAAAAAATTCTTCAAGATCTCAATTCCATTTGTTTAAAATTTCCATTGAAAGTTCTACTCTTGTCTTCAGCCAATCTGGGCACAATCATTTTGCCACCCAGCTAGTGGTAAGTTTGCTCAACTTTAATTTTTCAGTCAGAATTTTATAAACTGAACCAATTGAGAGGTCTGTTGCATTGACTATTGCTTGTCCTGGTAATTGTCAGTCCTCTTCAATGAGGCCGTGAAAAGATGAATTTTTTTCATCACAAATTGATATGGGTACCCTGCTGCCATGGGTTTCATCTTCAGCATTGTCTCATTTCTTCTTAAAATGAGTTATCCATTTGCAAACTGCTGATTTCTTTTGGGCATTGCCCCCATAAACTTTTCATAATACATCAGTGATTTTATCATTCTTCTACCCAAGTTTCATCATATTTTTTTATATATATATATTTTAATTCTTGCTTCAGTTTTAGCAGAATTCATGTTGCTCTGATAGGGGCTCTTTTCAAATCAATGTCTTATCCTTCTTAGTGTCTCAAACTAGATTCTGTTCAGATATGTTAAAACAAGTGAGTATAAGTTTATTTTGTTGCAAAAAATTTAAAATCTTTGCAGTTTTTTCATAATACACATTTTTCTTGAACTTTTTTAAGTCCCCTGGTATAATGTGTGGTATATAAATATATATAAATGAGTGATTTACCAGGCAATTAACATGTTTATCTAGCACCAACAATGAAGTAAAAAGTACACTTTTCTTCTTTCTCTCTTTTTTTTCTCCCAGTAAATGTTTGTTGTGAAAAACATTGTACTTGGTGCTATAGGATAGGCAAAGTTGAATATAAAATGATGTCTTGGGTACTTACACAAATGTATAATGGATTATAAGATATAGCATTTATATTTTGTGATGTAGCTCAGAACAATTTAGCTTGAAATCATGATATGGAAATCTTAACATACTAGAACACAATCTAAAAGAGGAATCTTGAGAAGATTTTTAGACTAAACTATGTTATATATAATTAGTGCATAAGAGTTCGTATTTATATTTGGCAGAGGCCCTCATTCTTCCACTTAGAGCCTACTGATTCATACTTGACACACACTTGTAAAAAGCCTCCTTCCTTCCTTCCTTCTTTTGTCCTTTCTTCCTTCCTTTCTTCTTCTCTTCTTTTTTTTTCCTTTCTTTTTAGCTTTCAGTGTATTGGAAGAATAAAATTAAAAGTGGGGATAATGCAGTTAAATTAATTCCTACACACAGTGGCATATAAGACCTGATCACCTGATAATGAGATAACTGGAAAAAAAAATCTGACAAACATGCATAAATACCATAAAACATAGTTACTTTGAACCATGAAGTGCAGGAAAATATATACATATGTCTGTTTGCAGATAAAGAATTAATAGTTAAAATAACATGCTACCAAGTGTTGGAACTTAAATGGTAAATCTCAATATTTGACAAATTTCTTTATAAGACAACTCACTTTCTAACAAATATAGATAAGTGAGGTGTCATAATTTTGTGGGCAGGTATAAGTGTGTATATTCTACTAATAAACTCAACCCTTCAATGAACTACTTCCAATGAATGGAATAGTTTATTATATACAGATATAATGTATAGCACTACATTAGAATTCTTCAATATATTATTTTATTGCTTTTATTTTCATGTTTACTGGGTAAAGCTTAAAATAATGGCTCAGTTAAGATAATTAATGTTGAATTACAGTGGAAATCCAATTGAATTACTTGTGACATTCGCATTAATACTAAATGAGTTCACTGTGATTAATGCTGTTAAATAGATACTAGAGGAATTAATATTGATTAGACAATTATTTTAAAGTGTTACTGTTTATTGAAATTTATACCAACTTGTTTTTTGAGTAAACCTTTCTTTATTGGCAGGGTTCATTGCAAGCTGTGCAATCACTCTGGGAGCCTGAATGGTGGGCACAGTTGTGTTTTGGTTTCCTTTGGTTTCTTTCATTACATGATGAGTGCGATGCGCACTGTCTGGGGAATGGACATGCTTAAAGATTTGACTCGGGGGGATGGGGGTGGGGGAGAGGATGGGTGTATACCTGCGCACTGTCTGGGGAATGGACATGCTTGAAGCTCAGACTCGGGGGGTTGAGAGGGGCATGGGCAATATATTTAACCAGAACTGTTGTACCCCCATAATAAGCTATAATAAATAAATAAATAAATAAATAAATAAGATCATGAGAATGGACAAAAAAATAAAAATAAAAAATGAAATGACAAACTGTGAAGCTTTCTTTTACTCTACCCTCCTCGGTGGTGGGCTTCCTACGGTCCCCTAATATTCCAACATTTTTAATAATACAGAACCTTTCTTTTAAGTTTTCCCAGATTCAGTGCCCTGAATCCTGTGTGTGGTTGTTCAAGTCCTACCTGTTCTTGAGTGTTACTCAAGTCCAGACACCTGTATGACACCTTCTCTAGCCACTCAGTACTTTATAAGTACTTTATAACTTCTGGAACATTCACATATCGTTTGATATTTAGAATGTGATATCCTAATACAATGTTCACATTTTAATATGTATGTATATAAATGTATCACGCATAAATATTTTCAGCACTGATTTCACCATGTTTTTACATAACATGGTCTAATTTTATGCAAATAAGGTCCAAGAGCATATCTGACCCTCAATATGTTCTGTGAAAATGTGTAAAAATTAATGCTGTCAGGTAGTTAGTTATACAAGGATTTTGCAGATATTTTTGAAAAATAAACTAAATAAATTAATGAGAGTGCAACTGTGAAAATAAAACATTTTCATGCAGAGGCAGTTATTACATATTAGCAGAAATATTTCTTTTTGATAAAACTTGTAAGCACATTATTTTCATCAAATCCTGATAGCAGGGGAAGTGTTTCCAGAATAACATGAGAGCATTGAGGATTACCTTCTGTACTATATCAGTCAGGATTCAAAACCAATTTTATGTGTATATGTGTCATAAACATGACACATAAATGTATATGACATATATATGTATATGACATATGCATTTGTCATATGACAAATGTATATGACATATCCCTAAGAACTAGGAATTGGCTCTTGATTGTGGGGACTAAGAAGTTTGAAATTTGTATGACAGGCTGGCAAGCAGGAGTTAATGCTTTAGAGTTGAGGCAGACTTTCTTCTCTGGGAGACATCAGTTTTTGCTCTTAAGGCCTTCGACTGATTAGATGAGGCTCACCCATATTATCAAGGGAAATCTCCTTCATTTGAAGTGAACTGATTGTAGATTTCAGCCACATCTACAATGTACAGTAATGTCAGTAATGTACAGTAATCTAAATGTACAGTAATATAAACAGTAATGTCTAGATTAGTGTTTGAATAACTGGATATTATAACTTAGCTAAATTGACACATAAAACTTACCTTTACCCCACAATGGCAGTGTACCTGATTGGTATAGAAGCCTGCCTGTCTGTCTGCCTTTCCTTCCTTCCCTCCCTTCCTTCTTTCCTTTTTTCCTTCCTTCCTTTTTTTCTATCTTTTTAAATTTATTTCTCTTAATATAATTATTTTAGTTTTTTTTTTTTTTTTTTTTTGCCCTAGTCCTTCCTTTTTTTAAATACCTTTTTATAGATGTTAAGGCCTTAATGTTGGCAACTTGGCTTTTGCCAACCAGGGTAATTTTTCTCAGCAACAGATATAATTGTCTGTTTTTCTCAGCACCCCTTTTTCTTTCTATGGTCAGGGACATTTTGATATTTCTTCCATAAATAGTTATATCATTCATTACAACTATTGTAAAGAAAAGAGACATCACTGTTTAGCTTCTTTATGTCATTAACATCACAGGAAGTACTGATGAGAGTAGTGGATAGGTATAACAATCAAATGATGAATAATCTGTACCAGAAATGGATAAAAGGTACTTTGATATTTTGAACATGAGAGTAGTTTTGGTTGCATAAGATAATTAATGCCAATAATTAATTGCTTCCCCTTTACAGTTGTATTTTGGACTTCAGATATTTTCTTATAAAAGCTTGAGAGTCAGAGCACTTTGCTTATCAAGGTATATTTTCAGGTCAAGCTTCATATATGGACTGATTTATATTTTTCATTGATTTCTTTTTTCTCCAGTCTTCAATAGATTTGCTGAAATTAAGTATGTTTCCCCACATAATAGAGTTCTTCTGGAAAATTTTGAAATACATTTATTGTTCCCAAAGGAAAAAACGCAATCACTCACACAAATACTCTCTGTTTGTGTCCGTGTATAATTCCTCAATTTAACTTCAAGAAATGTTTACTGTATTTCCATAGATACCATGGTTTATTGCATTTTTCTAGCCAGGAGTATATTTAAACTGAAAGTAGTTTGTCTTGGTGTCATGACAGAAAACTGTTATTTCCCCTGTCTTTGCGTGATCTTGATGCAGTGAATAAAAAGATTAGGAAAAAAAAAAAAAAGAACTATAAGTGGAAAAACCCAAAAGGTAATGCCTCCAAGCCCTACACAATAATAGAAATATCTATAGAAAGAGGCCATTCAATGATTATGCTCAATTTCAATCAAAATAACCAGCACTGGGAAGTGGAAAAATTTGTAATACATCTCTAAGATTTGGATTATGTCATAAGTCCTGGTTATAAAATATATAAAATCAGTATCAGTCTAGTCCACAAGGGAAAAATATTTACAACTTTTTAAAAAAGAATAAACTGAAGAACATGGAAGCAAGACTGCTCCCTTTGAAAGCAGGATTCTTATCGCCAAAGGATAACTGCATTCGCTACAAATCTTATAATATCTTCCACGGCACATGTGCAATAGCTGATCTTAAAAGATACATAGCATTATGTGGCTGAGTATCTTTGGGAAACATCCAATGCCTAAAGTTAAAATATAGTTTGAGGCTTATCAGGTGATATTTATGGCACATCTTGTTAGAAGGGGAAATTATCATTGCCTCCATTAGTGATTAGTGCACCAGAAGTTAAACCTTTTATGCCTTAAAGAATTCATTCTGTTATCATTAGCTTATTATTATTTCATACTCTTCCTTTAGTATTATCAGTATACTGGCTAATTTCATTTCATCAAGTTAATGTACTAGCTGCTATTGCTATATTTCTCCCTATTGTAGCCTAAATTAGAATTTTTCCTAAAACACCCTGGTGAGTGAGTCAAAAAGAAAGTTTCTTTTCATTTTCTTATTATTCTTTTCTTCAAAAATAAGTGAATGAGGATTTGCACCTTTTGTTTATTTCTTTGCTAAGTAGGCAAAACTGTGCTTTGCCAATATCATTTAGATATACAATGTATATAATTTAGATAATGCCGCCATTATCACCATTACCAAATCCTTTTTATTTTATTTTATTTTTTTTGGAAGGAGTGTGAATCATTATACCCACTTTTGTAGAAAAGGTAGTCTCTGCCATTATGTGCCTTAAGACTTTTCTCACAGCTGTAGTAAGATTGTCTTCTTTAGACAAAATTAGCTTTCAATCTTCCTTGGATATTCATGTTCTGGAGTACAAATCATTTATTATTAATGATTTTTAGCCTTCTAAAAATGGTATTATTAAGTTAAGCAATAGGACAGTGCCCAGGATGATAGGTAATATCACCCTCAAAACAATCACTGCATGAAATGTGTGATGTCCAATCACCTCACATGGGGATATCATTGCTAATATTTCCAGTCCATTTTTTCTTTAGTTAGATGTAAAAAACGAATTTTGTACATTAGTTGTGTTTTTATATCGTTTATAAACCTGTGTAGAGATATTTTTAAAATATAATGTATTGCCCAAAAGTCTACAGCTATTGACATGTATGACACATATTTTTAATTTTCAAGAAAATCCAGTCTCCGTAGCATAGTTTATGAGGCTTATTGTTACCTGGCCCCAGCCTCTACCTTCAGTCCCTGCCCTCACTTTACCTCCTTGCCCCCCAGCTCTGGTGTTGTCCAGCCACATGGATTCACGTGCATTTCCTGAAATCCGAGGTTCTCCCTGCATTCTGGCCTCTGTATATGCCATTCTTTCTGGGTATAACATTCTTTTCCCTCTGTTTTCAGTGGGTTAATTCCTTTTTATCCTTAGGTGTAAGAATGGACGTAACTTCCTCAGAAGAGTGTTCTTTGTCACATTAAGCCTGGGTTAATTGTGTCACCTTGGTCTTCCCAGAGCCTTTTGTACTCACCGGTGTTACAGAACTTATCTCATGAAATTGGAGGCCCCTTGTGTGCCTTCATAGTTAACTACTCTATACCTAACCCTTAGGTCCCCAGACGTTGTAGATAGGAAATAACTATTGATTGAATGAAAGAAAGAATGAATTGTCTTTGCTTTATAGCGTACTATATGCTATACACATGAACATGTAATGTTCTTTTTCTCTATTTTTATAATAAAAAATATTATAATGTCTCATTCTCATTTCCATCTCACCTCTTTATTTTGATGTGTTATCTAAAAGTGTTTTGAAGCCATGACTATGGGAGGTCTCACCCTGGTCTATGCTGATCACAGATTAAAAAATACAACTTAATGAAATGTTTTCAGAAACACATAGTAATATTTTTGGAAAGGTTTTTTGCCTCCTCTTTTATCCAATTAATGAAGCATTTGTATCCATGGTACCCCTGCTGTTAAGTGGTTAGCTTTCTCCTTTAGCTTTAATTAAGTGTCTTCAGTTAAAGAAGACTTTTTAAATTTGTTTTTAATCACAAACAAGTGAAAAATATCTGAATTCCCCTGAGGAATTTTCCTAAGTTTTCCAACTACATTTAAACAAAATAGGTAGCTGAAGCCATGCACCTATCTCTCACATTCATGGACTTGACTTTCTGGAATATTTGCTGAAATTTTTAGTCACCGGGAACTACCTGACTATAAAAATAGGGAATTTCACATCAAAACACTTATTGCATGAAATGGAACTGCTACTCACATTGAATTTAGCTAACATACTGTTGATAGAAATGAATCTACAAAAGAGGACACTTTAATTAGAGACAGAGCAATCTACAAAGAATTTCATAAACTATTTTTGAGGGTAAGTTGCTTCATATTGCTCAGTTTCATATGTTTTCCCTTCTTTATAAACATGGAAATTCTATAGTTCTTTCTTCCAAGAAAAGAGAAAAAAAAAAAAAACTAAATACTGTGACATTGCCCTACTGTTTGTAAACTCTTGAACTTTGTGATTCTTGATTAATGAATTGTGTTGAGTATGAAAATAAATGAAATATTCTATTTCCTCTACATCCTAACACTACTCAGGTAGAATGAAAAGCCTGAACATTTACATTTTAAGACCACTAACAGTTGTGTATGATATTTATATAATAGACTAGTTTCTGGGCTTTTTTAAAATAAATATAATTTTAATGAAATCATAATCAAGTTTTAATCATACATTTCCTTTGTACCCAATACATATTCAAATCATATAAAATTATACACAAAATGTTTAAGATGAATTTGGCTATAACTTCAGATGAAAATAATTGAAAACTACCCAGATGTGGCTTCTAAATAGTCCATGTGTTCTTTGTTCTGGTAGTGCCAATATCTTTTAGGAATTTATAATACTGTATTCCTTAAATGAAAAACTTCATGTTGTAAATCACTAATCTAAAATTCATTATTCTACACTCAGATGCATTTTGGGATCATTTATAACTGATCTTTTCTAGGGAACTGTTAGGTATGTTGATAATCTGTGCATCTCAGATATTATTTCTATAATGTTCTCTCCTTTTCTCCCTAATTGTCTTGAAATATTGGTTTATTCTTGCTTTCTCAACTTCTTTACTATTCTCTTCTCATTAATCGATCCAATTTTTGTTTTTTGTTCTTCATCATCTTTAACCTTCCTGACTATTTGGCCCTGTGGAGTACCTTTCTCAATGAATGTCTCCCCCCTTGACCTCAATAACACTACTTTCTCATGATTTTATTATTCCACTTTACTGGCATCTCTTTATTCATATTCTTCTGAATCATATGGATTCCCAGAGGTTTTATTCCATACTTTTTTATTGTCATGTGCTTACTATATTTGGACTAGACCACCATTTAGTCAAAGCAAATGTAGGAAATAATGTTAGCTCACAGGACAAGTCCTGGAAAATGTTAGGCAAGTTGTCCAGGCCCCAACCACATTAATATATTCAGAATAGAACTGAAATCTGAAAAAAGCATTAGAGTGCTAATCAGAAACTGATCCAGAGGCTCGACCACAAAAAACATGCTTACCACAACAGGGCTTAAAGGGAAGTGGAGGACCTGTGTCATATTTGACACCAAGCTGAGAGCAGTAGCACTAATCTCAGATTCCATATTAATATGTATGAGCTCGTGATGGGCTGCCAATCATAGCCAAGAATGATGTAAAATTTAAATAGGGTTAAGTTTGCTGGCTGAAAATAAAATTGTAAGGTTTGAGATGATGTAAAGACTCAGACCTCTTCTCTAAGCACACCTCATTTTGTCTATTAGCCTTCAAAATTGCTTCCATTATATATTACCATGTAACAAACCACCAACTCTAAGTGACAAAACAAAATAACCATTTTTTATCTCTCATAATACTGTGGTTTGACTTGAATAAGCTGGGTAGCTATTATGCTCCATGTTGTTTCAGCTGGTGTACAGTCATCTGGAGCCCCCACTGGACTGGGATATCCCACACGGCTCACTCTTGTGACTAGCAGTCGGTGCTGGCCGTCTGTGAGCAGCTCAGCAGGGTCCATCATCAAGAGTGTCTCAGTTCCCTTCCACGTGGCCTTTGCATGGAGTGAGGCTTTCTCACAGCATGACGACTGGTTTCCAAGAGGAAATGTTTTAAGATTCTGATAAAGCAGAATCCCTAGATCTCTTAACACTCAGACTCAAAGTTACACATTGTCATTTTGTTTCATTCTCTTGATCAAAGCAAGTTAAAAGGTTAGCCTGTGTTCCAGGGAAGGGCAATAGACTTCCCCTCTCAATAGAAGTAATAAGAAATTTACAGTCATCTTTAATCCACTATAGGTATATAGCAGAGAACTCTATATTCTGAACCTACCATCTAAACATTGTATTCCCATATTTTCAGAGTGGACTAAAATTATATAATATAACATTTGAGGAGGAACCACATGACACTGCTGAATCATTGAGCATATTGTCAATTAAAATCATCTCGATTTAAAAAAAATATATGTACATCTGCTACTTGCTATAAACATGCTATGTTTTTTTTTAATTTTTGAATATATGTTGGATCAATATCTTGTGCTTCTTTCCAAAAATCATTTGTGATGAATTTTTGGCATAACTAATCATCACTGAGCCGATGCTATCGAGTAAGTGACATGAATATATATTCATTAACTGTAATATTTAAAATACATCAAATATATTAGCTATATTGTAGAGTGCATTGTCTATTCTAATAGCTATAAATCTCAGACCATTGAAATATGAGTATGTTTTACAAAGATATCTAAAAAGATAATGTAAAACAAAAATTAAATTTACATTTTCTTATTTTCTAGACTATGACATATGTTGTCATTATCTTCTTATTATTTTTTCTATCTCATGTCTACCCTGACCATTTACTTAAACATCCATTTTAGAGATTAAAGGGTATACATCAATTTCAAATAATATGTAAAATATATTTCTGTGGTAAGTAGAAAAACTCTTAAAAAGATAACACAAACTTCACATTTCCAGAGATTATTTTCACCATTTGAAATTCCTTTAAAGTACAAACTTTGATTTAGATTTAAATTCTATTTCTTACGTATGAATCATTGAATTAATGAGGAAGCTGAAATCAAGAGGACAATTTTCAAGCTGTGAAATGGCTTCTTTAATTATTTCCCTGTAGGATGGGTCTAAGGAGAATTTATTCTACCCATAAAGTTATTTAAGAAGGAGAAGGAGATTTTTTTCTCCTTTCTATGTGCTTTCATCATCATGGCCATATCTAAATGGCTCCTGTAAATCTAGATTTAAATGAATGTTAGAGCCAAGTTAATTTCTGTAACACCATTGGTTATTCAATTGGGAGAGATGTCAATTTTTACGTGGCTCAAATTCTTTTATTGTTATTTTAGACTTTCAGAGTATTGTTAACATAATAGCAACAAGTAAACTCACAATAAAGATCCACTTTATGAAATCAGTTAAAATAAAATTTAGGTTTTGAAGGAAATTTTCTTGAAAAATTTTAGTCCAAAGACATTAGTCCTTGAAGAACAACCTTAGTAAACTCAAATACATGAAAGCAGCCTTATAAAATAATGTGGGATTGGTGGGATTGATTGCAGTTTTGAATGTTTTTCTTTTCTTTTCTTTTCTTTTTTTTTTTTTTAAGCCAAAGCAAGAAGCTTTTTTTGAAAGGAAAAGTATACTCTCTCAAGAGTAAGAGAGCAGGCAGGCTCGAAAACAGCAACTGCACAGGGAGGATGTAGTTTTTGATCTTTTGAAGTCTCACTAATTGAGAGGAGGAATATTCAAGGTTAAGGGATTGGCTGTTGCTAAGAATTTGGGTAGTAATTCCTACAATTGGAATCCCTCCCATTTTTTATACTTTATATGTTTGTTTCAGAACTGTCATGGTGATATCAAGGGCAGAGAAATTTTCAAACCACAATGCAAATGATATTGTAATTAGCCAAAGTTCGTGTAAGGTGACAGAGATACCTGGAAAGCTGGTTGAAGCCAGTTCTTGCCTGTGGTTATTTTTTTTTTTTTTTTAATTTCAGGGTACTATGAGGGTACAAACATTTTGGTTACATTTTATGTCTTTGCCTCACCCAAGCGAGGATTAGAGGCATGCCCTTCCCTCTACAATACTCACTGCATCCATTAGTTGTGACTTTACCGCCCCTCCAACCCCCTAATCCCTGGAGAATATTACTACGGTTTGAGCACCATAGTGTTAATCAGTTAGTGCCAATTTGATGGCAAGTACATGTGGAGCCTATTCTTCGATCTTGTGACACCTCACTTCAGATAATAGGCTCAAGCTCTATCCAGGAAAATGTAAGTTGTGCTAGATCACTGTCGTTTCTTATAATTGAGTAGTATTCCATTGTATACATATACCAAATTTTAATAATCCACTCTTGAATTGACAGGCACTTGGGTTGTTTCCACATCCCTGCAATAGTGAATTGTGCTGCCATAAACATTCGGGTGCAGATGTCTTTATTATAGAATGTCTTTTGTTCCTCTGGGTAGATGCCTAATAGTGCTATTGCTGGATTGAATGGTATTTCTATTTTTAGCTCTTTGAGGTATCTCTGAATTCTTTTCCGCAGAGGTTGCACTAATTTTCAGTCCCACCAGCAGTGTAAAGAGTGTTCCTGTCTCTCCATATCCTCGCCAGCATTTGTTGTTTTGGGATTTTTTGATAGAGGCCAATCTCACTGGGGTTAAGTGATATCTCATTGTGGTTTTGATTTGCATTTCTCTAATAATTAGAGATGTTGAGCATTTTTTATGTGTTTGCTGGCCATTATTCTGTCTTCTTTTGAAAAGTTTCTGTTCATTTCCTTTGCTCATTTATAAATGTTTTTCTTATTTAAAGCCAACCAATTGACTAGAACTAATAACAATTCCAAAATATGTATGCTCTTACATGCTTTTATGATTTAAAATAATTAAATCACTTTTCATGTGTGTGTATGTGTATGTGTGTGTGTGTGTGTGTATAGAATAATGTTCAACTGCTAGGGCTATATGGCACAAAAGATTGGTATAATCCAAAAGAGGGAAAAGTTAGAGTTTGTGACTATTATGACTAGCTTTGAGCAGTGAAAAAATAAATATTATTATTACGAAAATACAATCCCTGTTGTTTAACCTGGCTTGTACATGTGGCAAAAGAATCTGAGGCCATTAACTTTAGATTGAAGGGTACAGGCATGCCACACGACAGCATATGAAAGAATGCTAGTGTCCCATTCACAATGGTCTATTAGATGATGCCTAAAATTCTAAATGTAGCAACAGTTACTAAATACACTTGCAGGAACCCTCAAATACTTTGTAGTCTGTAAATATCATCACCCTGTTCTCTTATAAATAGGATTCTTCTTGCCACATAGTCTGGTTTTCCAAAATCAGCAAAATCCCTGCAACACCTCCACCCCCATTTTCTGCTTTCTTGGAAAGATTCTGTACCTAGATTGGTTTTCTATTCATAGAAACTTTGAATTTTCAATCTGTATTGTTTTGAAATCTAGAGGATTCATTTGTCAATTCTAAACTCTAGTTGTTACCCAACTCATACTACTTAAAAATGTTTGGAGATGCCAAAAAGTTATTTTGTAAAGTGTTAGTATGTGCTAGATTGCTAGATCAACCACCAGTTAACTTTGACCTAATATCATTCAAATATGTGGGAAGGAAATATTCAAACTGTAATTTTAGTAAAAGGATTTTTTTAAAATAACTGGTAAAAAAAAATCCTGTTATGCAACAATTGTGATGATTAGCCAAATCAGTTAATGTCTAACTGGAAAGGCTGGAACTAATTGGCTGGTTCTGTGTATTCTCAAATATTGAGGAAATTTTCAGCTATACACCCACATCCACATATACAACACAGTTTTCAAGGTTTTGCCTTTTGTCTGACAGGCAGATAAGTATCTTATAAAAAATAGTAAATATTACATAAACAGACAATTACTTCCAAATATTGTAAATTAGTTATCATGTAGAAAAGAATCTTAAATTTGTTCTAAACTTCCTTCAGATATGTATTTTAGGTCAATATATCCAGAGTTAGCACTATTCATTTCTAATTACTAGAAGTGCAGTACAACTGCAAGAAGTGTGTTTCTAGCACTTTGAGCAAAATCTTCACCACTGTACATGGCAGACAAAACTGACACAAAAAAATAAATTGTGTGTACACACATTTTCACTGAAGAAACAATTTTGCAGCTACTTCTAGGTGTAGATGCAATTCAACAGCCCTGATAGCAAGACATTAAAAGCATATGAGATAATTTCTAGCATGATTTTTTAAAAAAATTAGTCATTTTTACTATCTTTATTATTTGTATATGGGACTTAAAGAACACAGTTTTGTGCATTGAATTCAATTCTATAAATAAATAAGAAATTTTATACCATTCTAACTCCAGTGTTGTTAAAATGTTACTTAAATACTTAAATGATTAAAATCTTTTTAATCATTATGCAGCTACAAAAACTTCTTTTTCCTACACTTAATTGTTAGCTAGTTCATGGATTTCAGTTTGAGTTGAGTTGAGCTGAAATTATTTGAATAGGCAGCTATCCTAGGATGGACTAAGAGTGACCGAGACAAAATGCAACGGAACTGTTCAGCAAGATAGTGTGTGCCTAGAATGCACTGACCAGAGGACTGGAGTTTAGTATTCATGAACATTGACTAAAGACAAGAAGCAATGTTATATTTTGACTTTTGAATGTTTTATGGGAACAAGTGGATGATATACTGTGATGGAGTTCTGAGAAAGTACACCCAGGTCAGAATTACGAAAGACAAACAGAGCAGAAAAATATATAGGAAAAAAAAGTCCAAATGAATTGCCCATTCAATTTCTATGTTCGGAGTTCTCAGACCAACTGAGAATGAGTTTGCAAGTATTTAGTATTTAAACAGAGTTACCAAGGAATGATATAACAGGATATGAGGTACTCAGCTGAAGTAGAAACTGTTAAATCCCTGCCCAAGTAGATACCCTTGGAAATCGTACTCCCAATTGTGCATGCTTCTCTCTTAAGAGCTGGAATCTGTGGTCATCTTCAGCACCCCCTTGTGGTGCTGGAGCCATTTGTCCCAGAGAGGATCTAAGGTCCCCACGGGGAATACAGTAACCAATCAAGGATTGTTGCCATAGTTTAAAGGCCCAGCTGCCTTAATTTGACATGGGCCAAATTACATTGTAATGTGTACTCCAGAGCTCTCTGCTCTACACCTGCAATTGCACCTTGCTTGGTTTCTTGGCCTTAATCTGTCCTGCCTTCCCCAACCCCCTACTGTTTCTCCTGAGACCCTTTGTACACAAATTCTACTCTCAATGTTCCCTTCTGGGGAAACCAGATTAAAACATCTGCCAAATAGGACTATACGAGCAACTCAATTAGAATTATCATCATAACCCAAAGACAAATATTAATTCCTTACTATGCAGATAATGCTCACCTTGCAGTTATGGTTTCCATTAGGTGTGGGGAAGTGTTTCTCAAAATATAGCATGAGAATCACATGCATCAGAAACTTTTTGGATGATTATTAACATGCAGGGGCTTTAGGCCCAGCCACATATCTACTGAATCAGAGTCCCTGAGGCTGCCACATAGAAGTTAGCATTTATTTACTTATTTGGAGATGGAGTCTCCCTCTGTTGCCCAGGATAGAGAGCAGTGGCATCATCATAGCTCACTGCAACCTCAAATTCCTGGGTTCAAGAGATCCTCACACTTCAGTCTCCTGAGTAACTGGGACTACAAATGTGCACCAATATGGCTGGCTAATTTTTCTGTTTTTTGTAGGTACAGAGTCTCATTATCTTCCTCAGACTGGTATCAAACTCCTGGCTTCAAGCAATCCTTCCACCTCGGCCTCCCAAAGTGCTAGGATTACAGTTGTGAGCCGCCGCACTCAGCCCAAGTCAGCATCTTTAAAGAAAGTCTCTAGGTGATGTTTATGCACATGGAAGTTAAAAAAATACTCTGATCTAAGTCATGTATGAGAAGCAGATTTATTTCTTAGCTCCCAGATGGTTGGAACCGCTATTTGTGGCATAGTCTAGGCTGGCTATAGCAGAGAAACCAGACAGATCTGACGTTATCTGAAAGTATACACACTGGCTGCCAGGAATGAGTCAATTTCTTAGAGATAATAGACTTGTTTAAGGCTCTTTTTAAGGATGAGGAATCCAACATCCAGAGAGGTTAAGCGATCTGCCCAATAGCATGAAAAGGCTATCTTTAGATGAAACAAAGCCCCAGCTGTCCTAATTCCCAAAACGTTGTGCGCCTCTTATCTGTGCTACCTCCTATGGCTGTTCATATTACCACTCTTGAATTAAAACAAAATTATAATAGAAACAACCACCATCACAATATTTGCAACTACAATTAATAGTTTTGCCTATTTCATATTTGCCTATGCAAACATATCTGCTTCAATGAGAAAAGATTATTTGCTTCATGTATATTTCTAGACTTCTCCCATTCATTGTGCTATACCTGTCATAGAAGGCTGATTCTGATAGCCGCAGGGGCTAGATACGGAGGGGCTGTATGTGGGAACATTTTCATATGGATGTAGCTTTGTCTAGAATACTTTAAAATATTTAGTGACTTAAATTGATAAAGCAATAGAATTATTAACTTTATATATCAAAAATATGCTTAGCATCATGTAAACAAAGCAATTATTAGCTAAATAAATTGTTCACTGTTTAACCAGTTGATTTGTCATCACATAGAAAGAGACTATTTATACACTTGTGTATATGACCACATTCCAATGACAAACACAAATGTTAGGAGGATTAGCTGTTATTTCTGAGCACCAATGCTTTGATCTCTCATTAATATACATAATCAAGTGTTGAGTGTATACTTTTTAAATTAACACGTTTATTAATTGCATTTTTTAATCTGAGCAAAAATGGAAAATCAAAATAAAACAAATAAAATTAGCAATTTTATTTTCTTACTGGTTTTGCAAAACATTCACTAGGCTCGCTTGGCAAAAGTGAATTGGCCGTTAGTTTTGATTTATTATTATAATATAGTTATAATTTTATTTATTATGAAATTAGCATTTACAACATTTAATCATTATAGTTTTAGATGAGCTTCATTCAATTAAGGCTACATTCACTTTTCACGTAGAGAAATATGATTATTTTTCTGTGTTGTTCTCTGTGATTCTTTTGGGTTTGTGATGTAGCTAGACACTGCACTGCTTCTATTGAAACGGCCACATTTAAAATGAATAATTCATGAGTTTTTGTTTTGTGTAGTTCTTAAAGTACCTCCTTGGATAAGGCATTGCGAGTGTGCTTATGGTGTTTTTCCCTCTTTTTAATGGCAACAGCAGCAAACCACATACTAACTGCAATACACAGCTATTAGATTTGGTATTTTCATGTCCAACATGGAATTTAGATGCTTTAGAGAATGTCAAGAAACTGTCTATCTCTTTAAAAACATAGCTTAATCTGATATAAATTTAAGGTGTGCAGCCAGGCCAAGTCTCATTATGAAGTAGATAGCTCTGTAAAGTGGCCATTGTAAACATACAGCAGCAATTGCCAATCTATACAAATCTACTGTACATGCCATAGGCTGCAGTGCTTACTTTTCCATCTAGTCTTAGACAGTAATTCCAGTGGATAGGACTTTTGTCTCAGTTTATACTCTGCAAACAGTTCATTTTCTAACATCAGTTTTGCTTTAGGTCTTAAGGCTCATGGCTTAGCCATGAAGGACAAAATGAAGATTAGGGCTCATTAGTATATATGCTTCCTCCTCCCTTGCATTTCTTTCCAGTTATTATTTACCTTCATTTTGAGAGTATATATGTGTATACATATATACTATATATAAATATATATACAAAATATATATATAAATACATATAGTATTTATGTGTATATATTTATTATAAAATACTTATAATTTTTAACTCATATCTAAAACAATAGGCTTTGTTTGTTTGTTTTTACTTGATGACTCTAATTTCTATGCTAAATCCATAGAATCTCCTAACTATTCCTTTAAGGGATTGTTTTATTTTGTTTTGTGCCACTTAAAATTTGTGTAACAGAATACCTGACACTGAGTAATCTGTAAAGAATAGAAATTTATTTCTCACAGTTCTGGAGGCGGGGAAGCACAAGGTCAAGGGGCAAGCATCTGTTGGGGGCCTTCTTGCTGCAACATCTCATGGGAGAAGGTGGGAGGGCAAGAGAGAGTGAGAGAGGGCCAAACTTGCCCTTTTATAATGGCACAAATCCAACTCATGAGTGTGGAGCCCTCACCTAATCACCACCTACATGTTCCATTTCTTAATACTATTACTATGGCAATTAAATTTCAACACGAGTTTTAAAGGGGACAAACATTCCAACCATAGCATTGATAAAATGACGTTTGGTACAGTAGAAAGATCTAACATTGATGGAAGATGGTCTCATTGGAGCTATGCCCTGTGATTAACATGTGTAGAATGAGGCATGTCATATCACCTTCCTCCATAATTTTCTTCACCTATAAAATAAGGATAATCAGGATGATACTTCATATGGAAGACTGGAGAATGACATAGATGTCCACACTCTAATCTCTGAAATATGAATATATTATCTTACATGGCAGAGAACTCTGATGACAGAAGAGGCAGAAGATATTCAAAGCATGAAAAAATCTCAACATACGATTACTGGCTTTGGACACAGAGGAGGAGAACAACTTGCCAAGCAATGCAGATAGTCCCTAGAAGTTAGAAACAGTTGTAAGCCTGAAGCCATCAAGGAAATGGGGACCTCAGTCCTTGAACCAAAAGGAACTGGATTCTTCCAGCGACTGAATGGGCAAGAAAATAAATTCTCCCCTAGTCTGCAGAAAGGAATGAAACCTGCTGACACATTGAAAAACTATAGGATAATGAATTTGCTTTGTTTTAGGTCACTAAATTTGTGTTTATCTGTTAATGACAGCAATAAAAACTAAATCAGTGTGGTTGGAGTAAATATTAACTATATGTGAACACATTTTTCAAACCCCAAAGTATGATTCAATTCAATAAACATTTGATAAAGGCTCCCTGAGCTCTTTGACACATGCCGGGAATATAAAGAAAGGTAAGATTTCATTCCTGTTGTCCAAAAGCTAATATTTTAGCAGAATAGACTAGCATACAAACAAATAAATCAAGGCCACTCTATGTCAAATTTGTTGTTAGAGGTGTAGTGTCAGCATCAGTGAGGAGATAAAGGAGGAAGCTTAGTTTCTATAGTCATGTATGATCTTGCATTTTTAGTTCTCATTGAAAAGCATCTTTAGATTTTTCAACAAAGCTGAAAAATGCTTTTTTCACTCTAAAATTGTATAAAAATATACTTGTGTATGAAATTCTTTTATGAAACACTTCTATGGGCCCTGGACAATCCTCCATATTTAGTTGGTTTAAAATAATTTTGCTACTTTCAATTCCCAAACTGTAAATAATTTTTGGACCCGAGCACAAGTAATTAGACAGTATGCTCAATCTGGTTGGGTCTTCAAAGATGAGGTCTTATCTGCATTGTAATTTCTTGAAAGTCAATGTATTACTGGAGAATAGACTTTTCTATGCACTCAGAATCACATGATACTGTAGTTCTTGTAATGGTGAATTTTCTGTGTCAACTTGGCTAGACTATAGTACTCAGAGGGTCAAACTGTGAAGGTATTTTTTAGATGTGATTAACATTAAGATCAGTAGACTTTGAGTAAAGTAGATTAGCCTCCTTAATGTGAGTGGGTCGCATGGAACTCATTGAAGGTTTTAAGATAAGGGTGAGGCATGCTGAAAAAGAAGCAATTAACCCTCCAGACTCATAATTCTGCCTTCAGACTCCAGCTGCAACATCAGCTCTTCCCTTTGTCTCCAGGCTCTCAGTCTGCACTGCAGATTTCGGACTTGCCAACTCCCACAATTGTGTGAATTGATTCCCTAAAATAACCCTGATGATTTCTTCTTCTTGATGATAACTGTTCTGTAAAACATAGTCACTCTTCTGCAACTTCATTAAATGACACCGTCTTTTGAAATTGATATAACTGTTTTTGCATAAAAATGAATAAGTAAAATAAGAAAAGAATTTTTCTTCTCAATAATAAACACAATGAGTCAAAACTAAAACTCTACCAGTTGTAATAGATCACCACTAAAATAACTTAGAAGAGAGCATATGAATCTTTTCTTTTATTGCTACATATATTAGATAATAATTCTTTAAATGTAAATGGGGAGACTAAAATCTCCTAAATAATATATATGATAGAGTGAAATATAACTTTATAAAAGAAATAAAACCTTTTAATTCTCTTTGAACATACATTCTGCTTCTAATGTCCCCATTACTGTCATGTTATTGCCATGAAAATAATGCCATTTACTTAGCATTCATTATTATGAATATTAGGCTTATAGATTTATTATTTTATTTAATCTATAAAATGTAAGTATAAGCTAGGTATTGTTTTTTCATATTTCTCAATTTGAAAGTTAATTCTTAGAGAGAGCACATGGTCATATAGTTAGTTAAGAGAAAAGACCGAAAACTTCTGATATTTCTAGAAGGGGAATAGATAGAAAGCCTACTGAATTCTTTGTAAGCAAAGAAGTGCTAGGTCAAGTGAAGAAAAGTCTAACTTGGATTATAATAAGAGAGCATCACAATCCCTTAGTCATTTCATAGACTGGAGCCAGTTTATAGACTCAGACCCCTTTAAATGAAGGACTTAGTTGAGTCCCTTTGTGGAAGGACTCTGGTGCATTACCAGAAATGTATACTGCTAATCCTTTTTCAGCCTTCCTCTAAAGGACCTACAGGTTTTTTACAATCAGGATGCCTGTGCATTGGGGAAAAGAAAATAACTAGACTTTTTAGAGATTACTGGATACTGACTCTAAACTGACACTAATTCCAAAAGACCCAAAATGTCACTGTGGCCCACAAGTCAGAGTAAGGGCTTATCAAAGTTAGGTGACAAGTGAAATTTTAGCTCAGATTCATCTCAGAGTGGGCCCGGTGGGTCTGTAAGCTCATCCTGTGACTATTTCCCCAGTTCTGGAGAATCCCCACACTGGTTTCTTAACCTGTGGAGTGAGGGGTATTATGATGAGAAAGACCAAGTGGAAGCCACTGGAATTGACTATCCATAGAAAAATAGTAAACCAAAAGCTATACCATACTGCTGCAGGGATTGCAGAGGCTAGTGTCACCATCTATGACTTGAAGGATGCAGAGATGGTGATTCCCACCAGTTCCCCATTCAACTCCCCTATTTAGCCTGTGCAGAGACAGGTGGATCATAGAGAATGACAGTGTATTATCATAAGCTTAAATGAGAGGTGACTCCAACTGCAGCTGTTATACCAGTTTTGATTTTACTGCTTGAGCAAATCAACACACTCCCTGTACCTGGTATGCAGCTATTTGTCTGTAAATGAATTTTTCTCCAACCCTGTCAATAGGACCAGCAGAATCAGTTTGCTTCCAGCTGGCAAGGCCAACAATACACCTTCACTATCCACCTCAGGGGTATGTAATGCTCCGGCCCTATGCATAGTTTAGTTTGCAGGGATCTTGATTGCTTGTCCCTTCTATTAGATTCTACATTTTCCATTGCATTGGTAACATTATGCTGATTGGACCCAGGGAGCAAGAATTAGCAACTACTTCAGACTTACTGGTAATACGTTAATGTGTCAAAGGGTGGGAAATATATCTGACAAAAATTCAGGGGTTTTCTGCCTCAGTAAAATTTCTAGGGGTCCAGTAGTATAGGGCTTGTTGGGATATCCCTTCTAAGGTGGAGGTTAAGTTTTTACATCTGCCATTTCTACTACTAAAAAGGGCACAAAGCCTACTGGTCCTCTTTGGATTTTGGAGGCAACATTTCTCATTTGGGTGTGTTATTCTGTTCCATTTACTAAGTGACCCAAAGAGTTGCTAGTTTTGAATGGGGCTCAGAACAGAAGAAGGCTCTGCGACAGGTCCAGGCTGCTGAACAAGCTGCTCTGTCCCTGGAACATATGATCCAGCAGATCCAATGGTATCTACAGTGTCAGTGGTAGAGACAGATGATGTTTGGAGCATTTGGTAGGCCCCCCGCAGGTGACTCCCAGAACAAACCCTCAAGATTTTGGAGCAAAGCCCTGCCATCCTCTGCAGATAATTAGATAATTGCCCTCCTTTTGAGAAACAGCTGTTGGCCTGGTACCGGGCCTTAGTAGAGACTGAATGCTTATTAACCCTACGCTACCAGGTTACCATGCAAACTGATATTACCACATAAACTGAGAGTTATTTGACCTGCCAAGCCATAAAATTGAGCTGGCACTGTAGCACTCCATAATCATATGGAAATGGCATTTGTGTGATTGGGCCTGAACAGGCCCTGAAGGCACAAGTAAGTTAACATAAAAAAGTGCCACAAGTGCTCATGATCCCCACTCCTGATGAACTTCCCTCTGTTTCCCAGTCTGCAGCTATGGCCTCATGGGAGAGTTCCCAACTATCAGTTGATCAATGAGAAGATTAGGGCTTGGTTTATACATGGTTGTGCATGATATTTAGGCACTGCTTGAAAGTAGACACAGCACAACATTGCAGCACAACAATGGCCCTTTTCTGGGACATCCATGAAGGCCAGTGATGAAGGGAAATCTTCCCAGTGGGTAGAACTTTGAGCAGTACAGCTTAGCTTTTGTTAAAGTTTTTGGTAAGGAGAAATGGCCAGATGTGGAATAACATACCAATTCATTAGTTGTGGCCAATGGTTTGGCTGGATGCTTAGGAATTTGAAAGGAACATTATTGGAAAATTCATGGCAAAGAAATTTGGGGAAGAGATATGAGGACAGACCTCTTTGGGCAAAATATGTAAAGATGTGTATGTCCCATGTGAATGTTACTAAAGGGTGACCTCAGTAGAGGAGGGTTTTAAAAATCAAGTGGATAGAATGACTCATTCTGTGGACACCAATCAGCCTCTTTCCTCAGCCACCCTTGTTAACACCCAAGGGGCACATGAATAAAATAACCATGATGGCAGGGATGGAAGTTATATATGTGCTCAGCAACATGGACTTCCACTCACCAAGGGAGACCTTACTAGGGCCCGTGGTCTGTGTTTCACCTGCTGGTAGTAGAGACCACCCCTGAGTCTCCAACAAGGCACCATTTTCTGGGGTGATCAGTTGGCTACCTACTGTCAGGTTGATTGCATTGGCCTGCTTCCATCATCAAAAGATCAGCATTTTGTTCTAATTGGAATAGATACATACTGTATTTAGATACAATTCGCCTTCCTTGCACACAATGCTTCAGCCAAAACTAACATTTATGGGCTTACAGAATGTCTTATTCACTGTCATGCTATTCTATACAGCACTGCTTCTGATCAGGGAATGCACTTTACAATAAAAGAAATGTGGCAATGGGCCCATAGTCATGGAATTTATTGGTCTTACCATTTTCCCCACCACACTGAAGTGGTTTGCTTAATAGAGAAGGGGGATGAACTCTTGACGACTCAGTTACAGCAGCAGCTAGGTGACAATACCTTGCCTGGCTGGGGAAAGGTCTCCAGAAGGCTGTATATGCTCTGAATCAGCATCCAAAATATGATACTGTTTCTTTCATAGCCAGGATTCATGGGTTTAGGAATCAAGGAGTGGAAATGAGTGGCACCACTTAATTGACCCCTAGTGACCCACTAGCAATTTTTTTTTTGCTTTTTTGTATCAGACCAAGAGCTGTTTCTGACTAATTCTGACTAATACAGCTATTGCCATTTTTTACATGAATCACTGTCCAATTATATTCAATATTCTCCATGAGAGCACATTCTCTGAGAATAGAATACAGGAATTTAGGTCTTTCTGCATACTTATTTTCTTGTTCCATCATCTTTTTTTTTCAAGGTTGGGGGGGATGTGGTCATTAGACTTTTAAAAGGTTTCCATGAGTTTAAATAATAAAACCGTGGGAAATCTGCAAAATTTATGATATTTTTGTGAATAGTGTATTACATTTCACAAATGGTATACACTATATCCCTTCATTTGGAATGATTATTTGAATAAGTTTTTCAAACTTTTATGAGACTACTGTTAAAGAAATCCTAGAAGCATTTTTCTAATTGATTTCATTTATCTAAACTGAGCCTTCAATAGTCAATATTCTAAATGAGCATGTGAAGTGAAAATAAAGACCAACTTGTTTAAAAAAACAGAAGACATTAAAAGTGAAGACTCTATATGAAGTGAATAAATGTCACATATTTAGCTTTTCCCCCATAAATCCTTTATTTTCACTTATCAGCATTGTCAAGAATATGGTTTTAGCCAACTCTCCATTACAGCTGTTTTTCCAGAGTGGTTCAAGATGGCTGACTACAAACATTTCATGCCTGTCTTCTCCACATAGAAGAACCAGATTTGTGTATAGACCAGGGCTGGGAAACATTTTCATGTTGAAAGGCCTCATTAAGTTAGCTGTAATCAAATAAGGCTGCATTCAAGAAACTTCAATTGGGTAGTCTTAAAAATGTACATTATTTTGTAAAAATCTAACCACTATGTATGTACTTAATAATTTCAAAAAATGAAAACTATTTGTTAATTTTAAAGTTGACCTTTTAATGACTTTGTTGTGTCTGCTTTTTGTTGGAAAGCATTTGAATATTTGGTTGAAGCATAAACCTCCACAGTTTCAGTTATTCTGAATTGGGATCTGACACTGAATGGTATCTGACCCATTCAGTAGATGGGTATCAGTCATTTGTGACCTTAAAAGCATCATGATTTGGGTTAGGTAGGAGAATGTAGATTTGCAGCAATAAGTGGTTGAAAAGCAAGGAAGCATTTTGGGGGCATGTTGCCAAAGGTGTAGGTATTTATGGCATTTTTCCATATTTCATTTGGATTTTTCTTACTATCAAACAATGACTTTAAAATGTCATCTACTGAAAGCTCAATCAATTCATCTGTAGTTCTTTAGGTACCTTCGTGATCCATATCAGCTAGGTGAGGCTGAAATACTAATTTGAGTGTGATGTCATGATTCTCAAATTCAGTGAAACTTTCATTGTATTCTCCAATTAATAGGTCTGTAACACCTGCATATTCTTCAAGTGATTTGCATATATCATCCTGCTCATCAATGACCTTTGCTAACTGGGGGAAATGTTCATCCAAAATTTCCTTTTGAAGAAGAAGTGTTTTTAAAAAAGATAGCTTTTTTTTTTAAATGCTTGGATTTTTTGCCACATATCATATATAGACTTAGTTTTACCTTGTAAAGAAATATTGAAATGTTTTGATTTGATGTGATATCACCAGAAATGCTGCATTCCTATAGAAATCTTCTTTCAATAATTCACATTGCTGATTCTATTCTTCATAAAATTTAGTTATCTGTTCTCGTGGAGATCAAATTTTGGCTAATACCTGTCCCTGCAATAGCTGACACACTTTAGAATGATATGGGAAATGCACACTGAATACCTCGTCATTCAACTTTATCATATTATGCAACTGATGATGCCATGTTGCATTTGCATGAATATACTTAACAACACTTATACCTGTTGCAAAACATCACTTAAAATATTACTTTAGCACAGAGATTTTGGTGAGGCAGGTACAATGACAAGGAACAAGAAAGCATCTGGATCTGTTAATATTTTTTTTATCTGTACAATAAACCCTTCATGTTTTCCTGTCATGGAAGGTGCACTCTCTATACATACACTCACTAAATTTACCAAATTCAGTCCAACTTCATGACATTTATCTTAAAAGTTGTTGAAGATATCTATTCCCTGTGTTCTGTTCGCAAGAGTGTCCAAAGTGAGTAATTCTTGGTAGCAAAGAAAATCTTCTGTTATGACACGAATAAAATATAGAACATGCACTGAGTCAGTAGTATCAGTTGATTCATCCAAAGCAATTGATAAAACAGTGCATTGGTGTCAAAAGCTGATGACGGACTAGTGAACTCGACCCCATAAACTCTTGCCAACCAGTCTCATGCAGTAGTGGCACCAGTCAGTCGAGGAAAGTTAGAATTAAATCATGAGCATAGCAGCCATCAATTTAGTCCTAATGGCTTGCTAATGCTCTGTGCGGGTCAATCTGGGAAGATCATTTTGTTGAAACTTATTTTATGCTTCGGTATTTTAAATATCTTCATTTTAAAAATAAAATAAAAAATATAAAATATGAACAAAAATGTATTCATAAAGATAAAAATGTTTGTTCCTTAAAATTTAGATTTAGTCAAAAGACCATACTTAAGGACCTAGAAGGCCACATGTAGCCTTAAGGCTGCAGGTTTCCCACTCCTGGTATAGACAGTTACACTTTGAATACATTATCCAAAAGAGAACACTGGAATTCAACGGAGAAGATACAGGGGACACCAAAAGCAGGGAAGGAAAAGGAGGAGAAGCAGCCTCCCTGGGCTGGGAGCTGGACTGACTTCCCAATGTGGGGAAAGGGTGAGAGAGAGACTTCCAGCAGCCCACGTCCCCACTGTGGAGTCCTGCAATTCTGGCTGTGGAAGAACCCCTTGACCCTCCCAACCCTGAAACTAACATAGGAACCTACCTGAGACCCAGCTGCTCCAGAGAGGGAGCTTTTGCTGGGTCCCACACTCTTTCTGAGAACTAAGCGGCTATAAGGTGTTTACAACTAGCCTCTGGCAAACTGCAGGTTGTCCCAGGACCCAGAGAGGGTGGGACTGTGGCATTACAGAAACTCAGGCAGTGGCTGACAGGGGGAATGAGCCTGGAGTGCTCGTGCAGCAAGACTGGAAAGTAGGTAGCCCATGCCAGGAAGCAGCAACCACTGGAGCACAGCTGGAACCTGAGATAGGGATGCAGGCTCTTGCAGCCAGGGTGGGGGAGTGGGTGGTGATGTGGGGGTGGTTAGTCCCACCAGATAGGGATATGGGACTGGGACTTGAAGAGCCACATGTTCCCTACCTGCCCAGGCTGTGGACACCAAAGGCAGACCCACTCTTTTCAGTGTGGGGCTGGGGGTGGAGGAGGGAGGTGCCTCAGGGTGGCTCAGAGGAGTACTCTGAGCACTCCTCCCTGGGGGCCTGAGGTTGTGTTTAAACTCCTGGTCACTACCACCTCAGCAGGCACCTACTTGCAACTGCCCACAGGAACTTGCACTGGGGAAAGGACAGCCTCTTCAATAAATGGTACTGGGAAAATTGGATAGCCACATGCAGTAGAATGAAACTGGGCCCCTATCTCAAACCATATGCAAAAATCAACACAATGGATTAGAGACTTAAATGTAATACTAGAAGAAAATCTAGGGAAAACTCTCCTGGACATTGGTCTAGGGCCAAAGACTTTATGACTAAACCTCAAAAGCACAGGCAACAAAAACAAAAATAGACAAACAGAACTTAAACTAAAAATCTTCTTCACAGCAAAAGAAATAATCAACAGAGTGAAAAGACAACTTGCAGAATGGGAGAAAATGTTTGCAAACTCTTAATCCAGAAGGGGACTAATATCCACACTACACAGGGAACTCAACTCAACAAGGGTAAAGGAAATAATTCCATTTAAAAGTGGGCAAAGGACATTAATAGGCATTTCTCAAAAGAAGACATATAAAGGGCTGACAGATATATGAAAAAAATACTTAAAATCACTAATCATCAGAAAATTGCAGATCTAAACCACAATGAAATATCATCTTACCCCAGTCAGAATGGCTACTATTCAAAAGACAAAAAAATAACAGATGTTGGCAAGGATGTGGAGAAAAAGAAACTCTCATATGCTATTGGTGGGAATGTAAACTAGTATAGCCACTATAGAAAATGGCATGGAGGTTTATCAAAAAATATAAAATTACCACTGGATCTAGCAAGCCCACCACTGGGTATCTATCCAAAGAAAAAAATAAATCAAAATTTCAAAAGGATACCTGCATTCAAATGCTTATCACAGCACTACTCCCAATAGCAAAGACATGAAATCAATGTAACAATTGGATAAATAAAATATGATATATATACACAATGGAATACTATTCAACCATAAAAAATAAAGAAATCTTGCCATTTGCAGCAATATGGTTGGAACAGGAAGTCATTATCTTAAGTGAAACAAGCCAGGAGCAAAGAGACAAACATAGCATATTCTCATGCATATATGGAAGTTAAAAAATTTGAACACATAGAGGTAGAGAGTAGAAAAATAGATAACAGAGACTGGTGAGGGAGAATTGGGGGTGGGGGAAGGATGAAGAGAATTATGTTAAAGGGTACAAACATATAGTAAGACAGAAATAATAAATTCAATGTTTGATAGCAGAATAGGATGACTATACTAAACAAAAATGTATTATATTAAAGGGAGGGACACCCTGAATACCATGACTTGATCACTACATATTATACACATGTAACAAAATTTCTCATGTACCCCATAAATTTGCAGAGACAAAAAGCTGTTTTTTATCTTCTCCTCCTTTTCATTACTTGGTTTACTCCCTGTAAAAAACTTCACGTGTCAACTGAAGTCATTTCTTTATGGATAACTTCACTGACTTATCAGTCCAAATTAGGTTATGTCCTCTTCAGATATGCTAGTCTGTAACACTTATCATACATTATCTGTCAATAACACTTACCACAGTTTAAAATTGCTGTTTATTTGTATTGTTTTTATTATTTGATGCCTCCTCCCTTAACCTTTCAAGATTATCAACATCCATGAAGGTAAGCCATGACAATTTTGTACACTATTGGATTTCAAGTGCCTTGGCATTGAGACTGGCTCACAAAAGGGCTTTAATAAACATTTAATAAATGAAAGAAAAAAAAGTTGATATGCCGTAATCATGTATTTGAACATGCACCTTAGAATTTAAGCTTATAGTCGCAAGATTTATTTTTTCTTTCATAGTGAAAGAATTTGGCAGAGTAGACATACAGTAAGATTTTTGAAGAAAGAATTTAAAAAAAAGAAAAGGAAAAATGAATGTTCTTATCTTTTTATACCATTGTGTTCAACACTAGCAGAGTAGATTTAGAAATATTATTTTTGTTTTGTTTCACAAGTACAATAGTTAACTGCAATTTACAAATAAATGTGACCTTTATGAGAACAAGAAGCAATCTGTTTTTCCTGGATTTATCAAGACTATAGTGCTTATTATAAGTAATTGAGCAAATACTGAATATAATAAAGAAGGTTAAAATATTAGAAGAACTTGTGCATTTATTCACTTTTAGATTCATTCATCAAGGTGAATGAATATATTAAGATAGTTTGTTTTCCATTGTCTGTTTGGAAAACCTTCAATGGAAAATTACTCTTTTGAGGTCAACGACTAACAGCTAAAGATCTACTATTATTTGTTAGGTAAGAGTAAATAAGACCGGATCAAACATTTACTTATTAACAATTCTAAAACTGCCTACCTGAGTTTCCTGGAACTAGAAGGACTTTGAAAATATATATTATAAAGAGATGATAAAATGGGCTTGAAGAATAGCATGTTGGTGCATACCATTTACAACACTGAGGAGAAAATGGTATATTGAGTTTAGCACACAAAAAAATGTTTTAAGAGAAGCGTAACAATTTTTGGAGGGTAAAAGCCATTCTGTAAAATAGCCACTTATTGATAATGATTTTGTCAATTGGCTCTAAATTGCAATAAAGCCTAATATTAGTCAGGTTTATTGTTTAGCTGAGCCATTTTTCACTTAAATGGGTAATTTAGCTATGAATCTGTTTTTCCTTTTGTGTAGTTTCAGATGTTTATTTTCAAATGTAATAGAACAACAATGCATCAAAAGTAAAGTATAACTTGAATAGACTCATCTTTTAATCTAGATTTACAGAAGAATATGTAGTACTTAGTATTCTTTAATATTGTGGCTCAAAATAATTGTAAGAACACTGACCAAAAGACATTAGCTTCATTTTGAAATCCTTAATTTCCAAGCATTTTGGTAATTTTATTGTGCTTAACCTCCTATAGTTCAGGTCATTTTGCAGATGCTAAATTCAAGAAAATTGAATATCTTAGAAGAACATAGCTATATTTTTCCTTAGCTAAGAAATATTAACAATGAAATGTCTTTCCTTATAAAATCTCTCATTAATTTCTTAAACTAAATGTTTTGGTTTATGATATAAAACTTGATTTTCTTTTTTTATTAAAAATACATCTATATAGTCAAGCTATGAATTCTGGAATTTTGAATTAGGTTAAGTTTGCCAAATAGAAATACAATCAAATGAAAGTTATATGATGATATTTTCTGTAATGTCAAGAACATTATACCTTCAGTCTGAAAAGAGTGAGCAGAGAAAGCTTCTCAAAGCTTCCTAGTTAAGTAATAGTAAGGAATTACATCATTTTTATATATGAGGTACATATAACATAATTCAATAGTGTAATTCTACATTCATGATAAATAAAAATACTGACTTTTTTCAAATATATCTAAGTATATCTACTTAGTTTTCTTTCACTCAGGGCTTACCATTTGAGACATATTTTGTCAATGGTACATTCTCAGTGTTAGGATACAGAATATTGACTCACAGCTTCCAAAGAGTATTACTTTGAGTATTACAAAGAGTATTACTTCTGAAATGAGTCATAATGCTTAGGAACTTACATTCTAAACACTGCACTACTAGATGGAGTTTAGTGAGGAAGAAATAAATTGCAAATGGACAAACATGGAGACAAACCCCACCTCTACATCTCTTACCCTTTCACTCTCATTTGGTTGTTGACAGTCCGTGCTTTACTCACTACCTGACACGTATAGGAGATGCCTCCTGTCCTTGGAAAGTTCAATGAGATCCACAGTGGGACTCAGAGGGAAGGAGGAAAACAAATAAACCAATAAAAGCAACCAGACTGCTTAGCATGTGAGGTAAGGAGAGACGTGACATAAGATAAAATGCATTAAAACATGGGGTTCGCAATTTTCAAGTCATTCTGCTAGTAAAAGGGCATTTGGATTGTACTCAATCAGCTGCTTCTCTGTCCCAGGCTGCTGATTCCCCAACCTCCAAACCGTACCCCTTCCCTGAAGCACTCGAGGAGGACACAAAATCTTGGATGTAACTTCCATCTAGACTTATTTCATAAATTCACTGATTCTCTGAGGCATCTTATATGAGAGCTACTGAGTCATATGCCTTTCAGAGGCCAAAGAGTCATCAAAGCCTACTTACCATCCAGCCTAGTTCATCCGGTTTGGAGATTATGTAAAGTTTGGAGCCAAAGCCACAAGGAGAAATAAAGAGAGATTTGTCTGAAATTGTGCCTGGCTTTTTCATATGCCCCAGAAATCTGGTATAATTTACCAATGATTTGGGAATTTGGGGTTCTAATTATTTCTTTTTATTGAAGCATGACTGATACATTTCATAAATATCTTTGTGTAGCTTTTAACAAGAGTAAGTCATACACATACATAGGCATACACACATATTTAAAACACTAATCAAGGAGAGAAGCACATTTTCATTTTTACACTCCATACAAGGTAAAACTACTCTCTTTGGATTGATTGTGCTATTAGGAAAAGTCAAATAAAGATTATTACATTATTTCCAATTTAAGCCTTTTCTTCATTTTCCAATAATTGCATTTCAGAAGCCTCAAAGATATACCCTCAAATTTTAAGAACCTTGGGGAAATTAGCCAGTTTTGTACTAATAAATTAATGATAGTATTGAAATAACCTTTTTCCAAGTTAACATAAAAGGCTGTAGCAATGTTCTACTTTCTCAGGTATAATACAAGTTTTTAGTTGACCTGAAATAAAATCTTTACATTTTTCTTTCAAGCATTGCTAGTTTAAATTCAGTGAATGGTATTATTTTTGGCAATCCACAAAAGCAAAGATGTTGGTGTGTCCTATACATTCTTAATTACTTCTCAAATTGCATGATGAATCTGCCCTGTTGACTAAGGTATTGTTAGTTCCTCTTCCAGAAATTGGCATAAATTGAGCAGCGAGAGCCAGGAGGTTGATCTGTGTGGTATTATAAAATATAATACAATGATTTAAATTCTGCTACAGGAAACTGCAATATCAACTTCTATTCCCTACAAAATAAAAGTATTTTTATATTCTTAAGGTTATAATTTTATTTTCTTGCTTGCTTTTCCATTATTTGATTAAATACGTGCTTTCATGCAATACATTGTACTTCATAGACTCCAACAAATATCTATGAAATAGCCAGGGAACTATTTCTTCAAGAAATTTCTATTTTATTTATTTCTATTTATTTGCTAATAGAGAAGAATAGTATAACATAAATAAAATAAGCGAAAGACACAATAATTTGAAAGGATATATTTGTTTGATTCCAAAAATTATAAAAAAGGTAAAAATGACCAGAAACTCAAAGATATAGATTTTTTGTATTCATTTTATATTATCATCACAGTATTGTGTTTGGCATATAATTGGCTATCAATAAATATCCATGAAATGGATAGATAATGATGAACAGGAAAAAGAAATATGATCTAAAGTTAGAGGGAAGTAATTATTCCATCAATGATCTTTCAGTATAAAGGTTTGTGAAATATCAGGGGGACATAAAATATGCCCCGTAGAGGAATAAAAATGGCACTAGTTTTCAGGAAGTTTATAATCTAGTTAATGTAATGAACTTTAAAGTCATTGTTAGGTTTCCAGCTGCCTTTTCTCTGTGGAATAGAATGATCCTTTCCTAAAGCCTTCAGAGACAGTGTGACCATGTGTACACATTGATTTTGGATTTATAGCCACCAGAATTATGAGGGAATATTTTTGTTGCTTTAATCCAACCAGTTTTGGGTATAGTAGCCATAGGAAAGTAATATAAAAGGTAAGACAGGAAAAAAAAATATAGAGGAATGAAGGAAACACACACATATATTAATATATACACAGACAGAGAGAGAATATAATTTTAAGCATCCAAAATACTTAAGCAAATTGCTCATTATACAAAAATGGAGCTGTAAATAAATTTGCCTGTTAATATTATAAGACTGTGAGAAGAAACACGTCCTCTAAAGTCTTATAGAACAAGGCTTACAGAACTTTTCAATTTGAGGACACTTCTTGGTTTCATCTTCTCTAGTTTTTATTTTATTTTAAATAAGATCTCACTCCTTCTTGGGCTGGAGTACAGTGACATCATCATAGCTCACTGGAACCTTAAACTCCTGGGTTCAAGCCATCCTCCTGCTTCCGCCTCCTGATTAGCTAGGATTGCAGGCATATACCACCACATCTGGCTAATTTTTTTAATTTTTTGTAGAGATGGGGTCTCGCTATGTTAACCAGGCTGGTCTTGAACTTCTGGCCATAAGCTATCCTCCTGTCTAGGCCTCCTAAAGTGCTAGGATTATAAGTACTAACCACCATGCCCAGCTTTGTTTTTAAATTTGACTCATACCTGAGAAATGTTACAGAGGAGTTTCTCACAATGCAAACTTGAATTAATGTTCTGATTCATTTCTACTTCCACCATTTACTTAGATGGATGAACTTGGAAAAGTTACTGTACTACTCCAGTAAGGCTGCTGTCTTAGCTTGCATTGCTGCAACAAAGTACCACAGACTGATGGCTTATAAACAGCAAAAATTTATTTCTCACAGTTCTGCAGGCTGGAAGTCTGAAATCCGGATACTAGTATGGTGAAGTTCTGGTAAGAGCTCTTTTCTGGATTGCAGACTGCTGACTTTTCCTTATTTTCTCACGTAGAAGAAAAAGGGTGAGAGTGCTCTCTGGAGTTTCTTTTACAAGGGCACTAATCACATTTATGAGAGCTCTACACTTTTGACCTAATTATCTCTGAAAGACCCCACCTCCTAACACTATCACATTTGGGTTAGAATTTGAGCATATAAGTTTTGGTGGGGGAAATTAACTTTCAATCCATATTTTAGTCTACCCTTGGGCTCTCATAATTCATGTCCTTCTTGCATGCAAAATACATTCATTCCATCCCAACAACCCCAAAAGTCTTAACTGGTTCAATCTTCAACTCTAAAGTCTCATTAAAATATCATCTAAATCAGATATGAGTGGGACTCAGGGTATCATTTATCCTGAGGCAAAATTCCTCTCCAGCTGTGAAGCTATGAAACCAAACAAGTTATATTCTTCCAACCTGCAACCGTGGTACAGGCATAGGTTAGACATTCTCATTTTCAAAAGGGAGAAGAGGAAAGAAGAAAACGGTGATGAAGCCTAAGTCCAAAACCTCACAGGACACACTCCATTAAACATTATGGCTTGAGAATAATTCTCTTTGACTTGATGGTCCACCCTATGGACCTATTCAGCTGGCAACATCAATCCCAAAGCATGGCTGGGTGCTGCCCACAATGAAGTTCTCTTTGGTGGCCCTGCCCAGGCTTTGGTTCTCTGTCAGGGTGGAAGTCACGCATCCAGGTTTCCCTAGGACAACCACACCTTCACAGTTGATTAGACATTGGTCCTGCCCTTTGAAATTGAGGTGGAGGCAGCCCTGTCCTCTTCCCCTTCCACCTCCAGAAGATGCTCTCCCAGCCTGTGGTAGGAACGGCAGCCCTGATGGTCTCTGAATCACCTTGGGGGTCCTTATTCCCTTGTCTCGAAGAATAGCACATGTTCATAGCTGAGTAGCTTTAAGGTCCTGTGGAGTTAAAGAAGTCTTATAGTCTTTCTTCATTTTGTCCCGTTTACTTTGTTTCCTTTAGTCCCAGCTAGTAGCATTTCTGCTGGTATAGTCACATTTCTACTCCTGGTTTTTGTTGAGATGGTTGACCAAGTCTGTGGTTCACACCCTTACCATTCATTTCCATAAATACGATCTCATTTTTCATAACAGGAACACACTGAGAATTTTCTAATCTTTAAGTCTTGATTTCTTTTTGCTTTCTTCAATTCATTCCCTCTTCTTGCATTTTACAGGAAGAATCAAGCAGTGAGAAGGAACCAAGCCACTCCTTCAACACTTGGCCTAGAAATCCCATCAGCTTAATATCCAATTTCATTGTTCATAAGTTCTAGCTTTCACAAAACACTAAAACACAAACACAATTCAGCCAAGTTCTTTGCCACTTTATAACAAGGACTGCCTTTACTCTAGTTTCCAATAACATGTTCCTAATTTCCATTTGAGAAGTCAACAGAATGACCTTCACTGTCCATATTTCTAACAACATTCTGTTTATGGTTACTTAGGTATTCTCTAAAAAGATAGAAGCTTCCTCTACAGCTCTCCTCTTTTCTTTCTAAACTCTCACAAGAATTGCCTTCAAAAGTTTATGCACAGCAATCTAGGCTTTTTCTAGCATGCACTTCAAAACTCTTTCAGCCTCAACCTACTGTCCAGTTCTAACACTACTTCTACATTTTTAGATATTTGTTACAGCAGCACCCCCATTCCTCAGCACCAATTCCTGTCTTAGTTTAGGGTACTAGAACAAAATATCAAAGATAAACAGCAGAAATTTATTTCTCACAGTTCTGGAGACTGGAAGTCTGAGATCAGGGTGCCAACACTGTCAAATGCTGGTAAGGGCCCTATTCCGGGTTGCAGATTGCTGACTTCTTTCTCTATATCCTCACATGGAAGAAAGAGGCTCAGAAAGCTTTCTGGGGTCTCTTCTATTAGAGCACTAATCTCATTCATGAGGCCTTTACCCTCTTGATCTAATTATTTCACAACGGTTCCACATCCTAAAAACATCACTTTGGGGTTAAAATATCAACATATGAATTTTATGAGATGGGAGAGGCACAAACCTTCAGTTCATAACAACTGTCGTAGCTGTCATAATCCACCATAGACTGGGTGGATTAAACAACAGAAATATAGTTCTAAGATGAAAGCATCCAAGAAGAAGGTTTGCCATAATTAATTTCTTCTGAGGGCCTCTCTTTTTGGCTTGTGGATGCCTGTCTTCTTCTGGTGTTTTCAGATAATCTTCCCTCTGTGTTTATCTATTTCCTAATCTCCTCTTATTGTAAGGACACCAGTCATATTGGATTAAAGCGACCCCAATGACCTCACATAATCTTAATTACCTCTGTAAAAACCTTATCTCCAAATACTGTTACATTCTGAGATACTGGAGGTTAGCTCTCTGCATACGTACTTTGGGGTACATGATTCAACCTATTATTGTTATTTTTTTTATTCCCCAGTTTTCTCACCTATACAAAAGTGGGTCCTAAGAATATTTATCTCCTAGATTTATTATGAGAATTAAATATACAAACTTTGTATATTTAGAACTTTGCCTGATAAATTTTAAGCACTATGTACATGTTAGATCTTGTTATCTAATATTCTGTTCAAGTAGACAGAATCAAATTAATCACAATTATTGCTTAAAAATACACTGTTTATTTCATGTGCTGCACTCTTTTATTTCATTTATTTATTTATGTTGAATACTATGTGGAAAACCAATAAACGATAACCCAATCTTAGAATTAAATATTGAGTCACATTCTACATACTTTACTAGGACTTGCATTTTTTACTAAAAATTATGTTTTAAGATTTATGCATGTTCATACCTGTGGCTCTAGCTCATTTTTATTTCCATATAATATTCCATATGTGAGTATATAACATTTGCTTGCTCCTTTACCTTTTGATGGTATCTGGTTTTTATCCTGGGTTCTGCTATTGGAACAGTGTATAAATGTGCTTCTGCATGTCTTCAGGTGAGCGTATCACTGCAGTCATTGAGAAAGTGATGTCCAGCTTTATAAGATATGCTGAATTATTTTTTGATGTGATTGTAACAATTGCATTATAATAAAATGTGTAAGAGTGTTCCTCTCTGTATATTTTTATATATGTGCATTTCTCTATCTCTATATATGTATATAGTATAGTTATATATATATGCATATATGTATATACATATATATCCATTCTCTTATATTAGACTTACTTATTTTGACCATTTGAGTATGTGTTACATGGTTCTTCTTTGTAGTCTTTACTTGTATTTATCAAATAGATAAAATGGTTGAACAACTCTTAACAATTTTATTTATATTTTTATTTCCCCAATATGATATGCTTAGATTTTGCCTATATTTCCCCTGGGTTATTTGCATTTTGCTTATTGATTATAGTAATTCTTTACATATTCTTTCACACATTCTTTCTATAATCTTTTGATAATTATATGTGTTAAAATATCTTCTCTTTCATTTTGGCTTGTATCTCTCTTTATTTCATATATTTGAATAAAGAGAACATCTATTTTAATGAAATTGAATTTATCAATCCCTTTTTAATGGGTAAAATTTCTTTTGTACTTTGCTTAATAAATTTCTTTTTATCCCAAGATCAGAAAGATATTCACTGTATTTTTTTAATTTTAAAATTTTAATTTAGACATTTAAGTCCATAATCCATTTATGGTTTTTGTTGTTGTTGTTCCATGGTGTCATGCCTAGGTACTATTTTTGTCACCTCTGTTGATAATAAATTTATATATGTACATATATCTCTATATATGACTATTTTTAAGAGTAGTATTCTTTCTCAGTAATCAAATTTTCTAGCTTTACACTAATGATCTATTATTTAATATGAATTTTTAAAAATCCTCAATATTTTATTTGAATTTTCAGTTTTCTTCCTACTATCTTAGAAGCAATGTAAATATTTGGATAATTTCTAAGTGTTTGTATTGTAATTAGTGTAACAATTCTAAACTTTTCTGAGTCTGTATTCTAGCACAAACTAAATATTTCTGTTTCTAATTTTTAAATCTATAAAATAACTTTATAATATCTATCTGCCTAAATACTGTCTTACATGTTTAAATAATTTAAAAATTTTCAAAGTATTCTTCCATATAATGCTTTATTTAACTTTTACAACACTTCACTAAAATATATGTAGTAGACTTTTTTTTTTTCAGAATATTACAGGGGTACAAACACTTTGGTTACATAAATTGTCTTTGACCACCCGACAAGTATGCCCATCACCCAGAGAGCAAACACTGCATTCATTAGGAGTGGATTTACCCATCTTCTCCTCCCCCCTCCTATCTGCTCAATGCCCTATGAATGTTACTTCTTATATGTGTACATTAGTGTTGATCAATTACTACCAATTTAACTGTAAGTGCATACGGTGCTTGCATTTTTCCATACTTGAGATATTTCACTTAGAAGAATAGATTCCAGCTCCATTGAGGATAATACAATAGGTAGGTACTTCATCATTTTTTTTTTTTTTTATGGCTAAGTAGTACCCCATGGTATATATATACCACACTTTGTTAATCTACTCATGTACTGATGGGCACTTGGGTCGTTTCCACATCTTTGCAATTGTGAATTGTGCTGCTATAAATATTTGAGTGCAGATCTCCTTTTCATAGAATGTCTTTCTTTCCTTTGGGTGGATACCCAGTGGTGGGATTGCTGGATCAAATAATAACTCTAGTTTTAGTTCTTTGAGGTATGTCCATAATACTTCCCACAAAGGTTGTACTAGTTTGCAGTCCCACCAGCAGTGTATGAGTATTCTTATCTCTCCGCATCCATGCCAACATTTGTTGTTTTGGCACTTTTTGATAAAAGCCATTCTTACTGGAGTTGAGTGTTGTCTCATTGTAGTTTTGACTTGCATTTGCCTGATTAGAGATGTTGAGTATTTTTTCATGTTTTTGTTGGCCATTATTTTATGTTCTTTTGAAAAGTTTCTATTCATGTCCTTTGCCCACTTTTTAATGGGGTTGTTTGATTTTTTTCTTGGTGATTATCTGAGTTCTATATAGATTCTAGTTATCAACCCTTTATCAGATATATAGCATGCAAATATTGTATCCCATTCTGTAGGTTGTCTATTCTCTCTAGTAATCGTTTCTTTGGCTGTGCAGAAGTTTTTTAATTTGATCAGGTCCTATTTATTTATTTTTGTTGATGCTGTGGCTGCTTTTGCCGTCTTTTTCATAAATTCTTCACCTAGGGCTATATCTGTAAGAGTTTTTCCAACATTTTCTTCTAGAATTCTTGTGCTTTCATGCCTTAAGTTTAAGTATGTTGTCCATCATGTGTTGATTTTTGTGAGAGGTGAGAGGTGCAGATCCTGTTTTAGCCTTCTACATGTGGCTGTCCAATTTGCTCAGCACCATTTATTGAATAGGGATTCTTTTCTGCAGTGTATGTTTTTGTCTGCTTTGTTAAAGATCAGATGGCTATATGAGGATGGTTTTGTATCTGGGTTCTCAGTCCTGTTCCATTGGTCCATGTCTCTGTTCTTGTGCCAGTTACCATGATGTTTTGGTTACTATAGCCTGTAGAATTGCTTGAAGTCTGGTAAATTGATGCCTCCTAATTTGTTCTTTTTGCTTAAGGTTTCTTTGGCTATAGGGAATTTTCTCTAGTTCCATAAAAAGCATAACATTATTTTATCTAGATCTGTGAAAAATGATGTTGGTATTTTAATAGGGATTGCATTGAATCTGTAGATCACTTTGGGAAGTATAGAC
>CM052444.1:52906572-52948001 GCA_028533085.1 Varecia variegata | reverse complement strand
AGTTATTTATTTTCACTTATGTCGCACATTTTTTTCTGTTAAAATGTTCTATTTGGGCCTTGGGAGGTTGAGTGAAAATCAGAATATCTATTTTGTTACCTCAACATTGCATCTCACAAATAGGAAAAGCTACAAAATCATGTACAACAGCACAAAATCCATGAAAAATAATTTTAGACAGGTACTATAATTGTATTAGGAATGTGAACAAAAGTGGAGAGTGTTAGAGAAAATTGAGGTACTCAAAACATGTATTGTTCTCTCTAATCAAATTTCAAAACAACAGACTTTACAAGAATGCTCTAAAAAGACAATCCTTTTTAGTTTTGAATTTATGGAGGTGAAAAATTTAACAAAAGCTTGTTGACATGAGTTTTATAATCTGCCAACCACTTACGTTAGTTGAAGACAAAAGATTTCTAAGGATTTTCAAGCTATGAATCATTTATAAAATTTCTTTTAAAAAGCATGTTACTGAAATAACATTTTTTTCTGAATTAAAATGTTTGGCCTTTCTTATAAAGGTGAATGATATTCTTACATGTGCCATTTGAAAATGAGAGTATATTTAGTATTGCAATGAACAGTAGAGTGACCATAAAGGAAATTAGTCACCTACAAAGAAAAGAAATAATTATTCTACACTATATTTTCAAACTTTTAAAATTGGGCAGATATAATTTTCAAATAAAATAAGATTAGTGTTTAACTTTAGGCATAATTTATCATTTATTCTTGAATGAAAGAGGTTCATTAGTCACATTCTGAGGGATGGACACACTTGAAGCTCTGACTTGGGTGGGGCAAAGGCAATATAGATAATCTAAACATTTGTACCCCGATATATGCTGAAATAAAAAAAAGTGAACAATAACAACAAAAAAATAGCTTACTGCAACATTTTTACTTTATAAACTGTAAATCTTTTTGACCTTTACCATTTTGACCTTTTTGGTAATAATATTTAGCATAAAACACACACATTGTATAGTTATACAAAAATAGTTTTATATCCTTATTCTGTAAGTATTTTTTTCTATTATTAAGTTATTATGATTTTTTACTTTTTAAACTTCTTTTGTAAAAACTAAGACACAAATAACACACCCATTAGTCTAGGCCTACACAGGGTTGGGATCATCAGTATCACTGTCTTCCACCTCCACACCTTGTCCCACTGCAAAGGCTTCAAGGGCAATAACATACATGAAACTGTCATCTCCTATGATAACAGTGCCTTCTGGAATATTTCCTCAAGAACCTGCCTGAGGCTATTTTACAGTTTACTGTTTTTTAATAAATGGTAAGAGTACATTCTAAAATAATGATAAAAACTATAGCATAGTGAATACATAAACCAGTAAAATAGTCATTTATTAACAAGTATTATGTACTATAATAATTTTATGTGCTACGCTTTTATACAACTGGCAGTGCAGTACACCAGCATCACCATAAACACGTGAGTAATATGTTGTGCTATGACATTGACAGCTACAGTATCACTATGTGATTAGAATTTTTCAACTCCATTATAATCCTATGAGAGCCCCATCTTATATGCAGTCCATTGTTTACCAAAATATGGTTATAAAGCTCATGACTGTATCAGCAATTTCTATCAACCATAGCTTCAAAATGTAGTCTAAATATATCCACTGACCTCCATCTCTCCTTTTAATTCAATCCAATATCATCTTTCACTTGGAGCACTGAAATAGCCTATTATTTAGTTTTGCTACTTTCATTCCATTCTTCAAAGCCAACATGATCATTTTAGAAAGTAAATGAAAGTGGCATTAGTTTGATTCCCACCAGAAGCAAATCCTAGATGAAAAATCAAGCGTGAGAATCTTATTTTGGAAGCAAAACAATATATGGAATGGGATTAGGAAGGTATTATTAAAAAAAAAAAAAAAGGAAGGAAGACAGCCAATAAAGGATGTGTTATCAACCCAGCTACATCCATGGATTATTAAAGTGTAATGCCCCAAAGAAACTCTAGATAATGGCTCCTTGGAGTTATCCCACTAGAAGGGTGAGGGAGCTGCGGTATTTACATGCAGCAGTCATTGCCTGAGGGCTGCCTCAGGAGTGTGAATTTCCAGTACTTTTGCCTACTTATATGAGGGCAAACCAGTGTTCCAAAGCTTCAGAGAAAGCCCCAGGCAAATATATATATATATATATCTCCCAACAGCGGGAGGTCAGATGAAGAATATTTATGTCATCAGGTCTGATGGATATGAACATAAGCTATTGTATTTTTCTTTCCTAAACACTGCAAAGATTTTTTGTTTCATTTAGAAAAAGATCCCAGCTCCTCAACATAGTTTAATGGCCAGCTTGTTGGTCTTTCATAAGCAGAGGTCACCCACTGCAGGGCTTTACTGAAATAGATGTTTTGCACTTGCTCTTTCTTCAAACACTTAGCTGGAATGCTCTTTCTCATCATTCAGCCCTCACCCCCCAGAACACTTTAGCAGTGAAGCATCTCTTACCCAATCTAATCCCTAATCCCTTTTAATTCTATTTATTTAATTTTAGTCTTCGTCACAATCTCAATGTACATTTTTATATATGTATTTTATTTTAAATTTACTTTCTCATAAAAATATAGGCTTCATGACAAAAAAGAACTTACTCTAGTTCAGCACTATATTCTTAGCATTTTGAAAAATGCTTAGTATATAGTAGGTGCTCTAAAAATTATGGAATAGTCATTTTTATTTAATTCAATGTACGACAACTCATTTTTCAATTTTTTTTATTTTTTGGTCATCGTTTCTCTATGACACAGTTTGTATTTAGGATTTTGGAACAGAACATCTGAGTTCAAATAACAGCTTCATATTTATGAGTTATGGACCTTGTATAAGTTGCTTGACCTCTCTTTTGTACTCATTGTGTCATTGTGAGTATTAAATGTACTTACATATATTTAATACATATATATATGTGTATCTTCAGATCTTCAGAAACACTGGAACTTTTGGCAAGATAACATCTAAAACCCTTTCTATTTGAATACCCATATTATGTAAATTTCCCTTTTCTACTAGTTACATAATTTTTAGATCACTTTTAATTGCTTCATCCCAAAACTTTCTATGTTTTGGGCATGATTCATTTCAGCTATGTTCTTTTCTACCTGCTGACACAGGCCTTCTTTTCTGCTTTCATTGTATCTTTATCAACCTCCAAAGTCCTTTTATGCTACAGTTCTATATCTCTGCTTTCAAACAACACCATCTTCTCATTTTAGAAGTTACGCACACTAAAATATGCAGGAAATATGGGTGATTCCATACTGACATCCAAATGAAAAAAAAAAAAAGATGCTAACCATCTTAGCAAAAATGATGCTAATCATTCCATAGTGGCATAAAAGAGATATAAAGAAAATTAAAAATTTTCAAAATTTCAGAAATAAAAATGTCAAATGAACTAATTTTTTTAAAATTTTCCACATAAATTATTTTTTCCTTGTTACCAGTAGCTAAGGGGCATGTAAGTCCTCCTACAGCATGTTATATTTAGATATACTCAATCTGGTAACCAAACTATGCCAAATTTTGCAGTGCCCCATTTTATATTAAAACATCATAATTAAATACCTCTTGCAATGTACACAGAAGAATTTTTTCTTGATAACACATTACAGAAAACTAGAAGGGAGACTTTTATACAAGTGGAGATAATTTAGTAATAAAACAGAAAACAAAACAAAATAGGATTTTAATACAGAAATTAAATCTTCAATTCAAGTATAAATCTCAATTTCCAAAATCCATGTTTCACCTGTTTTTTAAATATCTCCAGGGATTCAGTTCTTGGTAGTTTTTATAATCCTTTTACTCCTTACTGATAAGAACATTCTTAGCAATTGAAGAGAGGGTAAGATGAATTAAAACAAAAAAATTGTCAGTCGCTACTGGTAGTCACTCTAATTTCTACTGACCTGTCTCAAAGGAAAACTTAGCATTTCTTACTCCAAAGGTTAATTCATCCTAATTTTCACAGTATCATCCTCTTGGGATCTTCTTAAACTTCTTTCTCCACCAATTATTCCTTCTATTTCTTCTGCTTACAACTTCTTCTTTTTCACTGAAATCTACTTAAAATCTGTATAGAAGCCATTCTCATGAATCCCGTTTGACACTACATTTTCTCCCCTTTGGCTATATAAAGAATCTAGTAATACTAGGAAATATGTGTATGTAGTTTGTAAGAATATTATTAGCAGTCTTGCACTAATTCTGAGAAGTAGATATAATCATTAACCACATTTTACAGTGGAATCTCTGGCTTCCAGGCAGAGTAAGGATATAAACAGTCAAGGCCAGTTTTATAGGTCTCCAAACTGAGCAGGTGCACGGGGCCCTGTGTTCAGAAGGGCCCTGTGCTCAGAAGGGCTTTATGCATAGTTTAACACTCTGTTGTCACTGCCTTGACATTCTTAATGCTTTTATGTTTGAACTTGTGTTTTGTGAGTGAAGTCTGATGGAACAGCACATTTGAGCTGAGGAGATACACATATCCTGTGTATCTACTGTTATTCTTTGTTGTAGCATTTACATGTAGTGTTTCCAATGTCCCATGGAGATGTCAGATTTCTGGTGGACTTATGATGGATGGAAGTTCAGCAAGAAGCAAAATGAGTACAAATTAAGTGTTTTACATCCATGACTGAGAAAGTGGAAAAACGTCAGCCCCAAGAGGTTATACTTTCCATTCAAACAAAAATTTGCTTCAAATGCATAAAGAAGGCAATGGCATTCTAAGAACCCTGCATCACCAATTAACTCCATCATGTCTGTTTTCACTCATGTTGCTTCCTCTATTAGCCTCACACTTATGTTGACGTTGATAATAGAGGGAAAGGGAAAGACAGGGAATAGTTCCTTTTCCTTTCAGTGCTTTCCTATTCAACTGTAAGCCACTAGGAGAGGTTTTGATAGAATATGAATGTGTTAAGAAGTAAAATAAAAACAACTGAGTTTTTTTGTGCAGTATTTCCACTATTGTGATAAGAGTGAAATACATATGCATGAATAAGCTACAAAATATGAATTATATAATTTTGGTGATTCTGCATATAAAAGTGCTTTTGCATTTAAAACTCACATTTCACATAAAGTTGAATGTTAATAATAATGCTCATAATTTAAAATTTTACTTTTTCTTTATTTAGAATGATATTAAATACAAAATTAGCATAATTACTTAAAATTTTATGTATATTATTTACATGTGTTTATATAAATTTACATTAGATTTCTATTTAATTATATAAAATGATATATAATTTTAAACATAATACTGATATTACTAACAAGATTAGTGAAATTAATTTTTTAGGTTTATTTTTAATTTTAGATTATATATCTACACCAGTGTTACATAAAGTCAAATTATTATATTTATAAACATGCACTTGAAATAATTTCTGGTTATGCCACTGACTCTATACATAGTAAACTAGTAGTTTAAATCTATTTTCTATTGCTTTCAAAATAATTGTTTTTAAATGTGCTCTATAAATATTTGAAATATGGTTATAAATTTAAATTTATAAAACAAGATATATTCTAAGAAGTCTAGTTTTTACATATAGATATATGTTTACCTAAGAAAGAAGTGTGTGTGTGTATATATATATATACATATATATGAAGTATGCATTTGAGCAGAGCAAAGAGCAAAGCAGCAAAAGGACCATCCATTTTTTCACACTTTTACCAGTGTACCCTCAGAATAGTCTCCTCAAAATGGGATTGCTCAGCTAAAGCACAGAAATACATGTAATTTTGCTAGGCATTGTCAAATTCCCCTTTTTGGAGGTCGTGTGATTTTGCATTCCCACGAGCAATATATGGCAGTGACTACTCTTCCATATCCTTGCCAATAGAATATGCTGTCAAACTACTAAAAAATGTCTTTGCCCAAGAAATTGGAGAAAAGACATGAACAGACAATTTACAGATCAGGAAAACTAAATGGGAAAATAAAAATGTAAAAAACTAATCAAAAATAAACATAAAAATGTATATTACAACTACAAAATAGTACTTTTATATATTTATTAATATTATATCAGCATCAATTTAAAATTCTCACTAGAACAAGTATGGCAAAGTTATGGAGCCACAGAACCTTACTGCTGTGTGCGTAGATATGTTCCATTTATTGGTATAACTATTGGCCTTATGTAGTCAAGTGAAGATGCCTCTAGCTTTAGAGTTAGCATTTCTTTTCTAGGCATGTACTACAGAGAAATCTTCTTATATGTGTACCAGGAAACATAGATATGAAAATTTATTTCATCATTGTTTATAATAGCAATAATTTATTAATAATTTAAATATTTATTTACTGGAGAATAAATAATTATAGATCCATAGGATTAAATATCATATGACAACATAATGAGTGAGCTAGAGTTCTAAGAATCAAATTGATAAATCATAAAATCCTAATTTTTTGCAAAAATAAAGAAAGCAAATTGCAGATCAATTCTTATACCATTTACATAAAGGTTGATAATATGGAAATAACATTAAATGTATATACTCTTTATTTAAAATATAAAGTTTATATATGGTAAAATATATATGTTTATGCATATAAGGATATATAGAAATAATGTAATATATATTTCAGAAGTTATATGAGTACAGGAAGTATATAAAATATAAAACATACATATTTTATATGTCAAAAGTACATATCGTAAATATATAAAAACATATAATTAACAGTATATTTAGGCTAGACATTATCTTTAGGGAGGGAGAGTTAATTCAAGTAGGTGATATCATCTTTAAAAATTATAATGTGACAAAATATAATATTTAAACTGAGTGATAGACATATTAGTGTTTGTTATACTATTGTCTATACTTCTCTGTGTGTGTGAAATATTTCTTAATTACATAAATATATCTAAATGCATGCTTACATGCAATTATATATTAGTCCCAAAGCCAAGGCTTTTTATCACCCTGCAAAATTAGCAAAAATTTTAAAAAGTTATTTGAAAATAACTTCTTTTTTTCCACATAACAAGGCCTTGAACCAACAGAATTCAATTGAACCAAATCCTCAATTAGTGAAAAATTATTTGGCTTGTCTTAAACTTTAGAATAATGTCATAAAATATACCAAAAAAAGTGTGTGTGTGTGTGTGTGTGCGCGCGCGCGCATGCGCGCGCGCGCGCGCACACTTCATGGAAATTTTAAGCTTCCCAGCTCAATCTTAGAGTGAATCAAATTTGTGTTAATCTTTACATTTACCTCTTCAGGACAATACAACATTGCGATTTAGTTTCAGAAAGAGATCCCCTCTGGACTCTATCAGATACTCAATTATCAGATATTCAATTATCCTCACCTATGTTTTACTTATTAAAATAGTAAATGAACTATCGAATTTGAGCAAGAAAAGAATTCTGACAACATTTTGAAGGAGTAGAATTCACTTGTAAAATGTAACTATTAGAAAATGCAATTAACCAGAACAAATTCTGATTAATCAGGGTGTTACTGTAACAATGTAAAATTCCATTATGCCTAAATTCATTTTTGCATGAAACAAGCCTTTAGAATTTTTGATATAGTAATCTTGTAAAATGTACACCATGGATTTTGAGCTAATATTTATTAAAGAATTAAATAAAGGTGAATGATACCAGTCAACATATATAATAGTTAAGGTGCTTAACTGTATACTGCAATAAGACATTCAGAGAAAGGGATAGATCTGTGAGAATTAGAAGAACTATGGGGAAACGTGCAATTTTATTTTCTGACATTTTGAACGTATTATCCCAGTCTCTCCTGGCCTACAGGGTTTCTGCTGAGATATCTACTTATAGTTATATTGAGACCTCTTTGTATGTGACATGTTTTTTATCTCTTGGTACTCTCAGAATTTTTTGCCTGTTTTTGATTTTTGATAGTTTGCTTATTGTGTGTCTTGACGAAATTCTCTTTGGGTTGACTTCATTTGTAGACTTCTGCACTTCCTGCACCTAGATGTTGGCACTTTTTCCCAGATAAGAGAAGTTTTGGGCATTATTCTTTTAAACATATTTTTTGTACCTTTTCCCCTTTTTTCTTTCTTCTCCTTAAAATTTTTATTAGGCATAGGTTAGGTTTCTTGATAATGGCCCATAATTTCTGTAGATTATCTTTATTCTTCCTTTTTTTTTCCCTTTGTTTCTTTGATTGAATAATTTCAATGTTTTGTCCTTGGCCACAGATTCTTTTTTCAGTGTGATTGAGCCTCGTGTTGAAACATCTATTGCACTTTTCAGTTTTGTCATTGTATTCTTTATTTCTAGAATATCAATTATTTTATTGTTTCTACTTCTTTGTCAAATTTCTCATTTTGTTTGTGCATTTTTTTCCAAATTTCCTTTAATTTTTATTTGTATATTTTAGTAATTCACTGAATTTAAGATAATTATTCTGAATTCTTCGTCATTCTACAAATCTCCATTTCTTTAGGGTCTGTTGTTGGAGCTTTGTTAGTTTCCTTTGGAGGTGTCACATTTTCATTAAGTCTTGGTAATCCTTGTGTCCTTGAATTGGAATCTGTTCATTTGAGGAGACAGCCAGCTTTTTCTGCTTTTATAGGTATTCTTTGTCAGGGTTAGATCTTCCCTATATAGTTTAGGCTGTGATTCTGGATAGGCCACCTGATAATCCTGGGTAGGCAGAGCTTGCTTTCTGATTCTCTGGATGGCTGGACTGCTGCTATTGTTCTGAGTTTGGGTGGGGTGTCTGGCTGGGCTCTGCAGTCAGGCTGAGCTGCTAGTTGGGTACTGAAAATGCTTCAGATCAGGTTGGCCCCCAGAGTGTATTCCCTGGCCAGATGGTGCCACTAGTTGAATTCAGTAGTTGGCCATGCTTGTAGGAGGGAAACCCCTGAAGTTAGCTGAGGTTATGGATCAGAATGGAAAGAATCAGCTGCTTTGCTCAATAGATATGCATGGTTGAGGTTTGCCTCCCTTCCTATACAGGGCCTTGGGGTAGGCTTTAAGACTGGAATGAGCACTGTTTAAACTCCTGGATGTGGCATAACTAGCTCTTGTTTTTTGCCATAATTCACTGTGGCAGTTGTCTCCCTCCCTGGTCAAGGTCTTCTGAGGATGGGCTTTGAGGTTATACTGAGCACTGTTAAACTCTCAAGTTTGGCCACCTGGCCCCAGCTCTTTGCTCTAATTTGATGTGGTGGTAGTTTTCCTCCCTGGGCAGGGCCCTGGGTCAGGATCTAAGGCTGATCTTGCAGGCTATCTGTCTATGGATTCAAGCCAGGTAGAATTTTTCTCCCCTTCTGGGAGCAACCAACTCAGTGTTCTGGGTGGGCTATACTGTTAGCTGGTACCCTGATTGGGTACCACTGCTGGCAAGTACACATAAATGCCACCAAGATCTGCATGCTGGTCACTGTGGGCTCCACCTTTTTGCATTGTTTCTATCTAAACTAGAAGTGGGCTAGCCAGGCCATTTCCCCCTGTTTTCCCGTTAAGGGAAAGATGAGAGTGGGCTTCCTGGGAAGTATGTTAGGGAAGCTGAGTTTCCACCTCTGGTTCTCTTTTCCCTCTGTAAAAACTACGGTCCCTGGGAAATTCTGTATGAGTGGCACTCTGCAGACTTGTGAGACAGAGATGGTGACAGAGTCAAAGTGAGACTGTTTCTCCTACTCTTTTCATGCAGTGTATTCCATTCTGTGGAACACAGAGGAGACTCAGGCTTATTGCCATTTTGGAGGATTTACACCAAAATGTTCTTATCTGTGGACAGTTGCTAGTTGAACTTTTTGTTGGGGAGTGATAAAGCCTAGAATCTCCTATTTTGCCATTTTACTGATATCACTTTTATCTTTCTTTAATTATACATTTTGTGAATACTTTATAGCATACTATATGTTTATTATAGAAGGGGAAATTGAAATTTTTAAACTTGTTTCATTTCAATTTGTGGCAGAATTTGCTGCCTTAAAAGAATCCAAAAACTCAAAAAAATACTGATGGATGTCAAATAATATTTGAATATTTAATGTACTACCCAAATTGTGTGTCATTTCAATAATGCAATATATAATGAAGTATCTAGGAAAATATAAGATCTTCCAAAATAAAAATCTTCTATAAAGAATAGGACACATTGTTTAGACTCCTCCTTATTAGCCCCAATACATAAATCCATGATCCCAACCTCTCTCCCCTTCCTCTTTGGAAACTCTGATCTGCCTTTGAAGTCCACTTGAGGGCAAACTTGTTCCTTACCTTACCTTTGTAAGCTAAAACAAAAAATTCCTTATAGATTTGATTTAGCTCATATTGAAAGAGATGCATCACCTTTTGAAATGGATTACTCTCTCAATAAAAAGACCAGTCACTTTTAGAACCAGATATATTTCCATCACTATTAAATCAAATACATTATTCACTTAGTCATATCTATCACCTGTTAATTAAGAACTACATTTATGCCTTAGGCTTGAATCAATTAAAGCATCTATTAAATATATCAATATTGAATAAAACAAAATGTGTGCTGAATGAATGTTTCAATAAATAAAACTTCTTATTGTAAAACATTAGCATTATAGTAATTTTCAATTTTAGCTTTCTTAAAAAAGGAAATCAGTTCACAAGTAGCCTGTTTAGGTTTTATTTACTTACTTTATTTATTTGTTGAAGATGGTAAATAATACAACAAATTATTTTTTGAAAAAATTGCAGGAGCTATGATTCTTAGTTGTTATTTCTCTGTCAAACAGCAAATCATTCCAAATGCATGTGACTTAAAATAACACAATTTTACAAAATGTCCTCATTAGGATTTGAAGACATTTTATATATGGGCTATTGGAAAAATTAACTGGCTTTTTTGTGTCATGAACAAAATTAAAATGCTATTTTCCATGTTTGTTGCTTTTGTATGAACTTTATGGTACTTTCTTTTAAATGTAACCTGGTGTCCTAGCTCTTCATAATAAATGCTCAACAAGTTATGTCCTGAATACAAAGTGTTACACTAACTAATTAAATTCTTTGCCAAATTTTCAGATTACATGCACCAAAGTATGAAAAGCTAGGCGTCCTTTACCCTGATATTATGACAAACATTTAGGTTTTAAATCATTCCCTATATTTTTGTTTTTTTCTTTTCTTTTTTAACATTCAGTAATTACAAAAAAAAAAATCCTGGGTTTATATCCTTTCTAAGAATTTCACAATCACTGCAAATCTTAGCTGCCCTCAAAAAGTACCACACACAAATGTTTTACCCCAGCTCAAGCAAAAGTGAACTCAAAAGAGAATCCCATTGGGGACCTTTCTCACAGAGTTGGAGGAAAGAGAAAACCAATTATTTTTCATAAAAATCACAAATCCTTTTTAAATAGAACTCTGTGAAGCAAACTTCAGATTTGCATTTCTAAATGTGCATGTCCTTTTAAAATCTAACAGCACTAACAAACACCTCCAATAGCCCACTTTAACACTACTTGAGATATTTTTCAAACTGTATTTTTTTGTTGTTGTTGTTCCAGGTTTATTTGGAGAATACTTGTCATTTCTCATAGACCTCTGAAGTCTTCTATTTTTTCCCTTTGTCTTTGCTCCCTCTCTACCAGCAGAAATTGGTTTTGTTGAGTCTTTTTTCACTCACCTCCAAATTTGCATCTTTTTCAGAATTCTCTCAAATTCTGGTGGTCTAGTAAGTTCTTTCCTGAACCCTGCTTTGCTTCAAAACTCTTTCAAATCACATATTCTCTCTCTCTTTCTCTCTGTATTGTAATTTGTTATTTTAAAAACACTTTCTAAGTGTATATTTCTACCTTGCATGCATTCTATAATATACTCTTTATCTGTTAAATTTCACAGTTTTTAGGACACCTTTTTTTCCCCCTCTCAGCTTCTTAGTTTAATCAACAGAGCAATTTTACATTTACATTTTCCCAAAACTTTCATCTATACTTTTTTCTCCAATTTTTTCAGAGGCACAGATTATTCTCTGGATGGTCATATATATATGAGTTAACTAGAATATCCTCAAAAATAATTGTACTTTCTTAGATTTTAAAAAATGCAAAATTACAAATTATACAAAATGTGCCTAATAATTAAAGAATTTATATTTTTGTGTGGTTGGTGGAGTTGGCCTCATTATGTTATAATATCATAAACATGAGGACGGACATGGCATTGTGAATTAAACAATAAGTACTTAATTTTCCATGGATATCCAGATTTTAAGCAAAAACAAATGGTTTGCTTAAACCATATTAGAACTTTATGAAAATGAATTATTGCAGATGAAACTGTGGAATTTATTGGTTATATATTTCCTATACATAACATATGTTATTTATATACATCCTAACATTCCTTTCAGATTTCTCCACTTCTGCCAACTTTCCCTTCTGGACAACCTTCTGAAATTCTGTTTTTATATCTGAAATTTACCACTATTACTCTGGATATATACTGCAGAGGTTTCTTATCTCCCATTAATGCAATCATTCCAGAATATCCTTCTTCACATCAATACCCATCAATACTACTAGGTTCTTTTATCTTGTTCTAAGGAAAATAATTTTACAATGACAAAATTACTTTGTATTTTCTAAGTTTTATAGTATTTTTTTCAAGACTTAACTTTTTATGAGGGAAAAAAAGCACCACACTATTGCAGACGGCAAGGAAAGAAAGATTAGCAAAGCCAAATATGCCTCAAAGAGAAATGAAAATAGGTGCTAAAAAACACCCCTCAATTTGGAGATTAGAAACCACTTGTGACAACTTGTAGCATGGTGGGAGGGACAGTCTCTCCAGAAAGGTTAAGCAAGAGTAAGTGGCATGGGAGTGGAAGAAACAGGTTCGAAAGAAGGCATATCATTTCTTGCTGTTGTTTTTTCTTTTTTTCTTAAAATTTTAATTAATAAAGAAAATACTTGACTGGTAAATGAAAAGAAAAATAGTTTCAAGAAATAGTAATGCCAAATATCTTGTAAATATTATAGCAAGAGAGATAATTGTCACTCAAACATAACTGAAATATGTTTTTCAGAAAGAAGATGAGAACTAATAGAAGAGTATAGTTACTGATGACTTATAATAATAATAATAATAACTGCTAGAAAAATACACTCATTTGTTCATACATGCATCCAACTAGCCTATAGTCATGTATTGATATACCTGAAATTGCTATGCACTAGGGAAGGAAGAATGAGTAAAAGTAGTTTTGGCCTTCAAGTTAACATACCTATGATGTATGTTAAATGGAGTGGTAAATGTGATAGAGGCTATAATAAATTTATAAACAAAGTATATTGATGATGAAAATCACTATGTACAGTGAAGGGCTGGAGATTTCTGGCACAGCTTTGCAAAATAAATATATCTTAAGTTGGGATCTGTAAATTGAATACCAATGTATTAGGCAGCAAATGGGAAAGGATATTCCAGGCCTAGGAAAAAGTATAAGAAAAAGGCAGAAATAACGTAGATTTATCCATTTGGAAACTGTTTCATGTACCTTACTTTAATCACTTTGGAGTCCACGATGGTTGATGCGTATTATGAACTTATAAATTTAGACAGCATCATTCAATATTTTATTTCCACCTGATTACTTCCCCCATTTTTCTTATTAATAACAGTGAAAACCATAACTGATTATAACCATTAATATCAATTGTTAACTGCTTTTATGACTATGCCTAGTACTTTTGGTATATTAATTCATTTGCTCTTTGAAACAACCCTATTATGTGGGGATTATTTACCTCAATTTATAGATGGTAGACTGCAACTTGAGGAGTTAAAGTAACCTACCTGAAATATTAAGCTAGTGAATGATAGAGACAGATGGGAATCCCAAACTGTTTAGCTATTACAAAATCTTGCCTCTGTTAATATAAAATAACTTGTTCCTATTAATGTCATTAATACAAAGAGAATTTGATATAAGAAAACCAGCTCAATATGCATCTAAGGATAATATCTAGAAAAAGTAATACAATTCTAGATTTGATATGCCATAAGGAATAGCAGGTATTTCCCCCTTTATTCTGTTCTCTAATTATAAAAATTATACATACTAGTTGTAAAATTTCAAATAATGCACTATACACATAACATATATTTTGTAAATATGTGCTTGTGTTTGTACGTGCATGTGGGTATAAACATGTTATATACCAGGGCCCCTGTTAATGAATAATCACTTCATAAACAAGGGCTTAAAATATATGAATAGTCTCAAAGTTTTAATCTTAAATTCATGTGTATATGCAGATATATGATAATTAGAAGCTGTTCTTTACATTCTTTAGAAGGATTTGAACAAAAGCAAGGTTTTGGCAACATCAAAACCATCTAGGAAGCACTGGAACTTAGAAGAACCTCAGAGAAAAATGATTTACTTAAATTCCTCAGCAGCTAGAAGTATCTGCTTAGCATGTTAAAAATGCAGACCATGTCAGGGAAGTAGCAAAATGACTAGTTACGTCAATGGATTTCAGAGTACTGGGTTGACTAGAGCAATGCAAGTCTTAGAAACTTGTTCAGTTTCTCTCCAGTGCAACACCATTAAATTTAATTACAAAGAGAAACTTATTTTTGTTATACAAATAATATCCCCACGTAGCCTAATTTAAACTAATTGCCTACACAGTTTTCATTCCAAGGGGGAAACGAAACTAAAATAAGTGCTGACTTATTGAAAACGTCTTTAATTATATTATCACATTGAATTCTGTTTTGACCCTTCTTTGAAAGTTACTTTTAAAATAAAAACGTTACTACAAATTGTGACATATCTGTAATTTGTAGAGCTTCACTCTTGCCTGACCTACTTTACCAGTCATTTTCTTTCTAACATAGAAAATATCTTTTTGCGGAAAAAATCTCCAAGTGTCTACGAAAGCACATGAGTAGCTATACTATTTTTCTGCATTTTCATTTCTTGTTATCTTATTATTTGTCAGGAGGAGAAAAACCTACCTATGAATCTGGACATGACAGAATAACCAATGTCTGGCTTGGAGATGAAGGGATTTTTTTTGCATACAAGTGTACATTGTCAGATATACCTTTCATAGAAACCTGTGGTGTAACGACACCAGAACAAAGGGCTGGGCTCCTGATTTCTCTCACAGCATGGAAGAAATAAGATTTTTAATTGGATTCCGTGATGGCCTTACCAGAGCCATGTCACTATCTTTTACAGGGAGATAACTTTTAAAAGACATCAGTCAAGCTGGCTGGAAGGCATCCGAACCCATCATTAACTCAAATCTTGATGACTGGCTAGAAGAAGGGCTCCTGAGACATTAATTGAATGGAGAAAACAAAGCTTCCTGCACAGTTACAATGTGAGACATTCCCCAGGTTTCGTTTTCAATGTCCTTTTAACTCCTAGGTGGAAGAAAGGGGACCCAAATTTTCTCACTCCTGGTCCTGGTGCAAGAATTATAGCTTCCTTGAAAAGTAATTATTTAAAGACTTGCATAGTAATCTAACATACTTAAGACTCTGCAGAATTTTTTATTTCTCCAGCTCTGTGATGGAAATATACAAAAGAGTGAAAATTTTAGGAGACTTTGGGGAGAACTCTTGTAGTACTTTGTGAGCTGTACCTGGCAATGTGCTTCTCACACTGCTTTTAAAAAGTCAGGTTATTTTTTAAAGTTTGCTTCATGGAGATACTATGATGTTCAGAATCACCAGAGATTATGTTCTCAAAACCTTCCCTTTGTAATCTGCTTTCTGAAAGACCAAAATTTTTTGTGTAATAGACAGGAAGAAGTTTCAAATTTGAAGTGATAACAAGGTTTCTCAACCTCAGAAATAACAACATTTTAGGTCAGATAGTTCTTTGTTGTAGAGGGGTTGTATTGCGCATTGTAGAATGTTCAGTAGAATCCCTGGCCTCCACCCGCTAGATGCCAGTAGTAGTCCCATCCCCCAGTTGAAAAATCAAAAAAGAGTCCCCAGACATTGCCAAATGTCCCTGGGAGGGTAAATTTGTCCTCAGTTACAAACCTTAGAGATAGTTATAGATCTATAAAACCATCTACTTTTTTTTTTTTTTTTTTTTTTTTTTTTTTTATCTTTCAAGCCACTTAATTATAACTTGCAGAAAGGCCAAGTCCATCAATCTTCAGCATAAACATCTCCCAGGACCAGTCCTAACCTGTATGGTCTGCGTGGGGAGAAGAGAGCAATTTAATTAAGCCGAGAGAAGTACTTCTACTTGGTGATTGTGTGTAAGGAAAGAAGAAACTGATTCATAGAAAATGATCATGAAAAGGGAACAAACAATACAATCTGAATAGTTTATCTTCTTCCTGAATTTTATAAGCCATTCACAAAATTCTATAGTGATTACACACAATGATTTTATGCCAAATGGAAACTATGAAACATCAATCATTCATAGGTGTTTGGCGCACCGCGGAGCTCAAATCACAAGACAAACTGCGGTGTCTAGATGAATGGACACACTTACGAGTCACTTCCTTTCTCACATTTGAAAACTTCAGTTAAAGTACTGTGAGAGATGAACAAACTAGAAATAGAAAGACATTTTAGTAGCAAAAATAAGACAGAAAAATACAAGTTATATATTTTTTCAATATGCAATAATACTCTCATTATCTTTTGTGTTTGAAGAGGTAAATGTGAAAGGTAAACAAAGAGAGTTTAAACAACAAAAAAAAAATCAATTGCTAAGAAATTTTTAAAAATCTGGACTCTAAAGATGTGCCAGAGAACTAGGGTTATGTACCATCTACACTATTAAGAGATTGCTTGAATCTTTGCATTTAAAGGAGGCTTCTATCTTTTCAGTTGAAAAATGGAAGTAGGGAATGGACTGTCTGAAATTCCTTCCAGTTCTAAATTATTATATTATATTGTTTATTCATTAATGAGGCAATTACTTTTCTGCTCTCTATTACGTTTATGTGCTAATTTCCCAAATGCAATATGAAAATAATATCTATCCAAAATTTCATAGTTTTTGTCATAATTGCCCAAAGATAAAAAGGTCAATGATAAAACCAACAGTTTCTTTTGGTAGCCAAATTGTACGTTGTTCTTTTTTCTCAGACTTTGTCAACAAACACATGGAAATACTTTTTCAGGGAAATAAACACACAAAAATAGAAAATGTTCATTTTAGTATTTAAAAAGCTTATAATTTGCTTTAAAAATTAGGCAAAGATGAATTTGTCATTTTCCAGTTTTCATTTTGCAAGCAGACTTGTTATTTTTGTTGTTTTATTTTTATTTGTTTGGTCACTAGAGCCAAGATTTTAATTTTATTTTTAATTTATTTCAGCATATTAGATTACAGGGGTACAAATGTTTTGGTTACATGGATTGCTTTTGTACTGCTTGATTCAAAGTTATAAGTGTGCCCATCACACAGATAGTGTACATTGTACCCAATAGGTATGATTTCACCCATTCCCTCCTCCCGCTTCCTCCTGCATGATTTCTGTTGAGTTTTACTTCCATCCCTACACATGAGTGCTGATCGGTTAGTTACAATTTAATAGTAAGTACATGTGGTATTTGTTTTTCCATTCTTGGTATACTTCACTTAGGAGGATGCTCTCCAGTTGCATACAGATTGTTGCAAAAGTTATTAATTTACCTTTTATGGTTGTGGTGTACATACACCACATTTTATTAATCCACTCATGAATTGATGGGCACTTGGGTTGATTCCACATATTTGCAACTGTGAATTGTGCTGCAATAAACATTCTGGTGCAAGTGTCTTTTTGCAACAATCTGGATGCAACTGGAGACATACAAGTTGCTGCAAATGACATTATTTCATTCCTTTTTATGGCTGAGTAGTACTCCATGGTGTACATATACCATATTTTATTAATCCACTCATGAATTAATGGGCACTTGGGTTGATTCCAAACTTTTGCGATTGTGGATTTTTATTAATAATTTAATTTTTAATCAGAAAACTCATGACCATATTTGAGTGCATGATCAAAACCTAATTCCAGTGTATTCCTGAGACTGAGACATACATGATGAGTTATTACTGACTCAAAGCAACTTCATTATGAATTTGGTCTAATAAAAAATGACCATAGATATGACAGAAATTCAATGGATTATTATACTTCTAAATTTTAATTTTGTAGAAAATTTGGCAGGACAGTATGAACATTGTTCAATTTTGATAATGACTGTCAGCCTGGCTTTTAGACAGTATGATATGAAAAGTTCTGTTACGAGAATAAGCATTCTGAAAATGCAGAAAAAGTAATGTTCACAAATTTGCTAACTGATATTATGATATTGCTCTGCAGAATGATATTCAGTGTTTACCCACAGAGCCTAAGCAGCACAGGAAATAGTGGAACTGTGTTCCTTAAAGTGACCCCTGCCAACTCCAGCCAGCTTGGATGAACCCTAACCACCAGAAAATATACTTAGATCAGCAGAAACAGTTGAATAGTTTGTCTTACTGCCAAGAGCATACCAACCAAGATGTTGTTTTTTGTGTAATGATGTTTTTTACTTTTGTTGTTGTAAATAATAATATTACTCCATGCACAGAAGAAAAATGGTTTTGTCTTTTGTTTCTGAAGGGAAACAGCTTTATTAATGTTTTTTATCACAATGCCTTTATGTACTTTCTTAAATGAGCCATGTCTCATGTAACTACTCTGTATAATGAATATTGTGCCCCTAACGGTGATGAGAAAACTGAGGCTTAGAATAGTTGAGTACCTCATCCAAAGACTTATAGCTAATACACTAATAAGACAAATTGAGGTTTTGTAATTGGATTGTCCTTACTGCAAGCCACATTGTGAGGTACAGTCTTCAAAAACAAAATAATTTAAGTATACATACACTATACATATCACTTGTCTAAACTAAACCTGGCCTTGTTCCTTTTATCCATCTATGTGTGAGATAGAAATCTGAAGTAGAGACATTCTTGTTACCTGAGTAGTCAAGGTAATTGCCACAGCTCTATTTAGAAAGCTTTTAGTGACATTGGTTGACCCAGGCAAGAATAACTTTTAAACCTGTGGGTATTTTAAGTGTTATATGTAAATTGCCATCACCTTTTGAAGACTAGCAAATAGTTTTGTTACAATGGATATTTACTATAATGAATATTCTGCTAGAAGTCATATTTCCAATGTTTAAGAAATAAAAATGAAACAAATATTATGTCTAACTTATCCATTTTACATTACCAAGGGCAAGAGGAAACCGGCATGTATTATCATTCCTGGCCACTTTCTGCTACACTTCTTCAGAGATATTATTTACATGATTTGCTTGTTTTTTCTTTTTTAATAATTAAGACAGTATATTTGGGAAGTTTAAAAGTATTTGAGCTGAGCAATACTGAAGAGTTCATGAGAGTGTGAGGTGTGGTTAAAACTTGGGTTTTGAGGCCAGATAGAGCTGCATTTGAGTTCTGATTCTGACTCCTATCCTGTAAATTAGGTTTAAGTATATATCTTATAGATTTTAATTGGATAATTCTGAATATGAAACTGTTTAGCTGAGTGCTTGGCACATAGTACACACTCAATAAATGGCATTAGGTTTTATGACAGGACAACTACAAAGGACTCACTTTTAACTTAAATTTTCTCTCCTATCCTCATTTCTAACTATAGTATCTAAAGAATATATTTCAGGTTGTAAATAACATGGATGAAGGCCAAAGATGACTGCTACACCTTGTGAATGTTTTTGCAGTATCTATTAATTATCTCCCTGCTTCTATTCCTTGCCTCTCTACAGTTTGTTCTCAACCCAGCAGCCAAAAAAATCCTTTTAAACACAAATCTGATTATGTCATTCCTCTGCACAAAGCCTCTGAATATTTTCTTGTCTCACATGGAAAAACAGTCTAAAGTACTCTGTTGGTGGGAATGTAAAATGGTACAGCCACTGTGTAAAACAATATGGAAGTTCCTCAAAAAATTCAATATACAACTACTATATGACTCAGCAATTCCAATTTTGGATATTTATCCCCAAGCATTGAAATTAGGATCTCAGTGAGATCTTAACACTCCCATGTTTGTTGTGGCACTATTCACAATGGTCAAGATGTGGAAACAGCCTAAATACCACCAATGGATAAATGGGTTTTTAAAAATGTGTTACATATATATGATAAAATAATATTTGGACATAAAAAGAAGGAAATCCTGTTATATGAGACAACATGGGTGAAACTTGAGGACATTATGCTGTGAATTGAAACTAACCCAGTGGCCACTGTGAGTGAGAAATGAGGAGTCACACCCGTCTTGTTCCCAGAGATAGCAGCTCCAAAGAACACATCCTGTTTATACCTGAGGGCTAAGACAGTTCCTGTAACCTGAGCAGAGACTGGCCAAAAATCTCTTTCCACCACTGCCAGAAGGGGAACCAACAGAGACTTCTGGTTTGAGCTTGGAAACCACCCAGTCAGGAGTCAGCTGTTTTCAACCAATTGGGACTGAACAAGTCTAAATTCTTCATTTGCATGTAGAGACTTGATTGAGGACTGGAGAGGGAACTTTCCCTATTTAAACCAGACCTGCTCTTTGTTCTCCTGAGCATGTTTTCCATTTACACTGGAAGATGCATCTCCTGAACTGCAGTTGGTTTTTTTAGAAAATAAAACTCTCCTTTGTTTTTCCTCCACAGCCTTCATGGTCTTTTGTTAATATCTTCCTGGTGACAAGGATGGGATCTGAAGTGACTACCTCCTGCCCAGTGACATCCAGACCAATGCAAAGACAACTGCACAAACTTCTTTCCATTCAACTGTTTCCTGACTTGAACCAGGGAGGACACAGTAAGCCCTCTTGGATCTAACATCTCCCATTTTTAGGCTGAGATCTCCGAGCCTTTTTTTCCTCCAGGGAGCCTGTTCATCTGGCTCCATGGGCCCTGTGGGGTATGCTCACACTTTGTGGGGTATGTTTGCATTTTGGTAGGTATGCTTGTTCTTCCTGAGGTATGCTCATGTTTCAGGTCTTGCAGGGATGTTCACACTTAGGTTGCACTTGAAGGGACGCCTTCATTAGATAATATGTTATGAGTAACCTACAGTCTGAGGGAATGATCTCTGAGCAGCTGCCTTCTTGTATAGCAGTGGTCTTTATGTTTAAAAACTATGGAGAAAATTCTTGCAACTATTTAAGGCTCTGCATAAAATTAACCCAGGATGACTTAAAACTTTTTTGGCCGCAGTGGGGAACTTTTGAACAACGTCTCTGAGCTAGTCATTTACTGGAACAAAGAGGGATTCAGACCTCTCAAAGAAAATGAGAGGCTTCTTTAATTGGTACTTTGCAAGCTCCAAATGAAATCTTAGAATCTCTCATGTTTGTTAATCCTGGAACTTCGGGAGGCTGAAGCAGGAAGATCGCTTGAGGCCAGGAATCTGTGATCAGCCTGGGCAACAAAGTGAGACTCTGTTTCTACAAAAAATTTTTTTTGAAAAAACTATCCAGGCATGGTGGCACCTCTCTGTAGTGCAAGCTACTCGAGACACCAAGGTAGGGGAATCTCTTGAGCCCAGCAGTTTGAGGCTGAAGTGAGCTATTATTGTGCCACTGCACTCCAGCCTGGACAAGAGAGCAAGACCCTGTTTCTAAAACAAACAAAAAGAAATTAAAATTAAAACAAGAAACTCTAATTGTCTCCTTGAAAGAAACTAAAGTTAGTCAACCGCTCCAAAATCTTAAAAACTCCTCTAGCGCAAGTCCTGCTCCCAGGACAACTCTGAAACCCTTTTCTCTCCTTTTACTCTCTCTGTATGCCCCACTTTATCCTCCCCTGCTGCCCCCCTCTTCTCTTGATGAACTTCCAATATTTTCTCTTGCCTTTTATTTCAGGACTGAACCCCATAACTGCTCAACCCCTCTTATTGCCCCATTTAAAATAACAGAAAATGCAGAGGGAAGTCACATCATTTTTTACACTCTTTTGTCCAAATCTGAAACTCTTGGTCATTGCTAAAGAAATTCTTAGTCCTAAAACTGACTTCTTTGAATTTGCACTTCATTTTGGTTTACCTATTTTCACATACCAGCCAAGACTCCATGGCATCCATTAGTTATTAATAATTCATATGCTGGTGGGGAATGTCCTGACTCAAAAATGGATGCATCTGGCTGACTGGATAAAACTTTTAGAGGACTTCCATTTCAAAGGTGAAATAGCCATAATGAAAGCAAAAAAAAAGAACTGCTTATTTGTTAAAAGCCATTCCTGTGCTTGTTTCCCCCCAAATTAATTGCAAAGCCATTCAATGATGTACTCAAGAAAAAGATGAGTCTATCTTAGGATATTTTGAACAATTTGAAAAGTCTTTCGAGCACAATTCTGGAATCAAGGACTTAATAGTTGATACCATAGATCTTTTTAATTCCACTTTTCTTTGAGGGCTTAGTGAAATTTAATGCATTAGTGCATTAGTCAAACAACATTACCCCAACTGGACCTCTGAAAGACCCCACGACTTTGCATCCTTGGCAAACTCACTGGTAAACTTTAGAAAGCAATGAAGCAGAATAAATAAGACATTTGATTATCAGGAAAAAGACAACAATCTCATGGCCCTACATATTCAGCAATTTAAAAAGCCATTGCAGAACCCAAACATCCCTAATACCATGAGAAATAAGATCTGTTTCTTTTGCAAGGGCCATATAAAAAAGACCGTGAAACCATTCTTTATAAAATTAATAAAGGGCCACAACGTGGGAACTGTGGTAGGGGAAATATATGTATAACCAGCCATTGTTCTCTAGCTTGCTTTCCTATAATTGCTTACTATTCAGGAGTCATATAGCTGCTGGTCATAAAAATTCTTAGTTTTCTTCATTGCTCCCATAGATAACATCACCCTTGTGAAACCTAAGGATAGTTTTTGAGACATCTTCCAGGTCCTGCATTCTGGTAGAATGACTGACCCACCCAGACCAATGGCTCATACCAAGGAACTAACTCAACTGGTTTGTGATCCGAACCCAAGAACCAACTCAACAAAGAAGACAATTTCTGCACCCCTGTGGTTCCCCCCTTAACCAGCCAATTAGCCTATCCAACTGCCTAGCCCTTTGCCTGCCAAAATATCTTTAAAAATCATTTTTCCCAAATTCTCAGGGAGACAAATTTGAGAAATTTCTCCTATCTCCTTGCATGGCACCTATGATATTAAACCCTTTCTCTGCTGAAACTCCTGTTGTCTCAGTGTGTTGCTTTCCTCTTGAGCAGTGGGAAATGAACCTGGTAAGGCTGTACCAACTATATGTGACTGCGAGAAATACAAATGATAGCTTCAGGTAAAGCCAAGAAAAACCAAGCTTTTCCTTCACTACAAGATTAGGGGTGCTCCAGGAAGATAAGAGGGATAATCCCCCTCCTTTCTATAAACCAGTTGGGGAGGTTAATTTGAAAATAACATATAATAATCATTTTACTTGGCCATTTTACTGGACAAGTATTAGCAAAAATTTGTGACATTTGGCTCATTCTCCAACATTTCTGTGCTATCCCTAATCAATCAGAAACACTTCTAGTATCTGACAGGTGTCTGGTCATCTTTTTCCACCTTGCCTGGTCAGGGTTATTTAAGTTGGCCATAAGTCTCGGCCACATGACACCCTCTGATGGTTTAGATGGACCCAGGGTAGGTAGCCACACCACCTTGGCAACAACATGAGACAAAATGTAACATCATATATTGGTCATCAATGTTGCCTATGGCAGGTTTTTACCAAAAGGGGAAAATGTGAAATGAAACTAACCTAGTGGTCATGGTGAGTGAGAGAAAGGTAGTCATACCCCATTTGTTCCCAGAAAGGGCAGCTTCAAATGAATATTCTGTTTGTGCCTCTGAGCTAACACGGTTTCTGTGACTGGAGCTGAGACTCTGCGGGTGGAAAACTCCTCCCACCAGCCTGCTGAAAGGGGCATCCAACAGAGACATATGATTTGGGCTTGGAAATTACCCAAACGAAACTCAGCTGTTTTCAAAAAATTGGGACTGAGCAAGTTTGAATTATTCATTTGCATGTATGAACCTGATTGAGGGCTAAAACAGAAACTTTCCCTGTTTGAGCTAGACCTGCTATTTGTTCTCCAGAACACATTTTCTGTTTACATCGGAAGCTGTGTCTCCCAAATCTGTAGTTTTTTTTTTTTTTTTTTTTTTAAGAAAATCAAACTTTCTGTTTTTCTTCCACAAACTTCATGGGCTTTTGTTAACAATGTTAAGTGAAATAAACCAGTTACAGAGGGGAAAACACTGCATGATTCCAATTATATGTGGGAAACAAAGAGTTGCTAAAATTTCTGTAATGCAAGAGAGTAAGTTCTAAAGATTTTCTGTGCAATATTGTGCTCATACATAATAATATACACTTAAAAATTTAAGAGGATAGATTGCATATTAACTGTTCTTACTATAACAAAATTTAAAAAAAATAATTACTTTAAAAAAAAAAACAAAAACCTTTATAATAGTCTCCAAGGCTATTGGTACACACAGCTGCATTCTCAACTTAGGGCCTTGACAATCACTTTCTCTCTGGCTAGAGGTACTGTTACCGAAAGCTTGGCCCATCAGAAGAATGATAGAGGAAAACATGTTTATGACTTTGCCTGCAAAGGAGGAAAAAATGGTAGACCTTCTCATCTCAAAATTGAAATTTCCTGAAAATTAGCAGAAATACAGAGCTTTTAAAGGGAGTGCCCCTCAGTTCTAGGCTATTGTGGTTAACTATTCTAATCCTCCCATCTCTGCCAAAGACAAAGCCCCACCTGGGCCCACCTTGAGGGGAGGGTGGTGGCATGGCCTGGCATGGCCTGGGATGTCTGAGTTATCTCTTGTAACAGAGGACTTAACCTGTCTCAGGGTTGCAGGCCAGGCTGCAGTTCTCAAAAAGAGTGGGGGGAAGTTTTAAAGAGACAGAATTTTTTTTTTCTTTTTCAGGCCATTCCCTCTGTTACAGTACGACCTCTAATAATCTGATGGCTACCTCTTCACCTTCAAGTTTTCGCTGAAATACCACTTTCTCAATGAGGCCTACTCTGAGTATCCCATATATAATTGCAATGCGGTATCCTACCCACTTCATGCCCTGGCATTCCTAATATCCTAACAAAATACAATCTTTGATTCTTTTCTATAAAACATATCATCATAATCCATATAACCTCTAACATAGCATCTAATTTTATTTATTTTATCTGTTTTTATTGTCAACTTTCTCCTGAAGATGTAGGTCAAAATGAAGAACTCTAAGATCATGATGGAATAGGCTAAAAATTATGGGTAACAGGTAGTCTTGCTCAAGTAATGACACATTTTCTGAACAAAAATGTAGAATGACATAGATTTGTTTAAAAAGAAAGTTTACCATCACTTTCCAAAATAGTGAATATTCATGTTCCTAAAGAAAGGTGCCTGTGCCATCCCTGATTAAATGCTTCTTAATGGCTAGTACTATGCCCTTTTTTTCCCTATATTCAGAGAGTCTAGACCATTGCCTTGTCCATAATAATCTTATTAAATTAGTATATAAAGTGGACAAATAAATGTTCAACAGCTCCTTAAAAGCTAAATACTTCTTATTACATTTCTGTTCTTAAATCTTATGCTCTATTGGAAATTTGTACATATACACATGCAGATTACATAGTAATGTGGATGTAAATGATACACAGATACACACATGCCCACATTAAAATAAATGAATTAAATGATTGTTTGTGTGTTGCTATAAAGAGTTTTTTTAAATTTATACAGCTAAATATGACCTCTTATGAAATTGAAGTAACCATTCTACATCCAAAAAAGTATACCTATTATAATAACCATCTCTGACACTCTTGCAGTGAGATTAAATCATCGTCAGGCAAAGATAATGGACACAGCATGGTCCTACAAAATCTTTGCCAAATAAACTGGACACCACCCAACTAACTGATGAAATAATATTGCCTCAGAAATGAGAAAAATCTTTCAACAGGCATAAGTCCGACCATTGGTTAATCACACTCACTTAGGGGATCAAGACCCTGGCCCTGAATACAGTGACCCAAAATCTGAAAATTATATTCATCATTAACATCAATTATGCTTTTCTAAGGACCTCAGGCATTAGTTTAGCTCATTTAAAGATTATCATAAGCCAGAAAGTATACCTATTTTTATATTAATATAGAATCCTTCTCCCCCAAAAGGAGCTAATAGTGTTATCGTTATCAAAAGAAAATTGGTTTCCAGGTTCTGCTAGATTTTTTTATACTTATTAAACTATTATGTCATAGCCTATATGTTCTACTTGTCAAAATGTTCAATTTTAAATAATAATTGCAGGGTTATGGCTCAATAAAATGTTTACCAAATTTGGACATTTTGTTTATTTCCAGGACTACACTCCATAGAAGACTGAGGTATATATGATTAACCTTCAGGAGCTCTGAGTTCTAATACCAATTAGTATGGGTTATGTGTGACTTAGAGCAAGTGTTTGAGCCACAGTCTGTGTCATGAAGATGAAAAACGCTAGTTCTTAAAACAGCCCATGTGGAATTTGTGCTGCCTTAATGGCCAACTTGGTTTAATATAAAGACCCTAATTATATGTACTATTTGAAATGGATAGAAGTACAGAAAGCCAAAGATTGCCTGTATGACCTGACCCTGATAGTATAACAAAAGTTGACTACATATAATCCAGAAAGTGTTTAAAAATATTTTACTAGTTTAAAATGTTACAAAATGTGTATCACGGCAAAACTATGCTTTTATGACCCTAACCCTAACCCTAATCCCAGCACCAGCCTGGCTTCTGCTCCCAATCCCCAAGACAACCCTGATAGACTCGGAACCAGGCCCTCCCTGGTGGATACCAGTGCTGACCCCATGGACTGAGGACCAGGCCCATCATCATGGACCAAGATGCAATGCCCATTCAATTACCAGGCCAGCACCTGTGGACACAGGCTCCAGGTCTGCCCCTCTTTATTCAGTTTCTAGGACTGCCCATGTAGACCCCATTGTCAGACTCATCCCAGTAGATCCTGTTACCAGCAAGGTCCCTATATACCCAGGATCCAAGTCTACACACACAGACCCAGACTTCCAGCTTAGTCCCAAAACCCAGGAAACAAGCCAACCTGCCTGAGGACTTCAGCAGCAAGCCTTCCCATGGACCCCACCTGATGGTCTGCCCACAATCTCTAGTTGGGCCGGCTGGTGACATGAAGGGATTTTCCTGCTGAAGACAGTCTATAAAGACTGGAACTGTCACCCACTTCTTCAAATGTGCAGACATTAAGGCAAGGCCACAAGTAAAATGACTGAATAATTAGGAAAACATGTCACCGCCAAAGAAATACAATAAAGCACCAGTTACCAAACCTAAGAAAGTGGAGATCTACTATTTGCTTCAGAATGAATTCAAAATAATTGTTTTAAAGAAATTCAGCAAGCTACAAAAGAACATATAAAGATGACTAAACAAAAATTAGGAAAACAATACATAAATAAAATGAGAAATTCAATAAAGAGATAGAAACCATAAAAAATGAACACTGCAGAATTTCTGGAGATGAAGAATGCAATGAATGAACTGAAAAATTCTGTGAAAAGCTTCAGTGGAAGATTCAATTAAGTAGAAAAAAAATCAGTTAGCTCAAAGATAAGTCACTTGAAATTACCCAATTAGAGAAATAAACAGGAAAAAAGAATAAATAACGTGAAGAAACCCTATGAGACATATGAGACATAATCAAGCAAAACAGCATGTGTATAATGAAACTCAAAGAAGGAACAGAGAAAAGGGGGGGGGCAGGAAGTTTATTGAAAGAAATAATGGCAGAAAATTTTCCAAATCTGGAAAGGAAAATGAACATCCAGATCTATTATATGAAGCCCAAAGAGCCCAATATGGGTTAAATGGTTAGATCTTCACCAAGACATCTTATAATCAAATTTTCAAAAGTCAAAGACAAATAGAGAATTTTAAAAGCAGAAAGGGAAAAGTGACTCATTGCGTACAAGAGGATCACTAAAGGCTGTCAGTACATTTTTAAAAAAAGTCCTTGCAGAGCAGGAGAGAGTAGGATAATATATTCAAAATGCTGAAAGACAATAACTGCCAACAAAGAATACTGTAACTGGCAAAACACCATTCCTTGATGAAGAACAGATGAAGACAACATAGATGAACCTGTCAGACATTATTCTTGATGAAGTAAGAAAGGCACAAAAAGAAATATACTGCATGATGTCACTTACATATGGATTACAGGAAAATTGAATTCATGGAAACAGAGAATAGCACTTTGGTTATGAGGTACAGGGAGGTGTAGACAATGGGAATATGTTTGTCAATGGATACAAAGTTGAAGTTATATAAGATGAATAAATCTAAAGATTCAATATACTGGTTGATTACTGTTGATAATACTATATTGTATACAGGAAATTTACTAAGAGAGTAGATTTCAGGTGCTTGTACCACAAGAAAAGGTAATTATATGAGGAGCTGGCTATGTTAATTTGCTTGACTGTAGTAATCATTTCACTATGTATATGTATGTATGTCAAAATATCATGTAAACCTTAAATACATAGAATTTTAAAAACTTTCCCAAACAGAAGCTGTGGGAGGTCATCTCTACTACCCCTAACTTATAAGAAATGCTAAATGGAGTTCTTCAAGTTGAAATGAAAGGACATGTACTAATAACATGAAAACCATAAGAAGGTACAAAACTCACTTATAAAGGCAATAATATAGTTATTTTCAGAGTACTCTAATACTGTAATGGTAATGCATAAATCACTTTTACCTCTAGCATAAAAGTTAAAAGACCAAAAATTTAAAAATAACTATAGCTACAATAATTTTTTGATAGATACACTATATGTAAAAGATGTAAAATATTATAGCAACACAATTTTTAAACTTTCTTTCAGTTTTGTACTCTTTAGTGATAATCTCTTAGCTTTCTTTCATACTCCTTAAAATTAGTTTGAAATGTCCCTCCCTCCATTCTCAATTCACTGCAATCAAATTATCACCTGCAGCTTTTCAATGAAGTAGACAAAAGTTCCCTACAGCCTCCAAATTGCCATATGTAATGGTCTCCTTTCAGCTTTTCTAATATTTGACTTTTCTAGAGGTTTTAAGACTATTGGTCATTTTCTTCTTCTTTTCTTTTGAAATTATATCTTCTCTTAAGTTCCATGACACAAGGCTTTTCTTCTTTAATTTAGGGTTATTTCATTTTAGTTTCCTTCTCTTTATCCATCACTCATTGCATTTTAGTTTCTAGTTTATATTTTGTACATTCTTTTCCTCTCTGTGTAATCTACATTATTCTTATGACTTTAATTCCCATGATAAAATATTTTGATAATTTTCAGATATGTAACACTAATTGTTCTCTTTGAGTTCAAGGCCTTTATTGGTTTGCTTATTAAACATCTATACTCAGATGGTTCATGGATGATTAAGCTCAGGTGTCCAGAAAATTAATTTTCCTCAAATATATTTCTCAAATCTATGCTTTATTATGGTTTTAAAAAAAAGTACTATCACCCATGTACATTAGTCAGAATTTTTTTTTTGCTTTTAATTTCTGTGTTTATTTGCTTTTTGTGTTTTATCAGTATGTTTCTGACCCATTTTTACTCCTGATGTATATTCAATCAGGCCCCAAGTTATACATGTTCTGCCTCCTTTAAATCTTCCAGTCTTCATTTTGTATATAATGTACTTCTTATACCCATTTTTTATAATTGCAATTTTTCCCCAAATAGTCTCTGTGCTTCTAGTCTCGATTCCCTTCAATCCACTCTCAACAACTTTTAAAATAATTTCTCTAGAATAAAAATCTGATTTTGTGACACTCCTGATTAAAGCCTTTTAATTGTTCTCTGACATTCAGATCATACACAAACTCTTTATTATGCTAACTTCTCAGTTCATTTTCTTTAATGTGTATAATATATGTATTATATAATATACATAATATTAGATATATTAAGAGAAGATTTATAAATAGTCTGGTAGAAGAAAAACTATTGAAGTTATAGGATAAAATGTTTAAAATATTCACAGTTCTAAATTTTTCTAGGAGGTTAAGCATAATAAAAGCTGAAAATAATCTTTTCAACTTTATATCAGGAAATCATTGTGGCTCCTTGGGAAATGATGGTGATAAAAACCAGACAGGAGTGTCCTCTAAGAGTTTAAAGTTAATAGGATAGAGAGGAAAAAGAAAAAAAAAAAAAATCTCTGTTTACATATATGGTAAAAGAGGAAGGAAGAGACAAAGGGAAGGTAAGAGGTGCCATGTTCTTTTTAACAACTAGTTCTCATGAGAACTAAGTGATAACTCACTCCTGTGAGAACAACACCATATCATTCATAAGGGATCTGTCTCCGCAACCCAAGCATCTCCCACTAGGTCCCACCTCCAACATTGGGTGTCATATTTCAACATGAAATTTGGAGGAGTCAACGATCCAGACCATAGCAGAGATACTCAAATTCTAAGACATATAAATATAATCACTCTTCAGGGACTCCAGCCTGCTATATATGTCCAAACATTATGGTGCATCCTATGAACATTTTTTTCAACTGATGGGCAAATTATACCAAGGATATTTAGAATTACTCTTACTGAAAGCTTGGCACTTGTTCTCAAGGCTGCTTCAGAAGAACGAGAACAAATGACTTGAGAAGAAGGAAAGAGAAGTTTATTACTTTGCCAGCAAAGTAGGAAAATGGCAAACTATTGTCTCAAAATCCTCCTGAGGCAAGGATGCAGGCCTCAGGTCCCAAAAAAAGTGGGGGAAGTTTTAAAGAGACAGAAAATACCTTTTGACACTTTTTTCCAGGCCATTCTCTTTGTTACATATTCTCCAATTTCAATTTTACACTTCCATATCTATGGGAGGAGACATGACATAGCCATCAGGCTACTTCCTGCTGAAAAGGGGGTGACATTTGGATGGGAGGTTTATACTTATGTATGTCATTGAAAGCTTTAGAAGTACATTTACAACAACTTACAATGAACATAATGTGGAACATTCCAGATGAACAAGGCCGTTCATCTAAAAAGTGCACTTGAATGTCAACTCCCCTGGATTCAATTCCTCTAAATTAAGAAGAGAGAATGAGATTCCTATTTTAATTGGCTTTCAGAAGCCTCAAAGAGTTAACAGATTTGAATATGACTTTTTAAAGATTCATTGTGAAAAACTAATTACTTTATTTTGGGGTACCCATTCACTAGTAATATTTTTCCTCCCATGGACAACAGTTGCTTTTCTGTTTGTCTTATTTTTTCTTTGAACTAAGCACTTGGTTTAATTTTCTGCTTGTCAGGGATGTGAAGCTTATTGGGGCTGCAAGGTAGGCAGCCAATCAAAATTTTGGTAGCCCCAAGAATGTGGCCAGACAGAACAATGGGTTACACCCTATTTGCAGGTGGCATATGGCCAGACAGAAATGGATTGCACCCTACTTGTGGCTAGCATGCTGACTGTTGACAACTCTCAGAGGTGTTATCTAAGTCATTCTTTATTTTGCTGTCTTTGAAAGTGGCTTTAGACCATGAAAGGAATGCATATTTTCAGCTCCCTCTTTGGAGGTGTCTCAGACATCCATGGTTAAGTCAAAAAAGCTTACTAGCTTTAGTCTTGGGTCACTTGTTAGGTATGCCTTTGGTTTAGAACTTTGGTTTATATTAGGAATATCCATGATTGAGTCCAGGCATAGAAAATGCTTTTCTTTGTTTTATTTGTTAATGGGCTTCATCTTGGAGGCAATAATATAATTAAGAAACAAGCTTGGTTGAAAAGACTACCTATCAAACAAAATTAGGTCTTCAAAATACCAGTTTCTCAATTTTGCTGGCTATTTTGAAACTCTTTGGAAAAGAAATTTACATCTATAAAAGAAATCTCCCTTAGTAATGGTGTCTCCCTCTCTGCACCTAAATCCCTGGAGACTTTTACAGTGGGAAAGGCATAGGTATAAATCCACATAACAAGCCTCAGCCTTGACTGAGCTTCCTATTTATACCTTTCTTTGTATTCACAAATAATGGTGTTTATACCTAAATTCTGTGCCTCTGAGATATAACTTTTTGCTTGTTTCATGTAAGAGTCATCCCTTTGGTAGTGTAAATTTACAGTTGCATAGCTAACATTTTCTCAGGGTGATGAAACTGGTAATTAAAATATTGATAGTATGAATGGAATAAAATATATATATATAAGTACTCATAGAAAAATTCTCTCAGAAAATAGAAACTAACTCAAATACCTTTTAGTTCTTATGATTTGAGATGGACTATGGTAAATAAAGCTAGTTTAAAAATTGTTGGTGAAATGAAAATAGGAATGCCTTCAAAATTGTCAGCATTAATTATAATACAAGTATGTATTTTTAACCAGATTTACTAGTCAAACTAGCTTGTTATGTTCTAGATGTCTAAGACCATAAAGTTATAAATCCAACCCAAGAGCAGAATACACAATGAAAATAAATTAGTTTCTTTGCTTCTCAGATATTTTAAACATTTGCCTGATTTGTTAAAAAAACATCTTAAGATGATGGCTAGCCTAGTTTTCCATAAGCAATTCAAACATTATCATTAAGAAGTAAATTAGGTGAATGTAAATGGAATATAATTTTATAGGTGAACTTATCATAGTAACTTGAAGTTTTAAAGTCATGTTAAATTAAATAATAAATAATTATTAAATGTTTACATTATTTCTAAGTAGCATTAATTGCTGAACATAGTTTTAAAATATATATAATTTGGCATCTTATTTTTGTATGGTATAGAAAAGCTATATATATTTGGGTTTATTAGTAAGCATAGAAAAATTATTCTATAAGGAGGCACTGTTTTTAAAAATTTGAAATGTATATTCATAAAATGTTGATATATGACAGTTTGAAATTGCTTACTTCCTATATTTTCACTGGAAATTAAGGTTACTGAGAGTTAAAAACATTCTAATCAACATATGGTAATTGAAACTAAAAGAAAGGGAAACAATTGCATATGTAAAGACAGTAAGACATGTTTTTGGTCAGAGAAGATATGAGATTTGAAAGATGTGTTTGGTTAGGGGAAAAAGAAAGTGATTTTTCTCCAGATGTAAAATGACTGGTTGTTCCAGAAAAAAAGAAAAGGAAATAACTAAAACAATAAGAAATTGTCAAATGTTTGTGGAAGGTGAATTTTGTGAAAAGAATTTTATGTAAGATCGAGTTGGCTAAAATTAAAAGAAAATTATATGTTTTTCTAAAAATTTAACTATTAATATAAAAATACACTGATGCAAAACTAGAATTTGATCCTCTCTGTTAAAACAACAAGGTTTTCTTGGAGTATTGATTTGCTTTTAATAGAAAATACGGATGTTTCTGGACTTATGATGAATTTATATTCTAATAATCGCATCACAAATTGTAATTACCATAAGTCAAAAATACATTTAATGCACCTAACCTAACAAACATCATAGCTTAGCTAAGCCTACCTTGAACATTCTCAGAACACTTATCTTAGCCTATAGTTGGGCAAAGTCATCTGGCAACACAGCACACTGTAGAGTATTGGTTGTTTACCCTCACAATCAGATGGCTAATAATAAGTAGGTATAATACCACTGTTTACTGAATTCATATCACATTTGCACAATCATAAAGTTGAAAACTGATAAGTCAAACAGTCGTGAGATGGGCATCATCTATAGTATTAATAAAAGGTTTTTCTTTATCTTTTAGGTAATTGGTCTAGGAAACAAATATTCTGTGTTTTAAGAATATTATATCTTTTGCTTCATGTTTTGTTCTATTAGTTCTTTGCTTGATTAAGAAAAGTGAGTTTCCATAATATTAAAAGAGCTAAGGGTTTCCTACAACCATATAACTTTTCTATATTTGTATTTAAATCTCTGTCATTTTGGAATTATTTCAGAGTGATCTGTTATCCAATTTAATCAAGTGTTTTAAATCTTCTGGCATTTTTGACAAACTTCCCAAAATCAAATTCTGGAATCAAGATTTTTTGACCTCTAACTAACTTTGGGACTTTCCAGAAAAGCCCCAGAAAATCCAAAAGAGACGTATTAAACCAATTAAGCTTATTAGATATGTTAAATTATGTGGGAAATATAATATCAAAATAAGAAATTATGTTTAACCTTCTTTGATTTATCTTTGTATGGATGTTATTAATATGTCTTCAAAAATTATATGAAATTTCTAGAAATTTATTATATATTAAATATAAATATATTCTTAGTCATAACTTATTATGTTAAATTGTTTGTTGTAAATAATAAAAATAACCAAATTCCTTGTCAATTGTGTCATTATTATAATGAACTCTCATCACAGTTTTTCTATGGCCATTCTAAGTCTTTGTCATTCTCTGAGTTACGGTTTTGATTTTTCTCCAAAAGTATTCACAATCAGTTACAATCCTAAATAGCCTTTTCTTCAAAGAGTTTTTGTTTATTGGAAAAGACACATGTAAAAGGATTCTCTACAACCTCACTGGAAGGACACATAGCAGGTCTTGTTAACTAATGCTTGTGCCATCAAGCTTAGAGGGATTGATTCCTGGATATCTGTACTACATCACTAAAATCTTATTAAACCTGTTCATGAGTTAAAACTAAAAATTTCCAGGAATTGAATCAGGTGACATCTGTGGTAGACAGCTTACTCAAGATGACTGGACTAGTCCTGCATATTTTTTTCCACTATTATTTTTTACTTTTTTCTTTCCCTCTTCCTGGAAAGATATTTCCTTTATCCACATATTCTGGTCTATTGCCTACTAATTGTTGTCTCTGTCATTAGACCCCTAATCTGTCCATGATGCTAGTGACCCTTTAGTTCACCCTGTAATTAACTTCACTGGTATTCCAACACCAAATGACTGTTCCAGTTTCACACCTGGACCTTTTTATAGATTTAAGCTTTCCCATTACCCTTTAATGCTTACACATTGCTTAACTTGGTTAAACCAGAGGCCTCCTAGTTAGGCCTCTGGGATCTGCAATGGAGCCAAATTTGCAAACCTCTCCTTAGGGATCGCTGATATTTGCAAATAAGATTATTGGAATGAATTCCAGAAAAAAGCACTATTAACTGGATGTAATAATAAAACATACACATGGCTTAACTCAACTGTATGTAGAACTCTTACCTCCAAAAAAATCCTATGTACCCCTCCTGGATACATTTGAATTTGTGGAAGTGGAAACTCAATTTGGGGCACTAATGGTTTAGATACACGGATAATGAGAGGCCAATGTGGACTAGAATATTTGGCCACTTTGTTGCCAGTACATAACAGACCCAAAACTGATCATTGGGATATTCACTGGACTAGTTCCCTTTCACTACATGAAAGGGTCAAATGTGAGTTACCTTGTGAATCATGGGACTTTAGATTTGCTTCATTTTTTTAGAGCTTTTGTGTTATGTTTGGTGTTGTTGCAAATGAAGAAATGACAATAAAGCTATTTGTTACTCTAGGAATCATTACAGACTCCATTGAAGAGGTTAACTGCACACAGCAGCACTCATTGAATTGTATCGCTAAAGTGGTTTTATATAATAGAATAGCTCCTGATTACTTACTAACTGGACAAGGTGAAGTCTATGTTATTGCTAATACCACATGCTACACCTGGATAAATTCTTCTGGGGAAGTTGAGACTGAATTATACAAAATAAAAGAACAAGCCACATGGCTACAACAGGTCTCACCCAACTTCCATGGTCATTTAATTTGTTTAGTTGGCTCACTTTAGGCCTAGATTCCTGGCTCAAAACATTTGAGAAAACCGAGGTTATCATATTTCTATTAATTTTGCACCATAGTGTCTTTTTAAAGCTTTGTATCTGTTGCCTGTCAAATTTCTGCAAAACTACAACTTCAGTAATCTATGGTAGGCAGAACTATTAATGATGAGCTAGAATAAAAAAATCTACTCCAGAATGAAACTTGCTTTTCTCTGGCATGTTTCTGGTTACAGCAAAAGAGGAAATATGTCTCCCCTAAGAACTCTTTGGTGCAAATGCTCACATGGCTTGAAATAGAATTCACTATTTACCTCCAAATTGATGATTTAGTTTAAAGCCTGTGTCTCATTAGTGGCCCATGTAGCTGACAAAGGCAAACTCAAACAATCTCTGGAAGAATACTCATTAAACACAGGCCTGAAATAATTTCCACTAATAAGTTCACAATAAAAGACCAAGAAAAGCATGAGTGAAAGTCATCATAAACAATAAACTATTTAATCAGACCCACTGTAATACACTAATAATATAAGTAGGCACAAATATAAGAACGCTTTATATTTTTAAAGAAGTAACAGGAGTTTAAAGTCTGATAAAGAAAAGAGATATTCTAAACTGACATGGATGATGTAAAAACAAATTAAATAGATCTTCCATAATGAAAAATATAATAAAGTAGTAATTTGATAAATATACATAAGCTTATTAAATAAGCTGACAAGAACAGTAATCAAATGAAATATGGATCCACAGTAAACTAGAATGTAGCACAGAGTTAAAAATCATAATTAAAAAATACAGTCATGAAATGAAGGAGATTTTAAGGGACATGGAGGATTAAGTGGGAACAGCTTACCTAAATATAATCAGAGTGCCCTAAGGAGAAACATATAGAGAATGGTGGCAGGGCAATGTTCAATAAGATAATAAATTTTCCATAAATAATAAAATAATTATCAGGTTCAGTAATCCAAGGCCAAAAATTAAAAACAAATCTATGCCTGATATAATATAGTAAAATTGTGACACACTAAAAACAAAAGTATATTAAAAGCAACTCAGGAGAAGAATGGATTTCCCACAAAGAAAAATGATTTTTAAACTGATATTTGATTATTCAATATTAACAGGAAGCCGGAAGCAGCAAAATAGTATCTTCAATATGTTGATAAACAACTGAAAAATTTGTAATTTATATAAAATTGTTTCCTAAAGCTAGCTCAAAAAAAAAAAATTCCCAGGTGAACAAAACCAAGAATGGAAAGAGTTAAAAAACAGTGTAGAGGGGACAAATTGTAGAGCAAAAACAAAAAATTAAACATCAACTCTAATACTATTAATAGTAAGCATAATTGCAAGCACTGTCAATGTAAATGGAATAACTAAGTTAAAAAATATTTCATGACAGATATTTAAAATTTTAGCTATTTGTTCAAAGCAAACCTAAAACATAAAAACACAACTTTTGTTTTGTTTTTGTAAAATGATGTTAAACACATACCAATTTTAATCAAAAGAAATTTGGTATAGTATATTAATCAAGCATACAATAATAACATAAAAAAATCCAAAATTCAGCAGCAAACAACTTTTATTATATTTCGTTCAAGTATCTACATGTGAACAGAGGGTCAGCTGAGCCATTCTGTTCATCTCTGTGAGGCTCCCCTATATACGTGGGAGTTGGCTGGTCTTGGCTGAACTCAGGTTTGCAACTTGGCTCTGTTCTAACTGATTCTTATCTTCCTTGTGGGCCCATCAACTCAAGTTCATCCGTGCAAGTCCTCATCAAACTTCAGCTTGCAGTATATCTGCTAAGATACCATTGGCCAAAACATATCCCATGGAGGAGTGAGTATAGTCTCATCATGTTGAGAAGATGGTATATGAGAAAGGGTTTGAATACTTGATCCAATTACTGAGAAAGGAGTGAAAAATTGGAATTATTTCACAATTTACCAAAAGTCATTGTGTCTATCAAAACTGACTTCATGAAAAAGGCAGTAGTAGACATAGTACTACCGATTTATAGAATGTTTAATTCACAGGTAAAGAATGATTTTAAAATAATTCATCAAAAAATATACATGTTTGTAATATAAAAAGTAAATGTGACTAATATAGATAGAAAAGTAAATCCACAGGGTTGGTTTTAACTCATCTGTCTCAATAATTATGATTAATCGAAGAGAAAATCAGTAAGGTCTAGATCAGCACTGTCCAAGAGATATGAGAGCCAGATATGTGATCTTAAAGATTGTATTAACCAGATTAAAGGAAGTAAAAAAATGCAAATTTAATTTAAATAACATATTTAATTTAATATATCAAAAACATTATCATTTTAACAAGTAATCAATATAAAATATGTCATTCTGTTTATTGCCTTACACTGCATTTATTTTTATGGGAATAGAATGGAGGAATAAGTAATTGGTTAAGGGGAAGTAAAGAATTAATAGATCAGCATGTATCTAAGGCTTTTCAATAAAGATAACAGAAGTTGGGGCAAAGAGAAATATTTAGAGCGAGATGCTGAAGTTTTCATTCATAAGTGGAGTTCACTGGGTGACAGAATATGAGTCTCAAAGAAGGAGGAGATTTATTTCCTGTATTTTAATAAGTTGAAAAGTTGAGGGAGATTCTGGAGGCAGAGACACAAAACAAAAAGGATACTGACTGCTCCTGATTCTGCCATAATTGGGATGTTGTGAGGAGGAACTTTACCCAAGAGGGCAATCAGATGTATTCATAATATGGCCTGAGAGAACTGCCAAGTTACAGCAAGGGCAAAAAATGGGGGAAATTTTGAAAAGAGATTGAGAATATGATGGGAATTGCCAGTCACTGAATAAGTATTCCGAAAGGCTAAGTGGAACGGAAAGAAAGAGAGAGGGAAGGTGCAGAGGGGAATGGAGGGAAGAGAGAGGGAGATGGAGACAGGAAGTTGAGGAAGTTGTTCCATTGAAGAGATGACACGGCAGAAGGACTGCGTAGGAGAAAAATAGACAAGAATGGCAAGGAAAGCTTGGCCTGTGTGCCTTTGTCCATGGTTATTTCTACTCCTGTGCTCTCCACCTTCCCTATTTTGAATTTTCATTGTAATCTAAACAGACTTTACTATTATGACAGCACAGTCATTGTAGTTGTTTCTATTCATGTTCTTTTCCCTTTAACAGATGGTAAGCTCCTGGACAGGTATTAGGTATTAGGTCTTACTAGCTTTTAGTTTCTCAGTTTCTACAGAGTGTCTCAGACATACTAAGTCCTTAGGATTTGTTTTAGGAATGAATTATCTTTTGACTATGTGCATTTGTGTATAGAATAAGGGCCCATAGTTCTAAGGGTTGCAAGTATGAACTGAGAGCCTAGTTTCATCCCCTTTTCTCTAAAGTGAAAGAGTTTGTCCAGAATGATCACTATGATTCTCTCCAGCTAAAAATTTTATCACTTCTAAATGACTAATCCTTTTATTTGTCCAAACATTTCACTGTTGGCTTCAAGTTTCCACTTTCTCTGCCAAGATGTCTAAGGTAGCTTTGAGAATTTTTGACACTGACCTCCATTTTGGGAGCCTTTCATGTCAAACACCATTATCACCCTCTTCTCTTTTCAGTTTTCAGAAATGCGAAGTTAAATTATTGTATTAACTACCTTGACAAAAAACAAAAAATAAGGCTATGAACCATCTAGCTCTAAATATAATGTAGATGCTAGTAAAATATTTCTTAAAACTTAATACCTTTTAACATTAGGCTTTAAGTTATTTAAGTAAGCACCAAATGGCATAGCACTTTTGTCTTTTATGAGCAATAAGGAGCTGAAGAAACCTAAAATAAATAATATTTATGATAAATTAAGTCTCTAGGAAATGGATTCTGGAAGATTTCAACACAGATACTCACCAAACAATTTGGAAATTCAATTAGATAGCGTTTTTAGGGTTCTTATGTGCAATGATTACATATATTATAGGATCGTATACAAGGATTTCTATAAACACATTCTGCAGAAGATAATATTTTGAGAGTCAATATAAACAACTCTGTTTAATAAAATGTTCTCTTTTGGCTTAGTTTTTCTCTATTGTTGTTAGGTCCTAGAATTCTGCCATGTTCTTGATGCCTGACAGTTTGACTATGAAGTCACCATGAAGAACATTTCATCATGTTTGAAATATTTACTTGTTTGATATAAAGTTTGGATTCTATAAAAACACTACTTCTGAAGTGTTTAGCATGGGTGGGTGTCCAAATATTTTGTCAGCAAAAGGGAATTAAGAGTGAATAAAAATTGAAATAAAAAGAGCTTTAAGGACATAGACTATGCAGAAGCTTTTTAATTTGATCAGGTCCCATTTATTTATTTTTGTTGTTGCTGTGATTGCCTTTGGGATCTTCTTCATAAATTCTTTCCCTATGGAGTACTACTCAGCCACAGAAAACAATGGTGATCTAGCACCTCTTGTATTATCCTGGATAGAGCTGGAGCCCATTCTACTAAGTGAAGTATCCTAAGAATGGAAAAACAAGCACCACATGTACTCACCATCAAACTGGTATTAATGGTCAACACTTATGTGCACATATAGTAGTAATATTCATCGGGTGCCAGGCAAGTGGGAGGGGGGAGGTAACGGATACATACAGACCTAATGGGTGCAGTGCTCACCGTCTGGGGGATGGACACGCTTGAAGCTCTGACTCAGGTGGGGCAAGGGCAATATACATAACCTAAACATTTGAACCCCCGTAATATGCTTAAAGAAAAAAGAATAGACTAATGAACCAAAGAGAATAATAAATTCAACTCGTGTTCATATGTTCTAGTTAATTGCCTATTGTTTAGACAGAATTGATAACCTTAACAAAAGGATCAATGAGAGCAAGACCTCCCTCTTTATTCTATGACCCAAGGCAACATTCAGCTGGTTAAAAAGAGTGTTGTTTACCACTTGAATGTTCTGTCTTTATCTCTTAATTTGCTTTGAGATACAGTATTACAGCAATGATCATATGGAATAGTTGGTAAATGGCACAGAGCAGAGCAGAATGATAAATCTTAAAGTATTGTCCAGGGATCCCTGGGATGTATAGATGCTTCTTGAGTCCAGGAAGTTTAAGAGCTCCTGGAATGGACTATTTACTGTGCCAAAAATTTCTTATTTAAACATATTAATTTGTCCACTCAGTGCTGGAGAAGAGGGAGCACATGAATTATTTGGCCACAGATAATTTTCTTTGTATCTTGTTACGTCCCAGAATTCTGCCATGCCCTTTGAGTCACACCTTTTGTCCATCCAGTAGTTATTTTACATCATTGTTTTCCTCATAGCCATTTGAAAATTTTAGATAGAACTTCATAAATAAGGAAAAGGGATGCCATGTCTTCACTAAGAAAATTTTGTCAGATTTTCAAACACCAAGGAGCAGCTAAAACAAGGAAATCACATGTAATGATATAGATTATAAAAAGTGTAAAACTAACATTAGTAAATGCAATGGCTTTCGTATTGAATCACACAG
>CM052444.1:52866454-52890328 GCA_028533085.1 Varecia variegata | reverse complement strand
GAACTCATTATAAAACAGAAAATTATCCTGGCAAAATACAGAATCTCTATTATATGAGATTATCCAAAAGGTAAAAATTACCTTTTAATACTATTTGTTAAGAGCAGATTAAATACTTTAAGATGAATTAGTTATTTTATCATTGACAAATCCAAAATTTTACTTTTGCTTTAATAGAACTTTTAGCAGGAGAGAATTCACAATTTTTAAATGAACAAGCCTTCAAAACTGAGTCAGCTTTGATGTTTTAACATGTTTCATTGTTTCTTTTCAGATGCATATTTATAGGATTAATTTTCTAGGGCTTCTACACCAAATTACTACAGCCGAGTGGATTAAAACAACAGAAATTTATTCCCTCACAGTTCTGGAGACTGGAAATATTTAGGCAGGGCCATACTCCTTTCAAAGCTTGGAGGAGAGGGATGTTTCCTTGCCTCTTCTACCTTTTGGTAGCATCAAGCATTCTTTGGCTCTGGCGGCTTAACTCCAATCTTCGCTTCCATCTTTTCATGGCCATCTTCCTCCCTCTGTTCTCTAGTCCTCACATGGTGTTTTTTTTTTCTGCCTCTCTCTCCTCTTGGTATAAGGCTTCTGTAATATTAAATGATGACTTCATCTTAACTTGATTATAACTGCAAAGACTATTTCTACATAAGGTCACATTCATAGATACTGGGCATCAGGATTTCAATATATCTTTTGTGGAGACACAGCTCAACCCAGAACAACTTGTAAACCAAGGCAAATAAAATTTACTTCCTTTAAACATCCTACAAACTGCATTACTCACTTAAATTCTAGTCTACAGAACTGTGAGAGAATAAATTCTGTTGTTTTAAGCCACTCAGTTGTGGTAATTTGTTATGGCTGCCCTATAAAGAGCTAACATTTTATTTTAGGGCAAAACTACTTTTCCTTTATCCCTCAAGGTAGAGGAAGAGGAGAAAAGAGGGAGGAGAGTGGCACATCCCATTACCTTCAGTTTATTTTGTTGCCATTATTGTTCCTAGAATAGACTAAGCCATCATTTTAATCCTAACTCTTAGACAAGTTAATTAATTTCTATTTCACAGGAAAAACTAAGAAGTAGACCATTAGGAATTGTGTTAATATACAAATATCTTAATATATGAGCAAAGTTCACAAATATACATAGGAGGTTCTCTTATAGCTGGAACAGGCTCTTTAACATTTTTTTTCTTTTTCTTTTTATTTCAGCATAATACAGGGGTGCAAATGTTTGGGTTGCATATATTGTCTTTGTCCCACCTGAGCCAGAGCTGCAAGCATGTCCATCTTCCAGATAGTGTGCAACACACCCATTAAGTGCGTATATACCCATTCCCTCCTGCCCGACCTCCGATGAATGCTACTAATATATCTGTACTTAAGTGTTGGTCAGTTAAGTCACTTAATACCAATTTGTTGGTGAGTACATGTGGCAAGATGGCAGATGAGAAAAACCGCTAGCCAGAGTGTCTCTTAACACTTTCTTAAATGGGAAAAAGGACACATTTATAAACATGAACAAAAGGTTTAGTCATGCTACGAAATTTTAAATTAGAAAGCAAAGTTAGTTATCTATTAACTGAGTAGGAATTCTGAATTTTTTCTTACTTACAAATTATCCATGTGTCCTAAGATTACCATTAATTCAATTTAATTTTGTTCCAGGATTTTAAATTAATCAAGAATCTGGGAAATTATGTTTAAGCTGACATACTAGAAAACATAATCACAGTTGATATTTTAAAAATCTGGTTGAAATTTTAATTTAATGTATTTGAACAGCATTATACATTCTTGATAATCTTAAACATTAATGTAGGAGTCCTGTTAGCTTTTATGATCTGTATACCAACATAAGAAGCTTAGAGAGTTCATATTAACTAATCTTTTTATGAGAAAGAAGCCCAAAACTTATTTAAAATATGATGTATGCCTGTATCATTATTCAAATAAACAAAATCAGAGAAAAATGAAGTAGTCTTTTTTAAAAAAAAATTATAAAACCACTCAGACTTTGCCAAGGATTCACCTTATGTAAAAATAGATTCTTTTTAACATGGTTCTGAGTTGGCAGATTTTGAAAGAAGATTGTTTGGTTTGATTTTTTAAGAATAGCGCAATCAAAGTGTGAGAAGTTTTCTTCCTCATCATTGGAAATCTTATGCTCCTTTTTATTACTGTCTCCCTTATTTTTTCTAAGAAAAATAAAAATAGAGCTTCCTTAAGTGTACATAAATCTAATTTGTGTACACTTATGAGGTACCAAAATATTTCAAACTCATACAGCAAATGGTAAAGTCTTTTCTCAATTACAGATACTGAAACACACAGAAAACTTGCAGCTTCAAGACTGTGCCTTCACAAAAGTCAAATCCAAATAGAACATAAAAGCTTACAGATCCAGACCTGGAGATATATCTCCTTATCAGCAGGCATAAAATATTTTAATTGTTTAAAACTCACTGTAGACAAAGAGCAAGATGAAAGAAAAGACTAACAAGCAAATATTACTTTATTTCCAACCTTAGAGAGATTTTCATCATCCCAACAGAGATAGGACCATAATATTCAATTCTTAACCATTGCTGTTCCTTATGGGGAAAAATGACTTAGCATAAGCAAACCAGAACAACCACCAAAACCACAGAGTGAGAAAGAGGGCAGAGATTCAGAGAAGGAGAGGGACTTAGTAAAGGTAAAGTTCTATTTCACCTTGGGAATTATTCTAGAGTCCACAGGAGTGGAGGGAGGTAGAGTATGCACAGGGATTTTACAGATTGTAAAGTGCAAGGTGTATTTCTTTAGACATAAAGCTTAATTGCCTTAAGCAAAAGAGTCTACCTGAAGGTTTCATTGGAATCTTCAAAACTGTCAGGTAAAATTTTCATTGTTAAAATCATTATTCTCATACAGATATATAGTGAGCACATATCAGAGCTGTATTTCACTAATTAATGAGGGACCTAAGGTTGATTCAGAGCTTTTGAGGCACAAAAAATTTTATAGCTACTTGGGAAAGTCATGCTGAAATAAATTTGCTAAGGTAGAAACAAAACTGCTTAATGTTCTATAGGTCTATAAATCTGTGAATTTTGTGGTTATCTTTTCTGTTAGATAGAAATCATTTATTTTTCCTCTGGGCAACAGCATACAAGTTAATACTAACCTTTACAAATTTGGGTCATCCGTCAATAGTAAACAGCAAGTTAAACAAAGGTATATTCCTCTAGTGAATTAAACAGTACTGAGTGGGCCTGTTATACCATGCTATGGCATTAAATAGACATGCAACCATTTTCTCCCTTGCTTCCATGTTTGGATTATTTTTTTTAACAGATTTTGGGATTTACTGTAGAAACTATTTGAAAGCTTATCCCTTTTATTTGAAATGTGATAAATAATCAAATTCAAGATATTTCTGTAAGAATAAGAGAATAAATAACTCTTAGAGCCTTGGATATTGATAAAGGAATTATGTAACTGTATAGCTGTTTATTATGCATAATGTATAGTGTTGCATACTTTTATTTGAGCTCTGCATTTTTCATTCACTGTTTTACAAATGGTTTCACAGCTAATTGAATATTTATGTGTCATTCCATGGCAATGAAAGCAATATTAAAAATGACAGTAATATTAAGAAAATCTTAATTTTTAAGTATCTTCAACTTACTTTAAAAATAAATACAACAGCATTGAAGAGGGTATGTTATCAATATTTTAAAATGATTTTGATAGCAATATTCACATAAGTTCTTATTCTCTGTGTCTCCATTGTGTATACACAAATTTTTAAGAATAATTTGTATCAATACAATGTAAAAAACAATAAGAAAAACTACTTTTAACTTATGCTTTCTATAAACGGAATAGGTGCTAGACTACTGCCAGAGTTTAGGCAGATGGAATTCTCACCTTATTTTGCATGTGAATCTAGAAGCAGGGTTACTAGGAGCATTGATCCTAGAGGCAGGAGCTGAAACCAGAACACAGTGCTGCTCTTGAGATGCCCAGCTCCTGAGTCTCTCTTAGGTATTTTCTGTTTCATCTGCAGGCTGTTTTCTGGCATGGTCTAAATTTTAAGTGCTCTGAATCATATATTCCAAGAGGGAATAAATGTTGTATCTTTTATTTATGTCTAATGGGCATCCTACCAAGTGTTTCTAACACACATATGCCTTTATATCTGGAGAATTAATCCATGCACAATCATAAGGTTTTACATTTTACTTTTTTAAACCTAAACATATTTGACCATGATCCAATCATTCAAGCCTTGAAGTAAGCTATTTATTATTCATATTTTATAGATAAGAAAACCTAAATTTGCAGTATTTAAATAATTTGCCCAATATTACCACGCTTGTGAGTTGGATGAGGCTTCGACCAGGAGCTTACCCATTTCTTACTATTTTTAACACTACCCACACTACCCTAAACTACCGATAGCTGCGCTACTGCAGAACCTCTTGAAGGTTCTCTTTGTTTCTATTACTCTTCACTGATCACCACCCCCAACGCCAGACCTACTCCACATAATAGCCAAAGAGCCTTTTGTTTATTAAAAATTCTAGCAGTGCCCAGTTGTATTCAAAATATAATTTAAATATCCTATTATGGCCTACAAGATAATACCTAATTGGGCTTTTTTCTATCTAATGGTTCCATCTTTTTCCATCTCTTTCCATCTCCCCTCCCCTCAGCAGGTGTGCTCCCCGAAGGCCTTCTCTTACTTCATACCTAGCTCTTGGCTGCTAAACTTGCTATTTGCCTTTCAAATTGCCTTCTCCCAGATCTTCACATGGTAATGGCTCTTTGTCATCTCTCACCAGACACTTAAATGGCTCTCCTGACCACACTCTCTGACATAACCCTTAACCCTCATCAATCTCTGTCTGATTAACTTAGTTTATTTTCTTAAAAATCATCACATTACCCATTAATTCAACAATATTTAGTGAGTATCCATGGTGTCTGCCACTCTTCTCGGGCATCAGAATATAGCAGTAAATAAAATAGACAAAAAAAAAAAAAAAAAAACCCTGGCTGCATAAAATGTATATTCTAGTTGGGTGAGATAGGCAACAGACAAATAAATAAGTACAACAAATTATATATCGTCAGTGATAAGCGTCACATAGAATAAACAGAGTGATTAGATAATACAGAGTACAGGACAGTAGAAACAGTGGTGTAATTTTTAATAGATGCTCAGAAAGAGTCTCTTTGAGAAGATGGGATTTGAGCCAAGTCCTGAAGGAGCAGAGGAAGTGAGCTATGCTTGTATCTGCAAGAAGAAAATTCTAGGTTCATGCTTTGACATTCCTGAGATATACTATTATTATTCTTTCCCCTACACTAGAATCTAGTCCCATGAAATCAGGACCTTGTCTGGTGCTGCATCCTTAGAGCCTAGAAGAGTGCTTGCCACGTTAGATACACTTGCATATCTAAAATTTTCTTATGTTTCCTTCCAGTGCATTTCTCAATGGTGAAATAATTTTTAATTCTGTAACACAATAGCCTATTGGACTATTGTCACCAGGAAAATGCCACCTAAATTATTGTCTTGGTCTAACCGACATCTTACACATACCTTCTTACTATACTTCTGTACTCATATTATCTTACACTTGAATACATTCAGATTTCTCTGTCATTTTTCTAGCCATCTCTGCAGTTTATAGCCATTAACTGGAGATTTTGCTACCTGCCCAGAATGTTAGTGTTATTTTCTTTTTTTCCATTTTTTTTTTATTTCAATAGATTTAGGGCATACAAGTGGTGTTTTGGATGAACCATACAGTGGTGAAGTGAGGGCTTTGACTGTACCTATCACCTAAATAGCGTACATTGTACCTGAATCTTAACATGTATTTCATTTCTGTGTCATTTATATAAATATTAAATGGGATGCTTGTGCGTATATTTCTACCTTTTATCTCTAGTTTCCACACCTCATCCATGGAAAAACAATACCTCTAGACTCTAGGTTTCTTAATTTTTTCTAATATTATCTTTTGTGTACAACTTTGGCAAAAATTATTTGTGTGATTACTACATATGTTTCTTTTCTCTTCACTCCCCAATCCCTACTATGTTAATTTATTTTAATTCTTAATATTGATGATGTCTCCCACACCCACTTAGTTACTCCCTCCTAGCCTCCTCTCTTCTGTTTTAGCTTTCTGTTTATTATATTATTATTTATTATTTCAGAGTATTACTCGGGTATAAACATTTTTGTTACATAAATTGTTTTTGTACTGTTTGAGTCAAAGTTATAAGTGTGCCCATCCCCCAGATAGTGTGCATTGTACCCCTTAGATGTGAATTTACCCATTCCCTTCTCCCCTTTCCCACCTGCTTGATTTTTAATGAATGTTATTTCCATATGTGCATATAGGTATTGATCAATTAGTTCCTATTTAATGGTGAGTGCATGTGGTTCTTGTTTTTCTATTCTTTTGATACTTCACTTAGAAGAATGATCTCCAGCTCCATCCATGTTAATACAAGAGATATTAGTTCACCATTTTTTACAACTAAGTAGTACTCCATAGTATGCATATATGACATTTTATAAATCCACTTATGTATTGATGTACACTTGGGTTGTTTTCACATCTTGCAATTGTGCATTGTGCTGCTATAAACGTTTTAGTGCAGGTGTCTTTTTTATAGAATGTCTTTTTGATTTTTCTTATTCCCATAGGTAGGATGAATCCAGCTACCCTGAAATTCCAATTATGTCAAAATAAAGATGTTTCAGTACACAATGATTTCTGTATTTATATGGTAAAAGCCTTTCATCTTTAATGTGATTATAGAGAAACCTGAACATCAGAAAGAGTACAGAGAATTCTAAATAATTATGTTGTATTTTGTCTTCCTTTCTTTTTTCATCTTTGTATGGGCATTTCTTAGACATAGTTTTCCAATAATTTTTTTCATTTTTTCTTCATAAAGGTAGCAATACCCTAAATCAGGAAACTATTTTCATTTGCTGGATCTAAATATGTCTTGGTTACAAAAAATAAAAAAAAATCAGACAACTCAATTCAGAGTATTTACACAGACCTGGCAGGAAGACAAATTTCCCATTTTGCATTGAGTGAGGACCTCTGCCTGCCTTGCAGAGGTCTGGTGGAGATAAAGCAAGTAGCTGACAGAGCCAGCAGTCTGCTGGGTGTCTTTAAGTTACCTGTAGAGCCGGCAGTCTGGATCAGTCTCCCAGCCGCATGTGCATATTTTACAGATGCCGCTTCACATGTTTTCTGGAGTCCTCAGGAGCCTTTGAAATTTAGAGGCTTGGCAAAGGCAGGCTCATCTGATGCTTTCTTATTTATTCTTGCCGAAAGGGGTGATTCTTCGTAAGTGCGAAAATACCTTATCAAGCTACATCAACAGATGTATAGTATCTGAAACTCATTTTAAATACCTAAGGGGATTCATTCTCCTGACATATATTTAACTCCCATTATAATTAATGGGAGCATTACTTGATTTACAACAAGCTCCTGTCTTTAGATGGCTAATGTCTGCAGAGCAAGGAACCATCAGCAAAATTATGAACTCAATTCATGGTTCAACTATTTCTTAGCTTAAGTTTAGACCCCATGACTTGATTATAAGCATCACCATATCTACCCATATTGACAGAACCTCAGTTTTATACTGCAATAAATTTAAAAAAATACTAAACTAATTAAGAATTTTCTACACAAGATTATTCACTGTCAAATACTAATGACTGCAATAAAGGAAGAAAATTTTAGCTAAAACAAACAAATGATTAGACTCAGCAACACAATTAATGGCTTGACTAATCTGTCTTCCCTTCCTTCTACATTAACTTTTATATGAACTTTAGCTGGGATATAGTTATCTAATTCCACATATAAATAGCATACATTGCCATTTATCATCTATTGACAGATATCATATATGAATTATCCAGGCACCAGAACCAGGTTTAGTAAATATTAATTACGATCATGATGAAGTTACCATGGAACCATATAATAATGCCTTACACAGTTTATATGGCTTTAAGTAGTAAACCATATTTTTATACTTTATGATTTCTATTCTCTCTGCTACTTGGACCATCCTGCTCTGCCTATAATAAGAACAAAGATAATTAAAGGCTCAATGTAAACTGTATATTTATTTAATTTTCAAGATGTTAATTAGGTTATTACTTATCATTCTGTATTCCACTCAAAATACTCTGCAAATTCTCAATATTATATTTTTATGTAACTATTTTTCTAAGTATTAGTGACTACAGACTTACTAGAAAACCTCTATTTGAGAGTTGCATTGAAGAGCACAGGATTGGAACTTTCCTGGTATACATCCTGAATTCAGCATGCCTGGTTAGTCTTGTTACTAGATGTGAAATCAACAAGGATGGTTCCAAAATATTATGCTTAGAATAATCAATTCATCTGTATGCACAATTTTTAATATGATGATTTAGTATTAATACATGTAGAGTGAACCAGTACTGGTGATTCCAATGCCATTAGTTATATCATTGATGCATTAACTATTTATTGAACACCTACTATATGCTAGCACTGTCTAGGTACTGTAGATATGCAGTGAACTAAGGACAAAAACTCCTGCCCTTTGAAGCTTACATTCTAGAAATACTAATTTAAAACACCTCTTTGTTCTGATGACTTGGCATAATCAACAAGAATGGCTGTGCAGATTATACATTGCACAACTCAGGAGAAGGCATAACCACTTATATTGTTGTCTATATAAATAGTATGTTTAGGAGTTGTGCAGTGCACAGCATACATGGCTGCTTTCAGTAAAACTGACTTTTGTTTTAATTCTACATTGTGTAAATACAAGACAAAAAACTCCCAGGTCTTTATCACCTTCTGCTGTTAAATAGATACACTGTAGTGATCCTCAAAACTGAAATATGTTCTTCCATAGCTAAATATATAAAGAATTTATGGTAACTTACTCTGAGTTTATTTCCAGATGCCTTATAAATACCCAAAAGACTTGCTTTACTGATTCTCCTTTACTTATAACTTTGTTGTCAAAGTGAAACATAAAAAGGCATTAAGAATAGAAATAGAGGCACTAGGTAATCTGTGCTAAATACTTAAAATTAGACACTACTGCCATTTTTTTTTTTTTTTTTTTTTTTTTTGAGACAGAGTCTCACTCTGTTGCCCCGGCTAGAGTGCCATGGCGTCAGCCTAGTTCACAGCAACCTCAAACTCCTGGGCTCAAGCAATCCTTCTGCCTCAGCCTCCCGAATAGCTGGGACTACAGGCATGCGCCACCATGCCCGGCTAATTTTTTTTTTTTTAATATATAGATTTTTAGCTGTCCAAATCATTTCTTTCTATTTTTAGTAGAGACGGGGTCTCACTCTTGCTCAGGCTGGTCTCGAACTCCTGAGCTCAAACAATCTGCCCGCCTCGGCCTCCCAGAGTGCTAGGATTACAGGCGTGAGCCACCACGCTGGCCTATTTTTTAAAATTGTTATTCAGCTGATAATCAATAAGCCTGCCTGGCAGGTGCTGGTTCACATGTTTATTCAAAATCTGAGTGATAGTCTACAGAGAGTTTATAGGAATAGACGCTTCACTAAACTCACATTAAAAACTGGCCACTAGTCAAGGATATCAGAATTGAGTCAATTTGCCATATAATTCAGTATAAAGTATATTCACTTGGAAAAGATATTTTTCGCTATGTATTTTGCTATGTCTTTTGGAGGGGCATACAAACCTGTTTGAATTTTTTTTTTTTTTTTTTGCTAATTGACCTTAATAGATCATTTGTTATCTTTACTGTAGCTGTCTTACTCATGCATTATTTGGAAGGAGGAGAAACCCATACAAGCTTGCTCAAATTAAAAGGGTATTTTTTTCAAAAATAGAAATTCTACAGTAATTAAAACTGGACTTATCCAGAAGTGAGAAATTATCATCTAGTTACTCTGAGTGTGGAGGCTAATGGATTCAGAACTTATTTTCCCTGAGTATTTTTGTTTCTGTCTCTTCCTGCCGAGAGCATACCTTTGCCTAAGATGACTTGTTCAAGACTTCATTTTACCATGACACTGGTTCCTGCCCATTTTCCACAAGACCTAACTGGTGCAGAATCTAATTGTTTATCTCTCTATGTACTAAATGCAAATTTCCTGGAAATGCAATATAATCAATTCTCTTTAGGCGACAGTTATGTTCCTCTCCTTTCACATCCAACCCTAACAAATCCGGTGAATATGTGTTATAACTACAGCAATCTAAATCTATTACTTCTGCAGGCACTATGTGTTTGGAACAATTCTAAAGAAATAGGTATGATATTGGCAGGGACACATGGGTTGGAAATTTTCATTTGTCCTAGGAGGCTGACAATATGAACAGACTATCTTGTTCTCTAGCTTCCCTTTGGGTTCAGACAATAGATTGACCCAAGAAGTAACTGAGGAAAGAAGAGTGAGATTTTTTTAAATTATATTTGATCATTCTTTGTGGAGTCAACATGGTCTGAGGGTTGAGAAGCAGACATAGATTGCAAGGATTAAAGGAAAAGGAAATAGAAACAATAATGTTGAAATCTTCTGAAGTTTGGCTGGAAAAGGAAGAATGGAAAGGTTGGTAGTTTGAATGTGCCTTAGAGTTTAGGCTGATTCTTTCCCCTCCTTGGTTAGAAAATGAACAGAATGGGCATGTTTATATTTGGAAAGGAATAATCTGTTGTTTATTTATAATCTACCTGTCAGGGAAGAGACAGGGCATAATTGATAAAGCAAAATAGTTGAGAAAGGAATTGGCAATGCATCTTGTATGCAGCTGAAGGGATTAAACTTGGATAGGAAAAGAAATTCCTCTCTACCTGAATCAATAGAGGGAGCCAAATAAGGATGAATTAATTTAAGTCTAAATCAAATTTAAATGATTATTGAATTGAATGAGGTTTTCAGTTTTTAGTTGAAGATACTTTTGGTGAATTTGAAAACATTTTTATGGATTCACAAACCTAATTTTTATGAGTGAGTTAGTTATTGCTACTCAAGTAGACTAGGTAAGAATAGTTAGCAGAAGTGTGAACTTGGCTAATTTGAACTATAATTCTAAATTGTACACTATTGGCCGGGAGCGGTGGCTCATGCCTGTAATCCTAACACTTTGGGAGGCCGAGGTGGGTGGATCGCTCGAGGTCAGAAGTTCGAGACCAGCCTGAGCAAGAGCGAGACTCCTGTCTCTACTAAAAATAGAAAGAAATTATCTGCCCAACCAAAAATATATGTAGAAAAAATTAGCCGGGCATGGTGGCGCATGCCTGCAGTCCCAGCTACTCAGGAGGCTGAGGCAGTAAGATCGCTTGAGCCCAGGAGTTTGAAGTTGCTGTGAGCTAGGCTGACACCATGGCACTCACTCTAACCTGGGCAACAGAGGGAGACTCTGTCTCAAAAAAAAAAAAAAAAAAAAATTGTACACTGTTAAGTTATAGGCAATTCTTGGTCTACATGAGGAACTGAAGAGACGGACCAAACGTAAGTAAGTCTATTTTGTTGAAATCTGAAGATTCACATGGGAGGTAACTCATTTTAAGAGATTGAGCTAAACAAAACTTGACCTAATACAAAAGTCTAGAGTTTTAGCTCTTAATAGAACATGACAACTTTTACTTGTCTTTGTCTACAGCCTCACAGGCCCCTACCTGCATCTTAGGAAGAAAAAGGACCAAAGGCACCATTTCAATGGACTCTGTGACACCTTCACACCCGGGCAGCATAGTGGTGTGTTGCTCTAATGGCATGTATCCGTAATCAAAGGATATGTTCATTCTGATTCCCTACAAGTCAGTGCAAAATTTCACAGCTTCCAGTCATCAGGAGAGAATTTCTGAATTGGACCTGGCATTGAAATGGGAGACTACAAGGGAGGTGGAGTCTTGTGGAAAGGCTATTGCATCTGCATTCCCTGACAGAGAAGCAACAAGGTACCAGTTGTGCTGGCAGAGCAGGGAAATGCCCTCAGAGATGTCAGATACCCAGTACAACAGAGGAAGAATCTATGGCTCTATGGTACCATTGAGTAATAGTACTACCTATCAGAGTAGCATAAATCTGGAACACACTGAGCACATATCACAAATGCCCTCAGAATTCTCAGAAATAATTTACTGAAAAATTTGTAGGGTGCTGAGGATCAGTAGGTGAAATTAATGAGCCAGAAAACGACAACAAAACATGGGATAGTCTAGTAATGGTCCTTTCAGGTCTCCAGAATATCCTTTAGTCATATTAAAGTATTTCATGTTCAGAATGTGATAATGTATTTCAGTAAGCGGCTTACTTAATGCATGGGAGTGAATCAAACACTGGGGAGACATTCTAATTCTGAACCACCAAAAACTCTCCAAGATATAAAACATAAGTAGATAAGCTTATGATTTTCTTTATATACACTTGGTCATTGTCATTTACAATCACACCTCTTAGTATTAAAGTCACCACCAACAATGCTAAACTGTGCCTTTTCTTTGTCACTCCTTGAAATATACATTTAATGTGCATACACATAAGTGCATGTGTGTGTTGTTGCATTCCACATAGATTCTTTTACACTCACTATCACAGATAACAAATAGTTGGTATTAAAAAAGATTTGTCAATATTGACAAGCCAAAGTTTTGAGATAGATAATAAAAATCCTATTAATTGTAAATTTCCTTCTGTAGGGTTTTGGGAAAGAACCCAGATTTTAATGATCCATGTAGCTTATTAAAATCCTACTAAAATCCATCACTATCTCTACTTCTATGTTTCTTGCTATTTAAAAAATAATGCTACTTCTTCCTTGCTCAGGGTCTGAGGCATCTTTATCCTAATATAGCCCTACTCAGTGCAAACATAGAATGAGAGAGGGTAAAAGCTAATGCAGACTTCATGAGATTGCCTAAAGCTAATAATAATGGCTTTAATGAGCCATTCGGGTGTTGCTTACACTGCAGCCACAGACTCTACAGAGTGATGAAAGAAAACCCTGAGAATGTGAGCTCCCGGAGGAACAAACTAAGATTAGGTGGTTAGTTGAGAGGGAAGAAAAAAATCTTTCCAATGGAGTGCCAGATTACGTTGCTGAGATATGTTGCGTATTCTGTCCCAGTACATGCATGCGATAAGTGACTGTCACAAGGATGAAAGGTTCACGTGGGATAAGAACCCCAAAATATCCAACTTCTTCGACCTCCTCCATCTTCTTAAGGCTGGTGAAATTCCCAAGCCCAGACAGTCCCTAATTCTTCAATGAACACTGAAGTCCCCTATTCTTTAAGGAATAAGACTTTTAAGATCCACAAGCAAATTCCTATCATTTCCACCCTCAGCTCACATGGGAAAAGCCTAGCTACAAACAAAGAGCTAAAAATGATAAAAACGAGGGCAAGAACAGATTATCTGACTTCAGAATTTTTAGAATTGGAATGAGATCAAATAGTTGTCATTAAGTCACATGCTTTATGTTTGTGCCTGCATGCGCACATCACGTTTGCTTTTTTTTTGTTTGTTTTTAACTTCAATTGAACTGAATAGGTCTCGGTCCAGTCCATTTACTCATTTTCTTTTTTTTTTCTTTATCAATTAGAATACTTGTTAAAAAATAAGGAAAAAATCCACCTTGCTTTAATAAAAGATATTTATTGGCCTAGGTAATTGAATCAATCCTGAAATACTGTGAACTTCAGTATGATTTGATCAATTTGTTCTCATTGTCACTAAGATTCGGGATCTGTTTCTCTGTAATTTACTATGTTGTGTTCAATGTATTAGTTTCATTCACAAGCTGGCTTCATTATGATATAAAAAATGATTACAGCATTTCACTTTCCAAATCAACACACTGGAGAGGAAGAGAGCCTGTCTCTCCAGGCAAACCAGGCTAAATTTCCGGTGCACTCCGTTTGGAACTTATTAGTCTCTTGCCCACCTTTTAATGTGACCCTTGTAATGGAACCAACTAGTTCTTTTAGTTTAGTTCACAACCTTCACTTTTGATCTTTGGGTGGACTCGGACTCCTTATCATGGCTTTGCAAGTAAAAATGGGAGCCATTCAAAGATGGAAGATGGATGCTGAGGAGGAAACTAAAAATGCCCTATTCGTTTTATTTGCTTTTATAAACAGTACATCATTCTTAAAAATTTTTCATCTTGTGTATGGCTTTACTTACAGCATGAAACATCAAAATTAACTGGTCAAACCAAGGACCTATCCCACTGCTCTGGGTGTCTTTTTCTCCATGCACTAAACAATGAGCTAACCTACCTTCAATACATTTCATAAATCTTTCAATCTTGAAGAAAATTATTTAAAATATTTATCCTTTGCAAAGAAACTTCACTATCTAACTGTCAAAATCTGAAATAATAATATGTTCCTATCAGAATTATTATCTTCCCTTATTTGAATGTCCTATTGCCTTCTGATTTTCTTTCGTCAATTTTTTATGGTGTAAGCAAATTTTAGGAACATTTTTAAGATGTTTTTAAAAGTGAAGTTTCATATAAGAATTTATTAGAGAGTCAACTAGGAGTGGCAGTACTTTCAATTTGGTAAACCTTTTTTTTTCTGATTCTGTTTAGTCTTGTAAGATATTTTCTTTCACCATCTGGAATTAAAGTTATTTTCCTATTTCTCCCCATTTTTTTGTATTTGAGAAAATATTATTTCAGGATTTTATTCTACTTATCCCAGCAAAATTGACCACTTACATGCCCCACACTTTCTGCTAGGATTAATTTCTGCTGTTGTGGAAATAGTGACAAATTTTACCACTGACCCAAAACCTGGCAGGTCAAAATTTAAGTAGTGATGATGTGGTATTAATGGAGCTTGTGAATATTTATTATTGAAAGATCCAAGGTGGCTTGGCCACGTGGAACATATTGTTCCTGTGCTATTCTACAGCATATGGAGGGTTCACATTTGCATTTTAACCTAATCAAATATCAAGTATTAATACAATCAGAAGGGGTCTAAATATTTTGAAAGTACTTTTTAAATTATAAATATGAATAATGGACTTGGCTAAGTTACAAAACTTAAATATAATCAGAGCTTTGGGGTTTTTGTGTTTCTATAAAAACTCTTCCTTTGTGCCTGTCCTGAATATAATTAATGGTTTTCTAATTAAAAATGTGCATTAAATAGAGAAAAAAATAGTACCAGGCTACTAGTTTTTATCCAAATCTTTGTCTCCTTATATTGAAAAATGATATAACTGAATTTAATTCAAAGTTTTTTCTTAATATTTTGCATTAAATATCTAGTAGTTTATAAACAAATAAGACCATGACCAGCTCCTCTTGATATGTATTGCATGTATTAATGCAGTTTGAATAGATATAATCTTATTATTTGTTATTTAAAATACTGATATGAACTTATATGAGAGAACTGTCACACAGGAATATTTTCTTCTGATATTGGAAATGCTATAAATAGCATGTGAAGTACCTTACATTCAATTATACCATTACCTTTTTGACAGAATGTATATTAAAACAATTCATGAATAGTGTATCTTATTAAGGAGTCTTGAAGTTCTATTGTAGCAGGCTATTTCTTAAAGATTAATATTGATCACCACTTGACGTGGTTTGCAGTATTTTTTACTCACAGGGGAGATATCAAGGAAAAAGTGACATATAATACAGATATTAGGGATATGTCGCATATAGTAGAGTAATAAAGAAAAAAAGTCAGCATATTTTAGTGTTGGGTATAGACAATATACTGGATTTTTCTTTCATTTCACAGTTTTGCTTTGAGTAACCATGGTGAACAAATCCAAGAAAAAATATCTTGTCATCTCTATCTGATATAGTTTGAATGAGACATGATCTCAGAAAACGTCTCCATTTTGTTTGACATAATAAAACAAACTTATGATTCCAAAAATCATTATGAATATAATAGCTAAACCCTACTATAGGCACAGGTGTGAAATTATGAATTGGAAACTTTCTTCAATTTTGGTAACAGAATTAAAATAATGTAATCATTATTTCTGCACAGTGAGCAGGTTTAAAATAATGTAATCAAATATGAGGCATTTGATTTCCACATTGGCCAGTGCAATAAGAAAGCTACTGGACTCTAGGATTGAAAAAAAATAATCACATAATGCTAACAGAAAAAAAAAAAAGCAACAAACTTTTAGAAGCAGTTCAATGTAAGCTTAGTGAATATGAGCACGGGCTCTGGACTACATGGTTAAGTTCACTGGTCAACTGAATGAACCTGGACATTTTACTTAACCTCATTGGACTTCAGTTTCTCAATGGCCATTATGATAGTATGAAATTCATTCATGGAGATGTGCTTGATACACAGACAATACTCAAAGCATTAGCTGGTATTTTTAGTCATGGGGGAAAGAAGGAAGTTTCAGTTTTTGGTAGTAATCTTTGTTCTTGGGATACCACTTATACTAGAATTCAATTTTCTATTTTCTCTTCTAAATAGTTAGAACTTGAGGAAAGCATAGCTTTATTTTTTTTATTTTGTCTGCCCAATCTCATTGATTTTAGTCGTAAAATGCTGCTCCAATCTAAAAATAGGTAGATAAACTTAAAATAATATAATTAAACAATAACCTAATTTTTTTTACATGGGAGGAGGCAACAGACTAAAGCTGACATTTAACTCATGTCTCAAATATTATGAAAGGTATATAATATACACTTGAAATCAAATACAAAAGAATAATTATTTTTGTATAATCTTATTTTCCCCATGGGCTATGTTGAACTTCCCTGCTATTATGAAAATATTTCAATAATGACAGGCTAACTACTTGATTGGTATATTGTATAATACTTTTAAAATGCCAAGTAATTACATTCTAAGATACATCATTAGGTCCAAGAAACATGAGGACAGTAGCCACCCTATTATTTCAAGATTACCATAGATATGGAATCAGGCATTATGTAGGAAACCTGTTGAGGATTTGGAATACAGGTTCAAAATAAATTTGTTACTAAATGAATTTCAGTTTTGTTAAGAATCTTAAAAACCATTCCAATTAATTCTTATTTTTCATATGGATTTCTTACAATACCTTCCAAATGTAAAATTCTCCAAAACAAAATTGGTTTCAGGACTTCTATTCCTTATCCTCCTGTGCTAGTATTAAAGTCAGGCTCTATAAGTTTCTTCTGAAAAAGTTTTCAGAATATTGAGAAATAATGTGTAATTTTATTCAAATTAATATTAATATCACTTTAATTCATAAATCTACTCTAAAAGCGTGTACAATAAAATCCTGTTTAATAAATATAAATGTCAAAAAAGGTGCAAAATCTTAATATTGAAAAACCCCATTGGAAATCAAGTAATCGTGTATTTTTAAAATCAGAAATTAGGTATATTTTATATTCAACCTGTCATGAGTAAGACAAGTTTTCTTTTGTACAATATGTCATGCTTTGTGTATTTTTCATCTGTGCAGTTAAAAAAGCATGCATTTTAAATAAGTAATCATTTTTAGGTGCAATTCAATGGGACTTGCTAATTCATTCAAAATTGTAGGCATTTTTTAAAATAATTAATCATATTCAAAATGTATTTTTATTATTGGATTACTTTTCTCCATCCAAATACAATGAATTTTCTCCATCCAAATTTATTTGATTCAGAAAATATTTTTAATGTATATGTGCTTAATACTATTAGAAATTCATTTTAGGAAAGACATCAGAGAAATAATACTGCTTAGCTCCTTTAGCTTATTTATAGAATTTATAATGAACCTGAGTGACTATAGATGTTTCATTAAGGGTTGACAAAATATTATAGTTTGATAAAAATAGAAGACTAGAACTCAGGGTGAATGGGCTCCTTATTTACTAATGAAAGTTAAGTATCATAATTGAAAGGTCACTTTTCTTACCTGGAAAATATGGATAACCCTCCATTGACTATTTCACAGAGTAGTTATGAATATTAAGTAAACAAATATTTGTATAGTTGTTTGAAATCATGCACAGTGCTAGATAAGTAAAGACATTAAAATGCAGTTGGCTATGATCAGTCTTGATCAGTCTGCATAGGGGCACAACATACATACAAAACATTCAATTTTGTGTCAGTCTCTCAATCCTTGTGACTATCCTCATTGGCAGTGTGAATTTAACTTGCTGAGTTTAGGGTTGACCTAATATGGTTACCACTTTCAAAAATCTATTATTTTCCCTCTCTACCACTTATGGAACATTCAGCCTGAATCTATTTCGGTTCATGTTCAAGTTTGTACTCAATTGCTTTCAGATGCAAGGCAGCGGAAACTTATCTAGAAGAAAACCTAAGGGGAGTTCAGTACTGCTGCATTCTTGGCAATTGCAGGCATATCTAATTTCAAATTTTAGGCATGTGTAAGAAAAAAGGGTGTCAGAGGGAGATTCACGGTACAGTACTCAATTTATCAAAGAGAGGAGACTATGATCACAGCATTTTGATACTTCATTTACTAAACAAGCTGTTTCTTATTGATATATTTGGGAAGTCACTTCAGCTCTCTTCTCTAAATTTTAAAGCATAAATGTAAATTTGGAATGTGCAATATGTTGTATGAAAAAGTCAGAATCACAATGGACTTAGCCCAGAACATCTGCTCTCCTTGCCAGTACCCCTGCAGACGTACCCTTCGGCCTTACTGTTTTTAGATGGCAACAGACCATGGATGATAATGATATTTCTAAAATATACAAAACCACTCTCTTTGGAAATTTGGGTCTACCCATTCTCTTTACATAATTCATTTAAACCAATTAAATTGAATGTATTTATCAAGGTTACGAGTTTAGGAATGTATTATTTGAACGTATTGAAGGTATTCTTTTATCTGCTATGATTGCATTTCACCAATTGAGAAATCTGAAAGTTTAATCGAGGCTAACTTCAAACATCTGGCAAAAAATAATATTTTTATATAATTTGCATGGTTGTGAAAAACATCTTAAAAAGCCCAAATTGAATAGGCTGTCTCATCTTTGGTCATGCTAATGAAATATTGCCTATGGTTATAACTTTAATATTTAAAAACATAATAAAAAGAAAAGTAAAGCTAACAAGATTCATTAATTGCCAAATAAATAATACTGCTATGGCATTTATTTAAGCAAAGCAAGCTGACAGGTGAACCAATTTATACCTTTTCTATGGATGTTTTGGCTATATGTAGGCATAGCCTGCATCTTTACTTTGTTTTGATCAGGGTTTAATATACCTTTCCTATGAATAACAACAATATATGCTATATGTTGAATAACATTGAACCTAGTCTAACAGAGACAAAATTGTACCTTGAGGGGGTTAAAAATCTTCTCGAGCACCTTAGGCAAATTAGCTATCAGGTCTTCAGGATTAATTTATTCATTAAATTTACATGCAAAATATACTGGAAAATGAATTTATTTACCTGGAAATTGGGGCCTCAAGCTCAAGATTTTCATTAACTATTCAGATAATCAAGGCATTTTTTTTCTTTTTTACCCTTGAATTATCCAGATAATTGGTTCTTCTTCACTTGATTTTATGTGGGGAAAAATAGACTAGAAAAATCCCTTATAGTCTGACAAGTATTTTTCCTATTATAATTTTTGCTCAAAATATATTTTCTATATCCTATCTGAAATTGAATGAATGATAATCAGTTACCTGTTTTCTTCCAAAGCATGCTTTGATAATTGATGTTGTAGGGAGATTATCTGTCATCTATTTCTCTATCTCATTTGCGTGTGTCTATGTGTGTATGTATATACATATGTGTATATATATTGCATATACAGACATATATATCATATTACACCTCTATGTGTATTTATGCTCATATATATATATATATACACATATATGTATAAATTCTTGCCAATTGGAAGAATTTAATCTCTATTGGATTTGACAATCCCACTGATGTCCCCATTTAGCATATTATTAGCTAGTCATATAATCATCACTAAATGCACTGCACTGTTCACTCTGAGCAATCACTCGGTTGTTGGAGGAGTGATAATGTAATGTATGCAAACAGTTTGGTGAGAAGCTGATGACAAGGCAATTTATATGCATGGCTCTTGTTTGAGGAAACTAAATAGTATGATACTAGCAAAGTTCCTAACAAATCTCTTCAGGGAGGCCATGGGTGGACCTGGCTGTGTGAAAGCACCTGAAATTATGTGTGTGTTTATCTGAGCACTCCATTCCTCATTGTCCCAGACATTTGAAACTACTTCCAGTTTTTCAGAAGGATCATGCTTTCTCTTAGGCCTCTGTGACTTTGCATCCAATGCCTTCTCTGCCTGGAATGTCTTTGCCTCCCTTCCTCTATTCCCTTGCGTAGCTCCTACTTACCTTTCTCTTTACACCTCCCAGATCTTTTCAGGTTTTCACCATTATATGATATTTTTCCTTACAAATTCTAGTTGCTATCACTTACACTGAAGTTTTCCCCTCAGTATCATCTTCTCTCTCTGTCCTCCTGTTACCACTTTTTAGAAGTTTTTGCCCTCTTTTTAAAGACTAAATCAACATCATAGCTTCTTGGGATTTTGTTCTCCTCATTTACAACGGTATTTCTTTCCCTCTGCCTGTACCATCCATCCCCAACATGGCAATGTGGACCAGCACTGTCCAATAGAACTCACTGCATTGATGGAGTTATTCTATCTCTATGCTGTTCAGTGAAACAGCATTGACCACATGTGGTTATTGTGCACTTGAGTTGTGGCTAGTGCAACTGAGGGGCTATATTTGTAATTTTATTTAATTTTAATTAATCAATATTTAAATTATAATAGCCACAGTGGCTAATGGCTATTATATTGGACAGTGTAGCTTTGGAACTCACCATCACTATTAATTGCACATGATGCAAGATCACAATGTAAACCATTCTACTCTTGGCTCATCATGTCAAGATCCCATAATCTAATATTTTTACTTAAATATTTGTTAAGGCTCAACAAATATTTTAGTCTTTTACCCTCATTTGCTTCATAGCCTTACGTCTCTCCTTACCTAGTTTGCATTTCTTCATCTATTACTATAATCACTCTCTTGTCCCATTTTTCTTATGTTATATTTAACTGGCAAAACTACAACCCCTAACCTAATTTGTTGAAAATTTCAGACAAGAAAAGCACTAATTAAATGGCCTGGAAGGAAAAACAAAGCAAAATATAGATTGACGTATTCTATCTCTGCAAATGTGCTGACCTGTCTCATTTTACATCTAAGATCATGTATTGTCAAAAAATGTGATATCTTCTGATTATTCATGCTCCTACTCTTCAAAATGACCAGTTCTCACCAGATGTTTTCTCAAGCATCAACATTCTCTCTTTTACCCTTAATGACACTTGACGATATTACCTAATATTTCACTTCAAGTAATCAGATAAGACAACTTCATCGTATTACTGCAAACTTTATCTCCTACCTACATTTGTTCCCACAGTCTTATTGACTGTCCTCCTTTTTCCTCAAAAATTAGTTCCAAACTTAAATATTTTGTACTTATTGTTTTCTCTCCCTCCTACAAATTGTACCATGTTTGGCTTCTTCCTGTCATTCAGGTTTATGTTCAAAGAGCATCTCCTTAGTGAGGCCTTCTTGCACTATATAACACATCCCTTCCCTCTACTGAAGCCTCCAATATCCATCCTAATCATCTTATTTGGTTGTCCTTATAGTATGATGACTCTGTGAAATTATCTTGTCTATTGATTTGCTTTTATAGTGTCTGTTGCTCCTTAAAAGTAAATTAATTTCCTTTTTAATGTGAGCATCACATGTCTTAGTTACCTTTTCCTCAGCAACTGGAATAGCGCCTGGGATATTGTAGGGCTCTAAAAATTTTTATCAAATGGACCAATAAATGAAAAAAGAAATAATAAAATTGTCCTTTCCAACTCAGCCAAGCTATCATCTCCTCTTGAATTTTTCTCTTACTCGCAGTTCTAAAAAAAAGATGTCCATCCATTGTCTTCTCCTAGCCACTTATAGCACCTATTAGTGCTTAAATGTCTGTTTCCTTCACTCCTTCCTAGACTGTGAACTTGTGGGGAAATATATGACTAGTATTATTCTTCTCTGCCATATCTAACACAAGAGTGACTCATAGTGAACGTCTTATTGGCACATTTCTCATGAACCTTCTTGATTTTGGAGTTCCTCAAGGTGCCATCCTATTGTTTTTCTTTCTCTAATGTCCTTTGCCTATTGATTTATCCATAATAATGACTTATTGTCATTATACAAAAAGGAATTTTAATTTCCTATCTGTAGCATAGATGTTTCCTTTGACCTTCAATTCCTACTGCTTACCTAACATCCCCACACCAAACATAGTCCTCCTCCAGAATTCCCTGCAGCAATAAATAAGACCATCAGACACTGAGCACTTCATCAATGAGATGTTATTATTGACCCTTCTCTCTTTCTTACTATATTCAAGTTTTCACCATGTCTTGACAATTCTACCTCAAAAATAGATTGCAAAACCTTTCACTTCTCTCCATCTCCACTGCCATGCCTCTTGTCCTATTATTTCTGGCCTGGAATTCTGAAATAACCAAATGACCCACACTTATGGTCTACAGCTGTTCTCCTCCAGTCTATTTTCCAGATTACTTACTGCTAATTATCTTTTAAAAATTGGCATCTGATTATATCCCTCTACTGCTTTAGATATCCCCTCAATGATTTCTTATTATTCCTTAGGTAAAAAACTGTATTTAACAGACTAACATGCAGTGAAACCTACCTGTCTCTCCAGAATTGAATCACACCACTCTCTTACTCCCTTTCCCTACCTCAGCCCCAGTAGCTTCCCTGTGTACTTCCATTCCTTGTACCTACTGGTGCATCCACTTGGAGGCTATCTTTATTGCTGATCTATTTAATTGTTACCTCTTATACACTTTCAAGTTGCCAGATCAAATGTACTTTATGAAGAACAAAAAGTATAATCTTTATAAAGAAAGTAAGTAATATCCCTGTATACTCTTATAGCTCCTTGTCTGTATGAATTTCTGAATGACTCAGAATGATTATGGTAGACTGAAACTGAAAGACTAAAATGATAATTTCCCTGTGCACTGATTTTTTAAATTTATTTCCCATGTATCCTTATAATTGTATCCTTAAAATTCTATGAACATAAACTTTATTTTATGGTACCCTAAAAATTACTGTGTGAGTTAGGCAGTCTAGACACCATCGTTCATACTAGACAAGTGAAGAAATTGAGACTCAGGTTGTTAAATGCTTAAATGTTAAGTAACAGAAGTGTACTTGAAGCCAGGTGTTCTGACACCTAAACCCATGGCATTTCTTAAGTCAGGCCAGCCATGTTTGTTGGTGTAATCATAATTTATATCTGTGCATATGTTTTTTGGTCAGACCTCGAAGTAACATATAAAAGTAACATGTTTCAGAATTTATAGTATTATGTTGCTTACAGAATTTTTTGTTGCAGCTTAATGGACTGGTTTTTAAGTAGCCTGACCTTACATTGTGTTCTTGATGATAGTTTGCACCTTTTATTAAAGAGAGGGAGAAAATATTTGTTTTTTAGGATTCTGGATTCAAGCTATTGCAAGAGCAAATTATTCTATGCTTACAATTTATAGCATAATGATAAATATTTTTAAGAGAAAAAAAGCATCTTATATTCAATGAGGAGTATTGTTTTCTCACAGAATTATGAGCAACAAGAATTTTAAAACAATTTTGCTGCACATGACTCATGAATAAATCCTCTCTTCATTGTAGAAGGCACCGTCTTTGCCCCATTATTAGATG
>CM052444.1:52849081-52865954 GCA_028533085.1 Varecia variegata | reverse complement strand
CTGTTCTTGGGTGTGTGTGCATTTTCATGTATTTGTACATTAGTGGATAAGTATGAATTTAAAATATATATTTTTTTTCATTTAAAAGGCAAATTGCAAAACCCTATGATAGGTTATCCACCTGAGACTTAGCTATGTGGGGCACGGGAAGGTGATGGTAGGGCCTGGATCCAAAATAAGTCAGTACTCTGCTCTACTGATAAGAGAAACATCTCCACCCCCAGGTCCAGTTCTTGGTTTTGCAGCTATCCTGTCCCTGACTAGACTCTACATTGCATATGTGTATGTACATATGTGTGTAAGCTTATACACACGCACACACACACACACACACACAGAGTCTTTGGCCTCCCCACAATGGTTTTGGGTGAACTTCTATACTTCAGCATCAAGGTGTCTACAAGGTATGTCTCCTGAGAGATTCTCAACCACTCTCACTTCCACTCCCCACACCTTACAGTTGCCTGTATAAATGAATCTGCAAGAAATTCTATCTCCTCATGAGTGAATGTACCACTTTTTCATAAAATAAGGCTATAGTTGAAAAACTTTTCAGAGCTTATTCATTTTGTTTCATTTTGCATATTCCCTTGAAACTTTCATTAAGAATTCTGGAGGTGGAGAGGAGTCAGCTTCAGATCATGTCACCATCTTTCCCAGAACTACTTTTAAATTGTTCTTGAGTGGTTTTCCAGAATAATAAAATATACTAACTAGCACTCCCCAAATCTAATTTGCTTGTAAGGTATGCTATCAAATTGAGAATCCTAGCCTTTTATATTTTTGAATACTGCTGGAAAGTTTGGACTATATAGATAAGTCAATAATTTAGAGAGAATTAACAGCTACAAAGTGAGAACAAACATTAGCTCACTTTATGAAAGATCAATAAGTCAACTAAACCATAAGACTGTCTCAAAGGGTGGAATAGAAAATGAGATGAAAGAGAGTTTTGAAAAGGCTGATAAAAAACCATGTAACTCTCTTGGTGATCAAAAATATAATATCTTTGTAACTATAGTGTCAGAAAAAAATATGTAACCAAACATTATGCGTATTTAGGTCGGATTATTTGATTCCATTTGGCTCAAATTTTATTTGGTACCTACTTTCTTATTTATTTTGGTCAGGTAATGTCCAAGGTATTGAATATACAAAAATAAACAAGATACTGGCCAAGCTCTTGAGAAGTCCAGAGTTTATATCTATTTACTTTTTCGAAGAAATTTTGAGACACTCTTATCATTGAGAAATGGGCTATCTTTCTGCCGTTAGTGACAAGTGCTGACTAAGCAAAGTTTTGCTTGGTGAATGAAATGATAGGCTTTAAATGATGTGTATTCAGTGATTCCCAACTATATTTTTAGTCCTTATTTTTGCTTTAAACTCTAACCCCTATACACTTCTTTATGCTCCTCTAGATGTCTAATCAAGTTCACAAATTTCCAAATAAAAAATTTTTTAAAAATTTATTTCAGAGTATCACAGAAGTACAAACACTTTGGTTACATAAATTGCTTTTATACAGTTTGAGTCAAAGTTATAAATGTGCCCATCACCCAGATAGTGTGTATTTTACTCATTAGGTATAAATTTACTCATCCCCTCCTCCTCCCCCGCCACCTGCTTGATTTCTGATGAGTTTTATTTTCATATGTGCACGTAACTGTTATTCAATTAGTTACAATTTAATAGTGAATAGCAGTAACAAAAATAAATAAATGGCACTTGATCAAATTAAAAAGCTTCTGCACAACCAAGGAAATGATCAATGAGTAAATAGACAACCTACAGAATGGGAGAAAAGATTTGTATACTATCCATCTAATAAAGGGTGGATCACCAGAATCTACAAAGAACTCAAGCAAAATCAGCAAGAGAAAAATCAAACAACCCCCTTAAAAAGTGGGCAAAAGATATGAACAGAGACTTTTCAAAAGAAGATCGACTAATGGATCACAAAAACATGAAAAAATGCTCAACATCTCTAATAATCAGGGACATGCAAATCAAAACCACGATGGGATATCACCTAACTCCAATGAGAATAGCCTTTATCAAACAGTCCCAAAACAACAGATGCTGGCATGGATGTGGAGAGAAAAGAACACTTTTATACAGTTGGTGGGACTGAAAACTAGTATAGTCTCTATGGAAAGTAGTATGAAGATACCTCAAAGAACTGAAAGTAGACCTACCATTTGATCCAGCATTCCCCACTATTGGGTATTTACCCAAAGGAAAAAAGGACATTTAATTAAAAAAGACACCTGCATCCAAATGTTTATATCAAATAAAACTTTTAATTTTTTACTTAAGCCTACTTTGCCCCCTGTTTTCAGTATTTTATCCTCTATTTTCTTTGTCTATTTCTTTTTCAGGGTAGCTGAGCCTTTCAAGCATTAATTCAGGAGAAATGGGCAAGGAAAATAAAGAAATTACTGTTTTTTCTCCCTAGGAACATTATAAGTAATAAACTTACTAAAATATCCTCCATTGTTTTCTTTATTTTCCATTATTTAATGACTCTAGTTTGAACATCACATTTTAATGTTCATATTCTCTACTCCTATATACACTTGTAGCTGTGTTTCTTAATATTTTTTAATAGTTGGGAAATTTTGGATTTTTTTTTCATATATTTGCACATGTTGCATTTACAGAATTCTATTTGTGTTCTTTCTTAACCAGTCATATTACTATAGGAGAAAATTACTACTGTAAGGATATTCTTATACTTTCCCTTTCTGCTTTCTCACTAAAGAGAAATCTGGCTTTCCCTAAATGTCTTCTCCCTCCTTACATTGAAAGTAAAGTTTTGTCATTGCTTTATCTATTCTCTAGGTTTTTGTAATGTAAAGATTAAAGGTAAACTGTGAGTCTCCCAACTCTAAAAAGTGGCCTGAATGACAGACACCTCCTTTTAGATTTCCTACCTCTATGTCTAGATTGTCTCATTGGAAATTAAATATTTATCTGGATGCAGGTTAATAATTTTCTTCTCCTAAAATACTTTTTAGATGGTGTTTGGACTGACCAGGGGAAATAATACAGTCCTGCAGGAAATGATCATCAGTTCCTGCCTCATAATGTGAGCCTGAGGGAACATAGACAAGGTGTGGAGAGCATCATCTATAAAAATAAAGAGCCACACCCTTCCTCCTTGTTCTATCTTTTCCTTTCCTGTGGTTGGGCTGAGTAGATATACATTCTTTTTTGTCTAATGTTCCTGTTTTCTCTTTGTCCTCATTATTTAAGAATGAATTGAGTTTTTTGGGTCAAGTTATCCTTTCCACCAGCAGTTTAACATTTTCTTTATTTCAGGAGAATTTTCTTCTTTTATGTGTTGAGTATTGTTTGTTTTTCACTTGTTCTAAAGTCTCCCTGCATGTTAACTCTCCAGCCCCTGTTCTCCTTGTATAGATCTCCACATTCATCTCCTGCAAGATTCGGTTGTCCTATTCTTTCTGTTAGATAGACAGTGAGGGACCTCTGGCCCCTCCTAGAGACAAAGGTGGGTGCCCTGAGCAATTGTCACACCTGGGGGAGGAGGGAATTCCCTACCAATCTGCCAATCAGAACTTAGCACCATGTCAACTGTTTAAAAAAGGCAGAGGATTCCCTAGCCTGCAAGCCAAGCAGCACAGGTAAAATAGAGTGTGCAAGGTGATCTAGAACCACCTAAGGCTAATTATCATGTCATTAGCTTAAATCTACATTGCGATTCCCCAAATGGGCTTCAGAGAGGCTCATGGGAAATCTGCATGGGTGGTAAGAGTCAGATTATATAACTCCCACCTGCTCATCAAAGTTGTTTGAGGTTGATGATTGAACCATGAGGAGGGCCCAACCTAGACACTATAAAACATAAAACAAGACCCTAGACCATAACCAAGGCCCTTTTTGTTATGACAGGGGTGTGTTTCTTGTCTGTGGTGAATGTACCTTGCTATTGCTCTGAGCTATATCTTGCTCTTGTCCTGTCTGTCCTCAATAAACTTAGTTTAATGCTTGACTTGCTTTTGGTGTTTCTGGTCATCCTTTGGCCAAGAGCACAGCAAGAAATGAGAAAAGACGACCACCTGACATTTTGGTGCTGTGACTCCTCTCACTCTGTCTAGGTAAGCCAGCTAGCCCTTTTTCCCCCCGTGAAAATGCCCTTGCTTTGGTTCTTCCCGCCTTGCAGCCAGCACTTGACGGTGCGCTGGTGCTTTCTTTCACTTCTCCACCCCAGCCATTTCTCAGATTGCACAGTTGAGTTCTCAGCTAAACCCAGGAGTGTGATAAGGAATTTGGGGATGTGTCCCTTGCAGTAAGGGGGAATTTTTTAAATTTTGTTTTATTTTAGGGAAGAGGGCTCTGGGCTGTAATTCTTGTTCCAGGCATTGCATTGGTTTTGATAATGTACTTTTCTTTCTAATCTGATGAAGTCCTTACTTTGGCCAAATGGCCTGGGTTGTTACCTGGGAATGCCCGGCTCTAACAGACCCCAGTAGGTATAGCCTCTCCCCTTTCCCTCCTTCTTTCCTCGGCTGGATTACCCTGGTTGTTACCTGGGGACACCCAGCTCTAACAGACCCCAGCTGTCAAAGTGTCTCATTTTTTATCTCCTTTTTTTCCCTCCTTTTTTTCCCTTGTTACTTTTTAGTTGGGTGCACTGGAATCAAAAATTCCCTCTAACACACTTTTGGGGTGCATTCTCTCAAACTGGGACAAGTTTGAGCCACACACTCTGAAGAAGAAATGTTTAATCTCTTTTGCACAACTGTCTGGCCACAGTACAATCTGGATGGTGGAGAACAGTGGCTGCCACACAGGACTCTAAATCACCGCACATCTGACAATTGGACCTCTTTTGCAAAAGAGAAGGAAAATGGACCAAAATACTGTATATGCACGTTTTCTTTTATTTATGGAAAAATCCTTGGTGGTGCAAGGGGTGTTTGGAGCCAAGTAAAACTATGGTGTTAAGAGATCCTCCTCAGGTTCCCCCATGTTCTGAGCTGCCTCCATACCCAGGGAGGCCTAAAGGGGCCCTACAAAGGGAAGGTGGTGCCGTCTGTACCTCCACCAGAGGGAAAGGCAGCTCAGCTTGTACCCTTGGTGGAAGCAGCGGGAAAGTTTGGACCAACCCTGGTCCATAAGCCCTTTAGTTTAGTAGAATTAAAACAAATAAAACAGGATCTGGGGAGCTACACTGATCACCCTGACAGGTATGTGGAGACATTCCATCATTTGTGTCTAGCCTATGACTTGACTTGGAAAAATGTACATGTTATTCTAAGCCAGATTTTAAATGATTTTGAGAAGTGCAGAAAGTTAATGAAGGCACAAAATTTGCCACTGGATTACACTTCTCAGATCCTAATTTCCAGTGTGTGAAACAGTGGTGCCCACTATGGACCCAGGGGACTGAGGAAAACCCCATAGTCTTCCTGGATTGGCTCTGGGAGGCAATAGAGAGACACACCACTCTCGATCTTAACTCCTATGAGGGGTGAGTGATACTAAAAGACAAATTCTTGACCCAAGCAGCACCAGATGTTATGGAAAAGCTCCAAAAGCTTGTCCAGGACCCTACTGCCTCCCTGGATGACATAGTGGCCTCCACTAATTCTGTTTTCTATAACAGAACCTCTGAGCTTGAGTCTCAGGCTCAGGAGAAGGAGGAGAGGAAGGAGGCTAGGCATGCCTATTTAATGGCAGCATTGGCACCCACATTGGGACCAATGGCCAAAGCTTCCACCAAAGGAAGGGAACTCTGGTGCCACATCTACTGATGAGAAAGGCATTGGGCCAAGGACTGTCCCAGTAAAGACAGGCCAACCAAGGATCCTTGTCATAGGTGCCATCAAACAGGTCACTGGACTGCACTCTGTCCCATGGGATCGTCACAGGAGGGGAGTCATTCCCCAGACTGTATCATGGTACAACAATGAAAGAGTCTACTTCTGTCAGCCCTCTGGCAGATAATGATGACTGGACTGGAGCCAAGAGTAACCCTCCTGGTGGCAGGCAGGCTAGTAAACTTTCTTCTTGATACTGGGGCTACCTACTCTGTCCTCCTCACCTACTCTGGAAAACTGAGCACTCAATCCTGTATGGCCACCAGAGTCTCCAGGGTCCCTACCAAATAATTCTTTACTCTCCATTTGCTTTGTTTGTGGAAGGATGTGATCATTGAACATTCATTACTCTGGTAATTCCTACTTGTCCCATCAACCTGCTAGGATGCAGGTTTTCTAAACTGCAAGCATGGGTTTCTTTCTATGCTCAGCCTCATAGCCCTCTTAACAGATTCAGAAGTCTTAGGCCAGTATCAACAGGACTGGGAGGCAAATATCCCTGCGGTAGTTTGGGACATTAGTTCCCCCAGCCATGTCAGATCGGCCCAGCTAGTTATGGTCCATCTCAAACCACAGCAGGGATATCTCCACGTTAAACAATATCCCTTGAGGCCCAAGGCTCCAGTAGGTCTTGAAGCCCTTATAAGAAAATTCCTAGTTTTGGGTCTACCTATCCCAACTTGCACCCTTATTTTACCTGTCTAGGAAAAGGACAGTATTTACTGATAAGTGCAAGACTTAAGGGCAGTCAATGAGGCAGTGGTGCTTTTGCACCTTGTGGACCCCAAACCTTATATATTTCTGGGCAACATTCCTTCAGAAACCACTTATTACAGCATACTAGACTTAAAGGATGATTTCTTTTGCATCCCTCTCCACCAGTTTATCACACATTTCTGCTGATTTTAGGGGAGAAATTCTCAAGTTTGTCTTTTTGAATTACTGACTTCATGACTGGCAATTCCAGGGGTGCTCTTTCTGAAATCTAATGCCTTTCAAAATTCTGTTATTAATCTATTTGTTGAGTTTTTTTCCTCTTTTTCTCAAAATTCTCTATAAAGCCTAGTTATATAACTTTCAGCCAACTATGTTTTTAAAAGTCTCAATCTATGTCTTATTATCTCATATTTCTAAATACCATGTGCATATGAATTGTATTGAGCTGTCAACAATCTGTTAGTAAATTTTCAGCATATTCTCAAATATAAATTGTGTTCATTAATTAGTTCTTCACTGTGAATGTTAAATTATTTTTCACATTGCAGAATTTCTTACAGGCTCCTCCAAAGCTTCCTTTTATATATAAAGGCAATTAAACATATTCAAGAGTGGTATTTGCCATTATCAATAGGATTATGGTATTTCACCTATCACTGTCTTAAATATTAAGCTTGAGAGCCTAGAACTTAGGCAAATGGCTCTAGACTTCAGATAAATTTCTATGTGGAACATTTATTTACAAAGTTTGTCTCTGAAGGAATAATGAATTAGTTTTGCAAGAGGAAAAAAAGACACTGAATTATCTAAAGCAGTCTGCTATATCACTTACTTTCCAATGAATGAAAATTCAGAACCAGAGCATGCCACTTTTATTGCTTTCCCAACATGATTTTTTTTCCCTCAATGCTATCAATAGAAACCAGAAAATAAAAGATCTATCTCACCTATTCCCAGGAATAGGTCATGTCTCTTAAAGTGAAATCCTCAAAGGAATCTGGAAAGAATTAGTAGAAAACTGGTTTGTAACAATACTTTATAACAAAATTAGTATGTAGTATAAAGGAAGAGAGATAAGCTGAGGTGTACCTTACCTATGACAGTGGGGCTTAGAATGTTATACATAGAATATTCCTGAGTGACTCTGATAGTTTCTTTAGGATTTTATTCTTGCTTCTAGTAGTGGAAATTCCAAGTTTTCTTACTTTTTATTTTTATAGCAATGTCAATAGCTTGATAGATAGAAAAATGGATGTCACTAGCTCTCTATTAACAAATCTAGGAGACATAAAACAATATAATTACAATAATACCATAACCTCTTTTAATTAGTAATATAAAAGAATGCTATTCCCTGAAGACTGGATATAAGTAGACATCCAACATCACAAACACTGTTATTGTCAGGCATAATAATAGCTGACATTTATACAAAATGAATGGGGTGTGTGTATGTGTGTGTGTGTATTTGTATACACACACTTTTTTAAATCTATATTTTGGTTCTTATATTTAGATAGGCATGTAAGGTAATATATCAATTTTAAATAGAGGAAACTATGATTTACAAAGATTAATTTATTTAGCCAAACTCATGCAGGTAGATAATGAGCAAGCAAAAACTTAATACTTAGACTTTTAAACTCCATGATGGATTATTTCCTCCATATAGCATGCCACCTATAAAATCCCTTGACTACATCTGTTAAATGTTCAGAAAATGCAATTTAAATAGCTCTACTGGAGAAGTACCATGTAAGAGAATTAAATTAGTTCATTTAAAAAGTTTCCAGTGATCCATGAAATGTCTACACTTTTAATAGGAAGTTACTTATGGATCAATACAATTTGTTTTGCCAAAGAAATGAGATATAATGGTACTGATTCTATGTGGTTTATCTGCCAATGGCTAAATAAGTAAATCTCTCTCTCTCTCTGTCTCTCTCTCTCTCTCCTTTTAGTCACCTTGAGGTGACTTAAATTTCTCCAGAACATGAATGTTTTATGCATCTACTGTGACACAAAATGCTAAATTTCTTTTTTTTAATATGGAGATTTACTTTGTTTGCTCTGTAGATCAATGAAGGTAGCTGTGGTTAAAATGAAGAACTTGACATGTTGTAACTTCTTAACATTAATTACTCCTTTCATAGAGAGAAATGATTATAGGCTAATTAATATGCTGTTTTAAGTATTTGAGCATGGTTTCCTATTAAGCTATCATCCAAAGAGCATCCCTTTTATGCTATTTTCTGGGGATAGATTTTTTCTGAGCCCTTCAGTTCTTATTCATTTAGTTTGGGACTATAGATCATACTATAGATATAGATAATTGAAGTTAAGTATACAAATCAATGAAGGTTTTTTGTTCTATAGAAGAAATAAATATCCCATTTCCTTTTATTTTATTTTTTATAAGTTATTACTTCATATTCCATGTAGAATTGCATCCCTGCATTTAAATGTTTCTATTTATGTACTCATTCCTTTGTTATCCATGTATTCAATAAACATTTAATGAAAATTTACTCTGTTCTAAGCAATGTTTTGGGCATTGAGTTATATATAGTGACAGTCAAAAATTTACATGTATCCTTTTCTCTGAAACTTAGAGTTTATTGCCAGAAGCCAAGTTTATTCAAATAAACTCAAAAATGAATGTAAAATTACAAGTGTGACAAAGGCAAGCAGTACTGAAAAGTAAATGTGTGTGGTGATGTGAAAATATATATAGAAGAACCTAACCTCATCTATGGGGATAAGGATGTATAAAGGAAGATTTGATCCAGATCTAAAGAATTAAGAGAAGTTAACTAGAGAAAATGGCAATGTGGCCAGGAAGACTGTTCCAGGCCAAAGGAACAACATGTGTTTAGGTTCATATATATAGCTTTGTTTTCCCATCAGTAAAGAGAATGTATTAGTAAAAAGGATGACACAAATGCAATACTCCTATTTCAGAATAGGAGTACATACAGACTAGGAGTAAATACAGAAAATTGTATTTACTGTTCCCTGCAACATAGTTCTCTTTCCTTCAAATATATTAGGCATATGGTCAAGTATCTTGTTTTCATAAAATTTTTCTTAACTACCTCTTCTAAAAATAAAAATCAGAGAGTGATATTAGCAAGATAGCAGAGTAGGAGATAACAGTCTTTATTTCCCTACAAAAAAAAAAAAAAAAACAAACATAACTTAGCAAATAAAAATATCCTAGGGAGGGCTCAAGAGTCCAAGTAAGAACCCCCAGCAGCACATTGGAGCAGAAAACAGAATAAGCACGCAGAAAGAATTTCTGGGGATATTGGCATATCTGACTTACCTAGAGATAGCTATGAACAAAGAAGGATGTGGACTATCAGTATCAGACAAATAACTGGTGCCACTGTGTTCTCCTGCTCTATGGAGGACATGTCAGCCTTTGCCACTGAGAACTTCAGTATCCCCTACAGCAGCTGTGGATTCCCCATAGAGGTCTTTTGGTACTTATCAGCATGATCCCCAGAAGCCTACCCCACAGAGGACATCTGCAGCTTTCTTCACTAGAGTAACCAACAACCACTGCTTCCTCAGATTCCCCAGAGAAGAGGATTCTGCTGTGCTTCCCCATATCCTAGAAGATGCTGTTGTGCTGCCCCAGGACCAGGGTTGTCATCCCCACAACCATTTACTCACCCCAAATGCCAGAGCTGCAACTACTTTGTGTATACACAAGCACCAAACCTTGGCTCTGCAGCCACATAGCAAACACTGTAACACTGCTCATCAGACGCTAGTGCCAATGCCACTGCAAACATGCCTACAAGCCAGACCCAGCACCAAGAGGGAGATTCTTGGCCAAGTCTTCCCCAATGGAAAAGAGAGAGAGAGAGAAGGAAAGTAAAGAAGGACCCCAGTAGCCTTTTCCACCAAAGACCTCAACAGCCCTCAGTTCTGCTGCAGGCAGTCACAAGCTTGGCTGCTGAAGACTCTTGCACTTTTCACTGACAGTGACCTCAACTGATGGAGTTATACAGAGTCTATGCCCCTGCATCCCCACTGGAGCCAGAACAGTTGAACCCCACACAATTACCACCCTCACACAAACCTGTTGGTAAAGATCTTTCTTCACCAAAAATAATTTGTAACATCTGGAAGAGGTGACTGGTCCTTCAAATGCACAGATACAAATGCAAGGCAACAGGACACATGAAAAAAAAATCAAAGAAAAATGATACCATCAAAGGAATACTAATTTTGCAGTAACTGCCACCAAAGAAATGGAGATCTGTGGATGGTATGACAAGGAATTAAAAGTAATTATTTTAAGGAAACTCGGTCAGCTACAAGAGAACACATATATCTGAGAAAAATATACAAATGAAATGAGAAGTTCAGTAAAGAGATATAAATCATAAAAAACCCTAAAAAATCCTGGAGATGAAGAATACAATTAATTAAAGAAAAAATGAAGCAGAATTTCAACAGCAGACTTTATCAAGCAAGAGAAATAATCTGTAAAGTAGAAGATACATTATTTGAAAAAATTAAAAAAAATAAAAAGAAATGAAGAGAGTCTATGGTATTTATGGGGCACCATCCAGAGAGCTTATTTTCTTACTATTTAATATAATATTCCAAGAAAGATAATAGAGAGAGAAAGAGGAAGACACCTTATTTAAAGAAATAATGACTGAAAACTTCTCAAATTTGGACATGCAGGTACATAAAGATGGAAGGTCTCCAATTCAGTTCAGACCAAAGGAGATTTTTACTAAGACATGTTATAATCAAATTGTCAAAAAATCAAAGACAAAGAGAATTTTGAAATCAGCAAGAGAAAGGAAGTTTTTCACATACAAAGGAAACTCTATAAGGTTACGATATAATTTCTCAGCAGAAACCTTGCAGACTAAGAGAAAGGGATGGTATGCTAAAGATATTTCTGCAGTGTGAAATAAAAGGATGAAAATCACCATATAAAAACATACCAATTAATAAAACCTATTGGTAAAGGTAAGTATATAGTCAAATTCAGAATGCTCCAATACTGTTATGGTGGAATCAAAATAACATATAACTTTAAAAGTATAAAGATTAAAAGGTAAAATTATTAAAATCTATAGCTACAGTAATTTGTTAATGCATATATAATATAAAAAGTTAGAAATTTTGACATCAAAAACATAAAATGTAGGCCGGAGGAGTAAAAGTATAGAATGCTTGTATTTAGTTAGGTTAAGTTTTTGTCAGCTATAAATAGACTGTCATAACTACAAGATGTTTTATGTAAGCTTCATGGCACCCAGAAAGCAAAGACCCAAAGTAGACAAAGAAAAGTCAAAGAGAAAGGAATCAAAGGATGGCATTATAGAAAATCATCAAATCACAAAGGAAGACTGCAAGAGAGTAAGAAAAGAGCAAAAGATTATTTGCAAAACAGCAAGAAAACAATTAAAAAATGGCAATAGTAACTTTTTAACCTATCAATAATTACTTTGAATGTGAATGAGTTAAATTAGCTAATCAAAAACATAGAGTGGCTGAATGAATTTAAAAAGCCAACTTTTTACTGCCTGTTACAAACACACTTCAGCTCTAAGCACACACGGACTAAGAGTGAAGGAAAAGATGAAGTCACTGCATGAAAATAGTAACCAAAGGACAGCAGGTATGTCTATTTTCATATCAGATAAAATATACTTTCAGTCAAAAATTATCATAAAAGTCAAGGCAGGACATTATATAATGCTAAAGGAGTCAATTCATGAGTAGGATATATATGCACCCAACATTGAAGCACCTAAATATATAAGTCAAATAATAATAGATCTGAAGGGAGAAATAACCTGAAATACAATAATAATAGGGGATTTCAAAACTCTACATTCAAAAATGAATAGAATATCGAGACAGAAAATCAATAAGAAAACAGTGAACTTGAGCAGCACTTTCGATCAAATGGACCTAACAGACATAAACAGAACATTCCACCCAACAGAAGCAAAATATACATTTTTCTAAAGTGAACACAGAACATTCTCCAGAATAGATGTTAGGCCACAAAACAAGGCTTAACAAATTTAAGAAAATTAATGTCACATCAAATATCTTTGTGCAATGGTACAAAATAAAAAAAAATTAATAACAGGAAGAATACTGGAAAATTCACAAATAAGTGTAAATTAAACAATGCAGTCCTGAACAACAAATGGTCAAAGAAAATTCAAAAGGAAAAAAAAGTATCTTGAGACAAATGGAAATGGAAACACAACATGCTAAATCTTATGATCAGCAGAAACAATTCAAAGAGGGAAGTTTATAGTGATCACGAATAAAAAAGAAAGATCTCAGATAAGCAACCTAACTTTATACCTTAGAGTACTAGAAAAATAAAAATAAACTTAGCCCAAAGTTAGTAGAAGAAAGGAAATAACAAAGATGAAGGCAGAAATAAATGATACAAAGACTAGAAAAACAACAGAAAAGACTAATGAAACAGAGTTCTTTTAAAGATAAACAAAACTTTCAAGCCTTTTACCAGACTCAGAAAAAAAAAGAATCAAATAAATAATATAATAAATGAATCTTTTGAATTTCTGTGGTATCAGTTGTGACATCTCCTCATTCATTTCTGATATGCCCAATAGAACAAAATGGAAAACCCAGAAATAAACACACCCATACACGGTCAACCAATCTTTGACAAAGGTTCCAAGAATACACAATGGGGAAAAAATAGTCTCTTCAATAAATGATGTTGGGAAAAGTGTATACCCACCTGTAATAAAATGAGCATGGATTGTTATCTTGCACCATATACAAAAATCAAATTAAAATGTGTTAATGATTTAAATGTAAGACCTGAAATTATGAAATCCTAGAATAAATCATAGGGGAAAAGCTCCTTAAGTGTTTTGGTCTTGGTAATGATTTTTCCATATGACACCAAACACACAGGCAAATATGGAGAAAACAAATAAAGGAGCAAACAAAAATATGTGGGACTACATCCAACTAAAAAGTCTTTGCACAACCAAAAAGCAACTAACAAAATGTAAAGGTGACCTATGGAATATGAGAAAATATGTGCAAAACATATATCCAATAAGGGATGCTATGATTTGAATATTTGCCCCTCCAAAACTCATGTTAAAATTTAATCCCCAAGTGAAAGTATTGAGAGGTGAAGACTTTGGAAGGTGATTGGGATCCATGCATGGATTAATGGATTGATGAGTTAATGGATTAATGGGTTTTCATGGGAGTGGGACCGCTGACTTTCTTAGAAGAGGAACAGACGTGAACTAGCATGCTCAGCCCTCTCGCCATGTGATGCCCTGTGCCACTTGGTACTCCACGCAGAAGAGTCCTTACCAGTAAGAAGGCCCTCACCAGAAGTGGCCCCTCCATCTTGAACCTTTCAGTCTCCATAACTGTACTAAATAATACACTATTCTTCTTTATAAATTATCCAGTTTCAGGTATTCTGTTATAAACAACAGAAAACAGACTAAGATAAGGGGTTAATATCCAAACCATATAATGAACTCAGATAACTGAATAGCAAATAATAATAGTGATAATAACCCAATTTTAAAAGAGGCAAAGGACCCAAATTGACTTTTTTTTCCAAAGATGACATATAATCGTCAATAGGCACATGCAAATGTGCTCAACGTCACTGATTATTAGGGAGATGCAAATCAAAACCCAGTGAGTTACCACCTCACACCTGGTAGAATGGCTATTCTAAAAGATAGGATGTAGAGAAAAGAGAGCCCTAATACATCGTTGGTGGAAATGTAAATTGGTATAGCCAGTATGGAAAATGGTATGAAGTTTCCTCAAAAGAATTAAAAATAGAACTACCATATGATTCAGCAATCCCATTTCTGAGTATATATCCAACAGAAATAAAATTCCTATTATGAAGAGAAATCTGCACTCCTGCATTTATTTTAGCATTATTTACACTAGCCAAGACATGGAAACAACTTAAATGTCTATCAAATCAATGGACTAACGGGTAAAGAAACTTTGATGTGTGTGTGTGTGTGTGTGTGTGTGTACAAAGGAATGTTTGTTTTAGCTTTTTAATAAAAAGAAGGAAATTATGCCACTACAACAACATGTATGAACCTGGAGAACATCATGCTGACTGACATAAGCCCAGCATAGAAAAGTACTGTGTGATCTCACTTATATGTGGAATCTAAAAAAGCAGAACTCATAGATATAGAGAGAAGTGTGGTTGCCAGAGGTTAGGGGGTAGGTAAAATGGGGAGATGTTAGAGAGAACAAATTTATAGTTATAAGATGAATAAGTTCTGGAGACCTACTCTACATCATGATTACTATGGTTAAGAACAATGTATTGTATACTTGAAATTTGCCAAGAGAGTAGATCTTAAGTATTATTACCATAAAAGGGTAACTATTTGAGGTGGTGGATAGGTTAATTAGCTTGCTTGTGGTAAACATTTTACAATGTATATGTATATCAAAATATCATGTTGTATACCTTGAATGCCTGTGTATACAATTTTTAGTTTTCAACTATACTGCAGTAAAGCTGAAAAACAATAAAAGAAGAAAATTCTGACAACTGTGACAACATGGATGAACCTTGAAACCATTATGCTAAATGAAATTAGCTAGTTATAAAAAGGACACTTTGAAAAGTAAATAAATAAATAAAATTTAAAAATAAAAATCATGCCCTCAGCCCATCAATGGCTACCATTTAGAATTTTATATTTTTCATTACATACCACATTCATATGACATATATTTATTTGTTTATGTGTTTATTGTGTTTCCTTTCATCAGGCTTCCTCAAAGCAAAGACTGTTACATCCCTAGAACCACCATATAGCATATCATAAGTGTTCAATAAATATTTTTAAATGCTTAGGTGGATAAAATAACCTTTCAGAATCTGACTAAATGTGAGTTCCTTTGTTATTTTTTAACATACATTCTCCTATTTTATCCTCTTAAAACTATAAAGTTTGTATTATTCCTGGTATGGTAATGACAATTTGATGATTAATTAGTTCAATAACTTCCCCAAGTTCGTCCAGTTGGTAAATGACAAAGAAAGAATTTGTACTTAGCTCTACTTAATACAAAAGCCCATACTCTTAAAAACTGCACTGTACTGCATTTTAATTTTATACTTTGTTATTAGAAATTCTGCTTCAGAAATAGAAATAATATAGAATGAACAAAAAAATAATTCCAGGGTATAGATTTCTTTTCACTGGGCCTCCCTTCCCTCTACGTGAAAGAAATAAGTATTCTAGCACAGCTACATATTTGGGGAGGATTCCTTGTCAAGTGACTTTAACCTATATATATTTGTGAACTAGACATTACTCAGCTAATTCCAAGTGAGTGGCATATCAAACCTAATGGATTATGTTGTGTAGCTGAATCAAATTTTGACTAGGTTTCATATAACTGAAATTAAAAATAGAAGGAATAATTTTCTCTCCACTTGCCTTTGTATTTGATTCAGTAAAGGAGTTAGAAACTGGTCTCCATCCCCCTCCACAGCCAGGTAGACATTTTGTTAAAGGATATTTATCCAAAGAATCAGCAAATCACTCCATCGCTATATTGCAATATTTCGATGTCCTTCTTGGAATAATTTCCCAGTCCTTCCCTAATCAGTCTAAATTATCATACAAACGTTTCAGCATTTTCTGCTGATTTCTCTTTGGCGTTCATATTTGTGAAGGTGCCAATCTATCTCTTTCAGCATATGAGCCAGGCCTGAACAATCTCCACAAACATGACAGGACTCTCCTTGATAGTAATACCAAGACTGATTTGGCAGAAAGATGGGATCGTTGCTTTTGCTCAAGCACGAGAAAGTACACAAAGTCCATGCCAACCTACAGGCTGCCTGTGTGTTTGGCCCCTTTTATATCATGCAAACTATAGAACAGTAGGTTCTGTGATTTTTTTTAAATCCATTTTCTTATTTTCTTGAATCAATTCACATTCTTTCACATTCCCTAAACAGAGCAGAGTTCATTTTATGTATTTGTTTCTTTACCACCTTTAATTTCCATTGTATGTATTACATTGTCTGCAACTATTTCTTTTTTCTATGGGAAGTAATTTTCTCCTTCTTGGAGCAAGATTATAGACATTATAATAATATTCATAATTGACAATGGTAAAGCAATAAAATAAATTTTATATAAAATTGAACTCAGCAGAGTCTGTCTTCAATTTTCTTCAAGTGATTCATGTTGTTGTATCTTTTGGACCATTCATCATCTTAAATTAAAACTACATTAGTGTCAGAAACATGG
>CM052444.1:52803718-52843133 GCA_028533085.1 Varecia variegata | reverse complement strand
GCTTATATTTTGTTCTCCTCATTGTTATTTCTCTCTTAACATAAAAAACTTAACTACCTGAATAATCTTCCTTTCCCAATGACTTTTCCTTTAATCTGGACCACATTTGTCTCAGAATTATAGCAACTAACCTTTATTCCATATTTATGTCTAACTCAACCTTGCCCCTCTGTTCCAATTAATAGTGAAATGATGAAAAATATTTCCTAATTTCTGCACTCCAGGCATTTGCTCCTAGCTTGAGCAGCTTTGCTGAGAGAACTTTGGAACAGACATGTATTCTTCTATTGTTTGTGAACTTTAAGAACTTTTTTGTTTTTAACTGTGGTTCTTGACCAAACATTATAGTGTTTATTGAATAAAAATGGGACAGGGAATAATAGATTTCAGGATAGAACTAGAACCTATTATTAGAAAATACAGGTAAATAAACTTCAGTTTAATATAACAACAAAATTGCCCAAAGACAGTCAGCTCACTGTCTTGAGCTGACTCAAGACAGTGAGTTCTATAGTCCTGCAGTATGAGTAAACATCAGTAGGGTGACTACTTGGCATATGTATTGTAGAGGAGAACTACCTGTCAGGGGAAGGGCAGTAGAACATTATGATTAAGACCATAGATGAGAGAGAGAAAGAGAAAGAGTGAGAGACAGCACTATATTTAAGTCCAAGTTAAGACACTTAGTGGTCATGTGATCTTTAGCTAAATATTTGACATCTCTAAGCTTCAACTATAAAATGAGGATAATGACCTTGGGGATGTTGTGAGGATTAAATGAAATTCAATAAGAGACTATATGCTAAATAATTATAGTGACTACTACATAGTTAGCTCTGAAAAATCAGTAGATGTTTTTTATTATTTGGTTATTATTAGTTGGTTTAATTTGTTTAATTTTATAAACCCTCCCAATTATGAAGATCTGTGGTTACATAATTCCATTAGAACAGCAACTTCCTGAAAACTCAAAATTGTTTTTTAAGACATGACAAAAGTAAATTCAAACATGTTTAAACATTACAAATAAAAGTTATGAGGAACATTCTCACCCTCTGTGATGTGTTTCAAGATGCAGTGGTCTTATCTATATGCATATCTGGATTTAGGTCTACTTATGTGGATCCTAAATACCCCTTACAGTTTTACAAATTAATATGTAAAACCAAGGAGGAGGAAAAAATATCTTTTCCTGATTTTGTCCCTTAGAGTTAATCAAATAAGCATTAGAAATTTGGAAGTATAGGTTAAATTCACTTTTCTATAGAATAATATCAAAAGGCAGACAAGAAAAATTAATAAAGTTAACACTATTTAATTTACATGTCTTAAAGATGAAGTAATACACTAAGAATTTTATAAACACTATATGATTTATCCTCATAACCACATTATGAAATACATATCATCCTCACTTACAGATGAGAAACCTGATGTTTAGGAGGTTAAGCATGTTGCCCAATGTCAAAAATCTTAATAAATGAATGGAATCAAATGAATTCAGTTCTTACCAATTAAAGTATAGACTTACATTTGCTACCTTCACACTCTGTCCAAAGAGTTGTTCTAAATTTGTAGTATGCATTGTATAGATAAAAGGCTAATTCAGGGAGCTGAAAGTCACTATCTTTTACTGCTATTTCACAATTTAGAAGTTGGTAATGTTTCTGACTTTTAGATTGCATCTTCTAACTAACTTCAAAACATTTGAAGCAAACAAAAAGTGAAATGGGTGAATGAGCACTGATTTCTTGCAAAAGGCTTTTCCTTGACAGCATTGGTCCCTATCCTCCCCCTCTACACTGCCCCTCCCCCTCCCCAGCCCTGTCCACTTTTTCTTGCTCTGCCTTGGCTATAGTATGAAAATGCATGAAAGCCACAGGGATTTGAACCCAATACAGACATTCCTGTAAATTGTTTTGTGAATATTTTAAAATAAACTTTTTTATTTTAGGATAGTTTTAAAGTTACAGAAAAGTTGCAAAGATAGTAGAATTCCCATATATCCCACACTCAGTTTTTTTCTATTATTATCTTACTTGAATATGATGCAGTTGTCATACCTAACAAATCAATAATGATACATTATTATTAACTAAAGTCTATACTTTATTCATATTTCTTCAGTTTTTGTCACATGTCCTTTTCTCTGTTCCAGAATCCCATACAGGGGACCAGATTACATTTAGTTTTGCAGTTTATGAGCCTGTCTACTGATGTTGCATTGCTCTAGACTCCTCTAGACTTCCCAGACTTTCCTTATTTCTGATGACCTGGAAAGTTTTGAGGAATACTGGCCAAGTGTTTTGTAAAATGTTCTTCAATTGGGGTTTGTTTGATGATTTTTTCATTCTTCGACTAGGTTATGGGAAGGAAGACCACAAAGGTAAAGTGCCATTCTTATCACATTACACCGAGGGGTCATGCTATCAAAGACTTATCATTGTTGATGTTAAACATGACAACCTGGGTGAGGTAGAGTTTACAAAGTTTCCCCGCTATGATATTACCTTTTTTTTTCCCTTTTCTTTAGTATACCCTTTTGAAGGAAGTCACTTTGTATAGCCCACACTTAAGGGATTCTTCTGCATGGAAGATTTATCTATTCTCTCCCATTCATTACCCAAACATTTAATACCTGCACTGCATAAAAGGTATGTATTTTTCAAGACATATTTTCTTTGTCCATGAATAAATAGAGAAATTGACATCCCCAAACTCTTATGACATTTTCAACAGAAAGATGTGCAGAAACTCTCAGGTTACATTACAAATGCAATGGGTAGGATGTTATATCACTAGGACGTACTATGGAAATTGCTAAGTCTCCACAATGTCATGCTCACTGTGAGCTAGTATCTGTCAGTGTGCACTTTTCTGGAACACATTTCCATAGTGTCTTTAATGTTTAGATTTTTATTTTTCCTGATTTTGCACAAAGAGTTTTAAATATTTGGAAAACTATTGGAGAAAATAGTGGAGAATGAAGCAAAATGAACAAGGAGAGCCATTATAATGGAAGAAAAGGTATCAGCATAAATATTGATATTGCTAACAATGATATTATTTGGTTGTCAGTAAGTGGTTGCTTTAAGTATTTTACTTGCTAATATAATTTATTTACATATTTAAGTATTTAATGGCCTATTAATTTCATATTTTAGAACTTTGTTGGGGAGTTGTGATCAACATAAATATTACAATAATAGGAAATGTCAGAAAAAAAAGAGAAAGTGGCTTCCTGTTAGCATATTTTCACAGAACATCGAATTTTCAGAAATGGATTGCCAAAGGAAGTGGCATATGTATTCAGTATAGTGTCAACTTCTACTAGGCTTCTAGAAGAGACTATATAGCCATGCAAAAACTGTACCCTGGTAAGTATTAAAGGGATGCTTTCCAGAGTTATTAGATAGGGGAAACTTGTGACCCCTATAATAAATATTGATCTCCCCTCCTGGACATGCTGATTCTTGAGTCTATCTTGGTGACAGGGTTCTCTAAATAAATATTATTTTTAGGCAAGTTTGGGAAACTCCAGTGATTATCTCCAAAATGCTTCCTGGGCCAATACCACGCTAACGTCCTAAAAAATAAATACAGTCAACCAACGCTTTTCAGCAAAAGGTTATTCATACAGACACTTTTTGGGGAGAGGAAAAAAAAGATGAACTCCCAAAATATGGACACTAACATTGTTTTAATTAATATGTTTGATTTTTTAGTGGTTTCACATGAATCTAGTCTTTCCAAGTTAAATTTTGTAAGAAAATAACTATAATATTGAAGTTTCGCAGTACATGAGCCAGTCTTCTGATGTGTGTAGTTCTTGAACATCTGCCACACCTAATTTCTGGGTTTTTATACTCTGACCTGAATACCTTTTCTGGTTCTGAGCAAAAAACTCTTTTATCTTTCAGTTCTGATTTCAAGCATTATTTTTTCTCTGAAGTCTTCTAATTCCCCCTTACAAAGTAGGTTTGACTAGTTTGTTCATTATACTCTGACTTTGTAAATATTTTATCACTGTACCTATAACATAAGTATGCACCTATTTTAAATGTCCCACTTATATTTTGCTTTATGACATGATTGATTATAAAAGCAAGGACTAGGATATTATTTATATTGTGACCTTAGTGCCCTCTATACTCTTGAGAACAAAGTAAATGCTCAATACACATTTATTGAATGAATAAAATGTTACAATAATGCTAATATAACTTTAACATTTATTTTTATTTAATTACTTTATAATTAAAAATTTCACCAAGATCCCTATGACTAGTTAGGCAGTACCTGCTTTAGCAATTTTATTCCTTATAAGATATATAACTATATAGAGTAATTTATAAAAATACAAATTCACAAACAGCTCCTAGTTTTCTTTAAAATAAATAATGACCAAGCTGTTATATTCTGTTTCTAGTTATTTATGAATTACATTATCAAACCAGGAAAAACAAATTTGCCCTGGGCTTCCTAGATGCTTTCTCTAAACTGTGGATCAAGGATTAATATATAGTGTGACACCTGAATCTGGTACAGCTAGTATAGCTGCAAGTGTTATTCATAATCCTATAAATATCTAATCCCTGCAAATCTTGCTGAGCTATTTGCCTCAATGATTTACTTCACTAGTGAATTACAAATTGATTTTGGGTCATATTAAAGGTATTTCTATTAAAATGTAGATTTTAGCTCCCCCAATGTCATCTTATCCTCATATTTTACTACTATTGAAAAGAAATAGCCAAATAACATTTTTGCTGAACCACCTATTAATTTGTGTGCCTATTAATTCTGTGTCTTACTGCTATTGTAGTCCTAAACAAATGTACAATCTATTTGCTTACTTTTTTTTTTTTTTTTTTTTTTTGAGACAGAGTCTCACTTTGTTGCCCGGGCTAGAGTGAGTGCCGTGGCATCAGCCTAGCTCACAGCAACCTCAAACTCCTGGGCTCAAGCGATCCTGCTGCCTCAGCCTCCCGAGTAGCTGGGACTACAGGTATGCGCCACCATGCCCGGCTAATTTTTTCTATTTATATTTTTAGTTGGCCAGATCATTTCTTTCTATTTTTAGTAGAGACGGGTGTCTCACTCTTGCTCAGGCTGGTCTCGAACTCCTGACCTTGAGTGATCCACCGGCCTCGGCCTCCCAGAGTGCTAGGATTACAGGTGTGAGCCACCACGCCCGGCCTATTTGCTTACTTTTAATTTAACAATTGAACACATCACCAATTATTCCTTAGTGATTTCCTATAAAGCGCCTAAAATAAATATAACCCAGTATGAGAATACTATTGGTTTATGTAATTTCATGTTAATAGTTTTCATATTATTCCATATGCTCAACTTAATACCTACAAGTGTTCTATTGGCTACTTTAAATGCTCTTTCACATTGAGCAATTTTCTCATTGAACTAGCCATAATGGCTTCTAAATGCTTTCCCTATGAGGTTCAAGCTAAATCAGAACCCAACAGTGTGCATGGAAAGGTTAAATTATGTTTTCCAATATGCATTTATCTGCATTAAATTTAATGTTTTCACATTGCCCATTCAGTTTAATTAAATCTTTCTGGATTTCCTCATAATCCTGCATATTTTTCACTAACCTAAACAATTTTGGTGATCAGTAGAAATTTAACACCTCACTATCTACTGCATCCTCCAGATCACCAGTACAGTTTAACAGCCCTTAGCCTGTTAGCAGCATCTTGAGCACCCTGCTACGAAGTTGCTTCCTCTGGATAAATATGCACTCTTCATTCCAAATAGCATAATACATATTTATCCCAAAGAAAGCACACCCTTCTAATTCTACCAGTTTTATGTGAGTTTTCAATACATTTTTAGGGAATTTCAAAGTTATTTCCACAAATATGTTTCAAAAGTTTAACCATTTGGGAATATTGTATGAGTGCTGTGTTGGGAAAAGTTGCAGAATTAAAAGAAGAATGAATGAATTCTAAGATTTCTTATCAAGTTAAGAATAGTACTCACTTACAGTATTGAGGGAAAGAGAAGAGGAAATGAAGACTTATTGAATACTTTGTAATAGCTGCTGCCATATTCGCCTAGCATTGCCCTGCATGTTTTATGGGCACAAACTCAAGTGATGAGAACAACTTTATTATCACATGATTACAAATAGGGAAACTGAAGTTCAGAGAAGTAGATTCAACTGCAGCCAAGATAGAGTTAAAACCCCCTGACAGTCTCCAAAGTCATTTATAATGGTCATTAAATGTATCCCATGCCTTCTCTTCTTTTCAACTGTTTGATAAATTTTATATGTTACTTACACATACACAAAATTAGTGTGCTCATCATTTTACGATTTACCATGTGGCATTATGCTGGATTTTTCTGAATATTTATTTCTAGATAGTATTTGCTGATGGATTTATATTTGCTATGTCTCATAAGTTGTTTCTTTAAATTATTCACTATATTAATAGATATCATATTTTTGAGATGAGTGTCCTTGTAAACTTATGTGGAGTCAAGACAATGTATTTAATAATAATTACTATATTATATATAGTATTATATACTAATTATTATATTAAACTATCAGTTAGAACTCTTTTGGTTGGAAGTGAAGTAAAAACAAACTCAAACTGGTTAAAAATAAAAACATTCTAGTTGGCTTACTGAAATAACAAGGAAGGTTTAACACAGAGGCTCAAATGAAGTCACTAGAACCCATTTCCCTCCATCTTTTGGTTCGGCTCTCCACCATGTTGGTTTGACATCCAGGTGCCACATGATAGCAAAGTGTCTGTGAGCAGGGCTAAGTCTGTGCTTCCAGGTTTAAGTCCCCTGGTAGAAAGCTAAATATCTCTTCCCTGAGCCTGAACTAAAGAGTCATTGTAATTTATTTTCTCTGGTGGTCATGTGTCCATCTCAACATTTTCTATGACCAAGGGATAACTAATCTTAGTCATGCCTCAATTATAACTCTGCAACTAGTGCCGCAGTTAGAGTCAACTATATCAGAAGAACACAAACCAAGTGAAGGAACAGGGTATTAGTTTGCTTTAAACAAATATATACCATATCTGAGGAGAGTTCCCCTTCTACCATCAGTGGACACCGCATACTCTTGTCCGGTAAAATGCACAAAATATAGTATTACTTAATATTTGTTGAATAAATTAAGAATTGCATGTGTATATAGTCTATACATACAGACACAATTCATGCATAATCACATAAAATCAAGTTAATATTATAATTTGGCAGGTTAATTCTTAGTTTCTGTTTAGCTTTTCACAATCATTGTCTTTTTCCAAAGGTGGCTTAAGTTATCAGTAGGTATATGCAATGGTTGGTAACAAGGCATGTTCTGAGCAAATTTGCCAGTCATATAGAAGCAAGGTATATTTTTAGGTAATTTAAATACCCTAAAGTTCTAGTTAATTAGGTAAGAATTTTGAAATATAAATATTTTTAATCTTTGCATTCTTTTTGCTTCTTATTTATTTAAGGAAATAGTTTGTAATTTTGCTAAAGAATATGACAATTGAATGAATTAACAGTAGAGAAAAATTAGTATGATGATGCATCTAGTTATCAAAGTAAAGCTAAAATAGTTAAAAAGTTTAGGAAAATTTAGTACGATAAAAAATGACTTGAAGAAGAAAATTAATAAAAGTTCATTTTTATTTTTCTTAATTGTGAAAAATATGCTACTTAAAATATTTTTTCATTTGTGAAAAATGTATTTCCATATGTTATAAACCAGAAAAGTATCTATAAGACTTATTTATTAAAAATAATAGAATTAGCCAGGCACCGTGGCTCACGTTTGTAATCTGCACTCTGGGAGGCCGAGGTGGGAGGATTCCTTGAGCTCAGGAATTCAAGACCAGCCTGAACAAGAGTGAGACTCCATCTCTACTAAAAATAGAAAAATTAGCCAGACATGGTGGCACATGCCTGTAGTCCCAGCTACTCAGGAGGCTGAGGAAGCAGGATTGCTTGAGCCCAGGAGTTTGAGGTTGCTGTGAACTAGGCTGTTGCCACGGCACTCTACTCAGGGCAACAGAGTGAGACTGTGTCTCAAAATACTACTAATAATAATAATAAGAAAATAAATCAATCAAAATATACCCAGCAGCTAAGTAGAATGTAATCAATACTTTCAAGATCTCTCAGTGGCCTACCCTTATCACAACAACTCTATAAGTAACCATTATTCTCAATATTGTAGTAATTCTCTTGATTATTTTTCTGTTACATGTTAAAATTTCTTTGTTTAGTAGTACATATTTTGAAATTTAAATAAGTAGAATCATACTATATTTATTTTTCATGACTTGGTTCTTTTACCTTTTTGTTTGAGATTCATCCATGTGGATGTATTTGCAATTCCTACATTTACTTTGCTTTAAAGCAATTTGTTTATTAATTTATATAATTTTGTTTATCCATTCTTTTATTTCTGTTTTTGTGTTTGTTTGTTTCATTTTTTGGATATATTTTTGAGTGACTATTTAAAAGCTTTGAAGTTGTTACGGCACAACTTAAGGTGTGGCACTCACAAAACTGTATGAATAATACTTTCTGGAGATGCACATCCTCATGATTCTATCAGCCAAGTTCTACAAGGAGTTAGTATGCTCAGCTAGGATTTACAATGGCTCCTTAGTGAAGGTACAATTATAGAGGTGTGAGCAGAGTTAAGGGAACAAATAAGAGGTGTTCAGACACTAAGGAATTAGAAATATAGAGAAGCCATTAGCAGCCATTGGCCTGAAGATTCCTGGGAAATAAGGTTATCAGAGTTGGCTGAGAGCTGGAGCTCTGAGCAATGGGCAGGTGACAGAAGCCATGGCTCAAAAAGGAAGCAGCCAATGACCAGAACAGGTAAAGCAGGGTGGGAGTGGGAGGGTAACTACTTGACCTTTTCCTTCTTTTCTTCTTTCCTTCCATCCCCCCTGAATTGATTGAGGTTTGTTTCCTATTTCCTTTTATTACCCCCTTTAGCTTGGATATTATACAATTGAATTTTCTTTTTTTTTTGTCTTATTCCTTTGTTCCCTTCCTCTTGCCCCCTCCCTCCCTTCTTTCTTCTCTTCTCCTTCTTTCCTTCATTCCTTCTTTCCTCCCTCCCTCCCCTCCTTCCTTCCTTCCTTCCTTTGGTCCTTTTTTTCCTGAATGTAGTTTAGAAATTTAACATGTATGCAGTAGTTGATTTCCTCCCCTTTCATAGAAGAGAGCTAGAATCCTATTTAGCTTTAAAATTTTAACTAAAAATTTCTTTTTGTCTTTATGACATTTTTCTAATGCCCTCAATGCAGCCAATAAAAATATTGATGAGTGATTTTGAATATTTTTCTTCTCTTTCTTGAAAACTAATAAATAGGCCTCCTTTACTTAACATTTTGGTGTTTACTGTTTCTCTTTCTTGTACACACACAAACCTTAAACTGTCTATCCTTAAGAAAATAATCCAGACTTTATATAGGAATATGAAGTTGGAGCTTTGCAATAGGAGGGCTCCAGTTGATGTTCTGAGCTATCAAGCATATAGAGAAAGCCTTTCTTTATTGGTCAACAACACAAACTCGATCTCACAAAGATGTCTGTGTCAGGTATGACTCTAGGGCAGCTACTAGTATCACCTCACTCTTAGCAGTCCTTGGCAACAAAATGCTATGAGAGGGAAGAAATCTAGGAAACTTCCTTGAAGCCCTGTATTTGTTCCCAGGTGGATTATGTTACTCCTTCACCATCACTCTCCACTTCTTCTGTCTTATTACCTACCAAGATTCATCTGCTACTGTGACATATTATCTGACAACACCAGTCCTATAGTGCATCTTCTTGATAAGTCTAGGGATATTGTAATAAAATGGCATCTTTATGCCTTTTCATGTTTTTCCAATATTACTTGCAGAACTTTTGTACCTCCAACCTAGAGTTTTCTCTCTAGGTTTTGAATCTTTATCATCATTGTCACATAGCTAACACATTTAAATTACACCATGGTTAAAATAAACTTACATAGATAAAACTTTGATGTTCAGAAACACCCAGATGCACAAAATATTTAAGATTAGTTCTATTGCCATTATTCCAGAAGAAAATTGAGTCTCATGGTTGATAAATACCTAGATTTAGTGTTGCAGTTTATACATCTTGGAGCATGGACTAGAGTATAGTTCTTGAAACAAGTATAACATAATATAAATAAAAATATAACAAAATATAGTCCTTTCCACTACAACACTCTGCCTTATCCTGTCTATATCTCTCCAAGGTTTTTATTCTACCATTTAGAGCAGTCACTGGTCTAGCTTTTTGCTTGCTAATTACCACTTCTGTCGTCCACTACCTTAAATCAATTCATGTAATTATTCCTATCCCCATCATATGTCTACCATAATATTTAACCACCCCTTTATTATTAAATATAAGGTAATGCCCCATTTTTTTGTTCCCACAAATAACAGTCATGAAGGTCTTTGTGCACAAATCTTTGCTCACATCACCTTAGGAAAAATTATGTTAGAGGGAATTTCTGGGTTAAAGAGTATGAACATTTTAAAGGTTTTTGAAACATAATGTCAAATTGCTTTCCAGAAAGGTTGTACCAATTTATGTTCCTGCCAGCAGGGAATGAGCATTGCTGTTTTAATTTGCTCTGGGTTGGAGTTGGGACGGCGAATTAATAGTACCATATTTTTACAACACTTTGGGGGAAATTTTACTCCCTCATCTCTGTGTTGCTCTCATGACTACATGCTTTTTTTTTTTTTTTTTTTTTTTGTGGTGGTGGTGGTGCTGTTTTTTATGATAAGAGGAGTATTGAATCCAATTCTTCTAATTCAAAATAATGAAGAGCTTTTCTGGGTCTCTCATAGATTTAATAAGGAGAAATAATGAAATAAAAGGCAGATTAGATACATAGGTGGGTGTGCCTAAGAATGGGACTGTTATTTTACTGAATGTTATTTCAACCTTCTCTACTGTTTTGCCCATGAACCTTCTTTTTTGCTGAACAATATGTGTGTGAGAGATTCCATCAAATTGCTTTGACTGGGCCTGTCATGTCCACTACCCCTGACTTGGCTTTCTGCGTCAGTGCAATAAGTGGACAACATGCCAGAAAAGCAATCTTGGCTAAAAATATGCACCCTGTTCTGTTAGTACTGTATATGACATGATAGTTTAACTTAAAAGGCTATTACTAGAATCCCCTTTACATTTATTTTGATGCAGCTAGCATGGCCCTCCCAAAAAGCTCATGTTTCTGAAAGTGTTGTCTCGGGACAACCAGCATTCTAATCAATTAGGATGATTGGTTGCAAATTCCTGAACAATACTGGAGATTGATTGAATTAGAATCTCTGGACAAACAGCTCAAGAATTAAATTTTAGCAGGCTCTATTTCTCAGACTTTAATGTACATCTAAATCTCTTGGATATCTTGTTAAAGGTAGATTGTGACTCAATATTTCTGGGGTGGAGGCAGAGATTCAGCATTTCTAATAGGCTCCCAGATGAGACTGATGTTCTTGGGCTGTAAGCTATACTTTAAATAGCAAAGCACAAGAGTTTGAGAACCACAGCTTTAAGCCATTATCTATCTTCAACTTGAATTTATTTATCTATTATTAGCCAATCAGGAGGAAATGAAATGAAAATAGGCAATCTTGTGAGTAAAACCTGAGCAGGGATGCCACCAGCAAGAGACCAATAGGTCATGGAACTGGCTATGAAGGCACCCAAAGGTGGGGCAAAATTTATATAAACTAAGGAAGAAGAAAAGCACTAAGAAATTTGGCCCGTTTTATAATCAAGGTCAGGCCTGGAATTCTTAAAATTTACTCAAGGTCATTTTCCTACCTGTTCTTCACCACACATCCAATACTGCCTCCTATGCTGGTCTCATTGCCTCCCTAATTTTCTTCTTCTCCTTGATGTGGGCATTTTGCCATGCATGTTTCTCTTTGCTGTGGTTGTTGGAGTATAATTTAAATTATATTATGAGACAAACTCTGGTCCTGGTTATAGATACTCCCTTGGTTCTCCTTTTACCAGAGCTGAGAGAGCTTCCTAGGCCCCTCTTTTTTCCACAAGAGAATAGTAATCCTACCTAAGATTTTACTGATTAATAAAGTACATCATTTTCTGTTTAAACACCAGATGGGCTATGTTACTTAAATGAAGTGTGATTTTGAATTCACTGCAATTCAATTTTTAAAAATTGGCTGAGAGAAATAAGATCTCCGGAGGATTTTATGAAGGATAAGGTATCATCCATTCCTTTAGGTAAGAATGTCCTAAATGTATTCTAAGGAACTGTGTTCTCCAAGATACTCTGAATAAAATGGCTTTTGAATAGATACTACATGTAGGAAATCTGTGCACACATACCACAGCTTTCCTGGAATATCTGTAAGTACATTAGCACACTAAAGGTGCTGAGAATTTAGCAACTAACAAAATTAAGAAATTATTTTTTAGATATTATAAATATTGTCCCAAGCATTTAAAAATCTACTTCAGTAGTAAATCAGATCATCGGAAATCTGGGTGCTTTTTCTAACTCAAACACTATTAACCAGACCCTACTCTAACCACTTTATTGTGTTATCTCATTTGCTTTTCCCAGTAAAACTAAAAAGAAGGTACAATTCTTTTCCCAGTTTTATAGGTAAGGAAACTGGGGTATGTAGATGCTAATAAGTTTTCCCGGTAAACAGGTGAGAAGCCAGGTTGTCAGAATTCAAAGCTTGTGAAATCAAATGAAATACTTAGATTTATTTTACCTGTTTGTTATTTAGTTGAATGCTATCAGACTGTTCTGTGTTGTATTTTTTAAACTGTCTAGGAATGCTAACAGAAATATTCATTAAATTACCCCTTGTCTCTTTATTCACCTCCCAGGAGGAGACATTGAATAAAATTAACTCCTGTTTCAGTATCAGTAAGAATTATGCTTTTCCTGAATAAACATTTTTATTTTTATCTTATGGAAACTATGAAGCAGGACATTGATTGTGTTTCCATTTTCCATGTTGGCTCTGGAAGTATTAGAGCTAACAAGCAAATAGTACTGCATATGCTGTTTTAAGAATACTCCTAGCATACCCAGCCATTTTACATTGTCAGTACAATAGTGAATAGAAAGCAATGGACTGTTTTGGCTTGGATAAAACTGTAGTCACCAAACTGCAGCTAAAGGAATAGAAGCTGACTGAAAGGCTGTTAGATTCATAGATTTTAGAGTTGTTGGAGTTGTAGAAATTTTTAGCCTGAATACTTTATCTCATAACAGAAAAAAATGAATATTTTATTTTAGGGAAATAAAGGGCAGCAACATCACAGCAAAAGCAAATCTGTCTAAATGTCCTTTTGCTAAACGAGTATTGTTTGCTCAGTCAGGCGATGTGGTATGTTCTGTCAATGCTCAAAGATGACTAGGTCTCACTCTCAAGGACTTTTACAGTTTATTGGGGGATATAAATAACTAAATCTATGCATAGTAAGAAACAAGGTGAAAAATGCAGTATCTTAACAGCTGGCAACACAATTCATTTCAACTCTGCTTTTGTTCAGAAAAATATCTAAGTAAGCACCTTAGGGGTAAAGATGAGATATAAACACAGCCAAAGAATAATAAAACATCTACATTAGAAATAAATAGTAATTTAAAAAGTAGGAAGAAGAGAGAGAACAGAAGTGACAGATATGTCTAGACCTTATTAAGTATGGAAATGACTAACAGAATGTTGATGAAATCAGCCTGGAACAATGAATTTAACTTATTTCTCTTGCCCAACCATAAATTTCTTTTTATCAGTTAAGATCTTGCAGGAATATGCCCAAGCAAATTTTTGCAAAAGAAAAGAAATTTATTGGCTCACATAAATGACAAGCCCATGGATAGATTTCAAACATGATCTGACCCCAGGAGTATAAACAATATCACTAACATTTTCCTCTTTCTCAGTCTGTGGGCCTCCTTCCTTTCACCTGTGTTTGTGCCTGTCCTCTTATGGTGGCAAGCTAGGTTTAGCAGCTCTAGGTACAGTGTCTCAGATTCAAATCTAGTGGAAAAGAAAAACCTGTATCTTCCAGCTCTTGTATAAATTCTAGGATTTACTCTGATTGTCTATCTCTAAAGCGGTCACTCTGAGAAATTTTAATGCTCTGATTTACCAAGGAAACCAAATGTAAAAAGTTGCTTTATTTTATTTATTTATATATTTTTTTGAGACAGAGTCTCACTTTGTTGCCCAGGCTACAGTGAGTGCCGTGGCAACAGCCTAGTTCACAGCAACCTCAAACTCCTGAGCTCAAGCAATCCTGCTTCCTCAGCCTCCTGAGTAGCTGGGACTACAGGCATGTGCCACCATGCCTGGCTAATTTTTTTTTTATATATATATTTTAGTTGGCCAGATAATTTCTTTCTATTTTTAGTAGAGACGGGGGGTGGGGGGGGGTCTCGCTCTTGCTCAGGCTGGTCTCGAACTCCTGACCTTGAGCGATCCACCCGCCTCGGCCTCCCAGAGTGCTAGGATTACAGGCGTGAGCCACTGCATTCCGCCAAAAGTTGCTTTATTTTTTAAATGGATAATGTTGCTTGAAAATGCATAATGAATGCAACCTGAGCACTTCTGGCTTGACTTTAATGCTCAAATATTTGCAGTGGTAATTCAGATACAGTATTATGATGAACTTTATAGGAGGAAACTTACATAAAATGGTATTTATATAGAATCTCATTAAAATAACCATTTTATTTTAGACAGGTCCTAAATACACAGAAAAACTGTACAGCTAATACAGAGAGATTCCATACTTCCCAACACCAGATTCCCAGATTCCACTATTATTAACATTTTACACTAATATGATACATTTGTTACAATAAATAAAACATTACCAATTCATTATTATTAACCAAAGTCCACACTTTAGTTTTTACCTAATGTCCTTTTTTCTGTTTCAAGATCCCATCTGAGTACATTACATTTAGTCATCATGTTTCCTTAGGCTCCTCTTGGCTGTGACACTTTCTCAGATTTCTTGTTTTTAATGACAGTTTTAGGAGTACTAATCAGATTTTTCTTTTCTTTTCTTTTCTTTTTTTTTTTTTTTAGGGTGTTCCTCAATTGAGATTAACCCTCCTTGCCTAAGCCAATCAACTTTTATACCTTGGTCACAAAGTAATGCCCCAATTGTTGGGAAATTTATGAGTTTTGTTCCATTGTTACTGGAAGAGACAGATTCCATCACTCTCTGCCTAGGAGGAAACATGAAGCCTTTCCACGGTCAAGAAAAAAACACTAAAAAGATAGCACCAACACATGCAGGGAGACAGAACTGAAAGAACATTGGAAAACAAGCCCAGGCTATGATGGTGCATGTCTGGAGTCTGAGCCTTCTCTACATTCTGTAGTTATACCACCTGAAAAATCCCCTTCACTTTGTAAATCGGGTTGAATTGGGTTCTCTGTTACTTGTAGCAGAAACATTTTAGAAGGACTCAGTTACTACCTGGTCCAGCCAGGATTCTGCCAGAAACTAAAGGTCCCTACAAAAACCACATAATAAAATTCCTAAAGCACAGGAATATAAGGAGATCTAAAACCATAAAATATAAACAGATGATAAAACAGTTGTAACTATATTTTATGACTCCATAATTGATATATTTATTTGTGTATTTGTGATATATATTTTTGTGTATAATCTGTGACTGTCCACAAGTTATGAGTTTTGGAGTCAGACTGACATGATGGAGAAGTACACAGCTCTGAAGCAGAGTGCATAGTTTGGATCCTGGTTCTATCTCTCTCTTTCTAGCTTGTGACCTTGCGAACATTACTTAATACATCTAAGCCTCAGTTTTACATCCTTAATATGAGAAATATAATGATACTGTCAAAGGGTTATAGTAAAGATCAAATGGCCTTATGCTTGTAAAGTGTTTAAATCACTGCCTACAACATAGTAAGTGTTCAATGAATATTATTTATTTACATTAATAACTAGGAATAATAAATTACCCTACTGAAAGATAAATTCAATTCTCAGATTGAATTTAAGAGCAATAATAAAATCTCTTGATGCTTACAGGAGGCAAACAAAATATCAAATAAACCTGAATGGTAAACATGAAAATAATATACAAATTCTTATCAAGGAAACCTCAGGGACCTATAAACAGTTGTGCAGTTTGTTGGTTTTTTTTGTTGTTGTTGTTGTTATTGTTGTTGTTGTTTTCTGTAGAAGAAGGCATCCATGCAATGAGAAAACGGGGGACTGAAATCTAGCTACTCTTCTGCTTCCAAACTCTGGCCCATATTACTTTTACTGATTTGACTGACAGGAATGGGTGCTTTCTGTCATAGAAAGGCACATATATAAAGACACTATAAGTAATAGCCCGGAGATTCATGAAAATCATGCTCTAATTGCCTGTTGGTATTTAAGTGCCAATGTAGGACCACCTAAAATCATTTGTTTAAAGTTAAAACAATATAAAAATATGACTCTAAAAGTTGTTGCTCCATATTCCAAGATCAGAGGCCCTCCAGGTTTGGGGAACTGCCAAAGGTTGGTGATACAGTTGTTCCAGCAGAATCATTCACTTAACTACATAAAGAGAAGAGGAGAAGATGGGGGAAGAGAAGATGGTGGCTTTTGAGAAGAGTGCAGAGTTCCTGAAGAAAGACCACGGTGCTTCTTTACCTTCTGGGATGAAGGAGAGAGGGACACTTCTCCTCTCCAGTAAGTCATCTGCTTCCTCTGGATCTCAGATAAAAGGGAAGAAAAGAACTCGCAGAGCTGACGGGGAGTGTGGCATACAGGAGCCTGCACTTCCACCATGTGGTGTAACAAGTACATATGCAACTTGGTTGGACACAGTGGAAGGGAGCCTGACTTGAAGCATCCTACTATTGCTCCTCCCAGAACCACTCATTGGTGGCAAGGGAATGCTCAATTGGTGACAAAGGATTATTTATGCCACAGTTGAAGGGAGGAGGAAATTGAGCCTGTGCTGGGAGTTCTATGTCTGGGGTCTGCACCTTTATAAATGTCTGCACAGAGTTTGTATTTGGACTTTCAGCCTGAAGAAGAAGGAACAGTCAGCAGAAAGTCTTGTGATACTTTCAATATGCTTTAAGTGAGACATTGATAATTGCTACTCTTCCAATAACTTTATGAATTATAAAGTCATGACTTATTTCCATTAGATAGCTTTATGAAAGTCCACATAAATAAAGATAATTATTTAAAAGCTTGCTTAATTGGTAAGAATATACAAACAAGATATTGATAAATACTTTAATTATACCATAAATCCTTCTGTAGATTAAGAATGTTACTCTTAATTAGTAATTTCTAGACATGACTGGATGGTGAGAACCAAGACTATAATGCCAGCTGTGTTTGGGTAGCATTAGATGTGATTTCTAACACTGTTGATCCTGGTTTGAGCCTTAACTTAATCTCCTTTGGTGCTATTCCATTATAAAAACACTATAAGGTTGGTTGTGCCAAAAATGAATGTTTAAACGCTAACACTATCCAAGGGTCTGCCAGCTTAAGCTAACAAGGTTGTGATTTTATTTTATTTTTTTCCTTTCTGGCATTAGGTTAGGTGGCTTCTGGTTATCCATTTTGGGAGAAGTTCCAGGAGCCTTCCTGCCAGAGTCTTTAAATATTTCTCTGTTTCCATTGCTTCTCTCAGCCCCTAAACTCTGTTCATCTCATTAACTCTTACTTTTTTTTTTCCAAACCCAAAGCAATATCTTTAAAGAAACATCACCTAGCCTCCTCAGCACATTCGTGTCTCTAATTTGCACTCTTATAAAACAATGTGCTTCTACGTCTCATCTCTTTCTCACAGTATAAATTTACCTTTGTGTGATTTGTTGATAAATATATGTCACTACACTAGATTGTAAATTCAAGTCAAGTGGAGAAAGGGTCTTTTTTTGCTCATGATCATATACACATAATGATGCCTTATCTGACAATAAATGTGTGTTGAATAAATGAATGAATAAAAGAGTCTAATGGACATCAATGTTAGTATTAGACACACCAATCACATGCACTGTAAATAGCAGCATCTCAATAAATGTTTCTGGTTGATTCATTTGACTATCAGTCTCCCTTTGGCATATGATTACTTTCTTTTTTCTTCCCCTACCAGCTTTATTAAAGTATAATTGACAAGTAAAAATTAAATATATTTATGAGGTGCAATATGATGTTTTGATATAAGAATATATTGTGAGATTATTAAACCAAGCTAATTAACATATCTATCACCTCACATAGTTCTTTTGTGTGTGGTGAGAATATTTAAGATCTACCATCTTGGTCATTTTCAAGAATACTATAAATTATTACTAACTATAGTCATCATTCCATATAATAGATCTCCAGAACTTATACATCCTATCTAACTAGAACTTTGTACCCTTGATCAATGTCTCCCCATTCACCTTTACCCCGTTCCCTAATAACCTCCACTCTACTCTTTGCTTCTGTGAGTTCAATTTTTTCAAATTTCACATGTAAGTGAGACAATGTGGTATTTGTCTTTCTGTGTCTGGCTTATTTCAGTTAGCATAAGGTCCTCCAAGTTCATGCATGTTGTTGCAAATGGTGGAATTTTCTTCTTTTTAAAAGCTGAATAGTATCTCATTGTGTATATAATCCACATGTTCTTTATCCATTTATCCAGGTATTGACACTTAGGTTTATTCCATATCTTGGCTATCATGAATAGTGGAATGATGCTGAAATGGACATCAATATGCAAATATGTCTTTCAGATGCTGTTTTCAATACTTTTGAATATATACCGAGAAGTAGAATTGCTCAATCATACCACAATTATATTTTTAGTATTTTTGAGAAGTCTCCATGCTGTTTTTCATGATGGCTCTATTAATTTAGGTATCCACCAACAGTGTACAAGGATTCCTTTTTCTCCAGATCCTCACCAACATGTATCTTATTATTTTTTTTTATAATAGCCACTCTAACAGATGTGAGGTGATAATTCATCATGGTTTTAATTTGCATTCTCTGATGAATAGTGATGTTGAGAATTTCTATTGGCCATTTGTATGTCTTTTTTTTTTTTTTTTTGAAATCACAGTTCAGATCTTTTGCCCATTTTTTTAATTGGGTTATTTATTTTCTTGCTACTGAGTTGTTTGTGTTCCCTTACATATTTTGGATATTAACCCTTTATCACATATATGATTTGGAAATATATTCTTCCATTCCACAGATCATTTCTTCACTCTATTGATTGTTTCCTTTGCTGTATAGCACTTTTTGGCTTGATGCAATCCTATTTGTTTATTTTTGCTTTTGTTGCCTGTGCTTCTGGGATCATATCTAAAAAACCATTTTGCCCACACCAATGTCAAAAATATTTTTCCCTATGTTTTTCTTCTAGTAGTTTTATAGTTTCAAGTCTTACATTTAAATCTTTCATCCATTTTGAGTTTATTTTTATATATAATGCAAGATAAATGTCCAATTTCATTCTTTTGCATGCTGATATCCAGTTTTCCCAACACCACTCATTGAAAAGACTGTCCTTTCCTCATTGTATATTCTTGGAATCTTTTTTGAAAAGTAATTAACTGTAAATAAATGAATTTATTTCTGGGCTTTCTATCCTGTTTCATTGGGTTGGCATGTCTATTTTTATGCCATTACCATGCTGTTTTGAATACCATAGCTTTGTAATATACTTTGAAATCAGGTAGTGTGATATCCTGCACTTTGGTTTTTTGCTGAAGAATACTTTAGCTATTTGGGGTCTTTTATAATTCCATATGAATTTTAGAATTGGTTTTTCTATTTCTTAGAGAAATGCTGTTAGAATTTTGATTGAGATTACATTGAATCTGTAGTTGCTTTAGGTAGTATGGACATTTTGACAATATTGATATCTTTCTATTATGTCTTCTCAATTTTTCTCTTCAATGTTTTATGGTTTACACTATATGTATCTTTCATCTTTCCTTGGTTAAATTTATTCATAAGTATTTTTTAAATTATTGTAAATGAGATTGTTTTCTTGATTTCTTTTTCAGGTAGTTTGTCGTTAATGTATAGAAATGCTACTGATTTTTGTATGTTAATTTTGTCTTCTTCAATGTTGCTGAATTATTTTTTAGTTCTAGCAGTTTTTTTATGGTGTCTTCAAGAGTTTTTTACATATAACATCATGTCATCTGCAAAGAGACAATTTTACTTCTTCCTTTCTAATTTGGATGCCTTTTATTTCTTTGTCCTGCTCTAGAGAAGACTTCCATTACTATGTTGAAGAGAAGTGATAAAATTGGGCATCCTTGTTTTGTTTCTGATCTTCAGGGAAAAGCTTTCAGCTTTTCATCATTGAGTATGATGTTAACTGTGAACTTGCCATATATGACCTTTATTGTGTTGAGGTACATTCCTTTTGTATTTAATTTGTTCAGAGTCTTTATCATGACAAGATGTTGAATTTTGTCAAATGATTTTTTTGTATCTATTGAGGTGGTATATGATTTCTAGTCTTCATTCTGTTACTGTGATGTATCATATTTATCAGTTTGCTTATATTGAACCATCTTTGTATCCCAGGCATAAATCCCACTTGATCATGGAGTATGTCTAATCTTTTTAATGTCCTTTTGAATTCAGTGTGCTAGTATTTTGTCACGGATTTTTTCATCTATTTTCATCAGAGATATTGGTCTGTAATTTTCTTTTCTAGTAGTGTCCTTACTCTGACACCTGGCATTGGTGTCAGAGTAATGCAGCTTTGTAAAATAAAAGTATGGAAGTGTTACCTCTTCTTCAATTATCTGGAAGGGTTTGAGAAAAAAATGGGGTTATTTCTTCTTTAAATGTTTGGTAGAATTCACCTGTGAAGCCATGAGGTACCAGGCTTTTCTTTGTTGGGAATTTTTTGATTACTGGTTCAATCTCCTTATTTTTTATTAGTCTGTTCAGATTTTCCATTTCTTCATGAATCAGTTTTGCTACATCTTATGTTTCTAGGAATTTATTCATTTCTTTTGGGTCATCCAATTCCTTGGCATATAGTTGTGCATAATTGTTTCTTATGACCCCTTGTATTTCTGTAGTATTAGCTATAATTTTTCCTCTTTTATTTTTAATTTTATTTATTTGAGTCTTATCTCTCATTTTTCTTAGACTAGCTAACAGTTTGTCAACTTTGTTTATCTTTTCAAAAAACAGTCTTCTGGTGCTAGTTGAAGGGTTAGGCTTGCATGGCTTCCCTATAGCTTGGGGCTACAGGGGCAGCCCTAGTGCTGGGGTTGGCCTGGAGGCATGGTTCCAGGGGCAGGCCAGGACCCCAGGTCTGCCAGAATGTGTAGCCAAGGGGGCTGATCTGAAGCTTGGGTCTGTGGGTGATAGACCTGAACTGGGTTCTGTGGAGGTTGACCTGTTTTGGGGTGGGCCTAGAGGATAGGTCTTTGGGAAACAGCCTACCACTGGTGTCTACTGAGGTAAGCCTGGATCCCGAGTCTCTTGGAGCATGCGGCCACAAAAGTAAGCCTGAAGTCTGGATCTGGTCTCCAGCTGTGGCCACAAGTACTGGCCTGGAACCTGTGGCTGTGGAGGCCTATCAGGTGCATGATTTCCTGGGGGAAGGCATAGTGCTGGGATCCACAGTGAAGTTAGGTTCTCACTTCACTTTCCTTCCTCTATACAGAGAATATCTCTCTCTGACCTGTGCTGTCCAGGCATGCAGGAAGGGTGACATGGGTAATGTTAAACTGTCCTTTCAATCCTGTTCAATGTGTCTTTTGTTATTTCTGTGCTACATCAAAGTGCTATAATCTTTCACTTATATTTCTTAGCACTTGTGAGGGTATTTCCATCCATGGTTAGTTGTTCAAATTGATGTTTCTGTGAGGGGACATTGGAAAGTACTATTCTGCCATCTTGCTCTCTGATTACATTCTTTTTTTTTTTTTTTTTTTTGCTACAGAGTCTCACTCTGTTGCCCAGGGGAGAGTGTGAGTGCAGTGGTGTGATTGTAGCTCACTGCAGCCTTGAACTGCTGGACTCAAGTGATCCTCCTGCCTCAGCCTCCTGAGTAGCTGGGACTACAGGCTCATGCCATCATGACTGGCTAATTTTTCTATTTTTTTGTAGAGATGGGGTCTCACTATTGCCCAAACTTGTCTCTAACTCCTGGGTTCAAGCGATACTCCCACCTTGGCCTCCCAAAGTGCTATGATTATAGCTGTGAGCCCCTGCACCCAGCCTGATTGCATTCTTAATTGTATATTTATTTTTCTTTATATTATTCATTTCATAAATATAAGCATTACCTCACCAATAAGTCTAAGTTTGAGAAAACCATATGATTCCCTGGTACTCTAAGGAATGCTTATTGAATTAAATTGAATGATCATGTTTGTGGCTTTATTTATTTGCTTTTCTTTTTTTTTTTTTTCCTTTGGTCTCTGCAATTCCAAGTCTTTTACCATGAACTTGAATTATTTTACCTAAAAGAAAAAGAAAATGTGATTGTTTTTAAGAAAAAAATACTTCTCCATTTGACCCTTCTGAAGAAGTTATACGCTTTATGGAACTTTTAAGATTAATGTCATTGTTCTTTCATCCTGTTTTTCATTCTTATTCTCCTCATACCCACTATAAAACAAGTAGAGTTCAATTAAGGAAAGTATGTTAAATCTGGATTCTGACAGATTTTAGAATTATTCAGGTTAAAATAAATGAATAGATGCAAAATATATATATATATTTTCTACTTCAAAACCCATGTTTGGATCTGAACTTATTTTCCACTTTTACAGGCAGTCTAGTATAAGAACCAAAGTTTTTCTAGGTCTGATTCTCTTATGCATAAAAGTTTTGGTTTAATATTCATTTATCTTACTAAAATATAATAACATAAACATCATTCGTTTTTACCATAAAGTTTAAATAATACAAAGAGATTCATCAGATATATTTCATAGCCATAGTGAAAATATCTGACAGTTTTGCAAATAAAATATAATGCTGCATATAAATTATATTACTGTTTATGTTTTATTTGAAATATTCATAATATTCATTTTGTAAATACAATATGCAGTACAAGAAAATGACAATATTGTAATTGATCTTCCATGAAAAATCTTGCCTCTGAAAATTTTCGATAGAATCAATCTTGCCTGAATTTTACTGGAGGTTAAGAAGACTAATTTGTTCATCTTCTTTCTTATTCTGGGAAGTGTATTATGTATGAAATTACTGTCACTTTTTTATTTCACTTTAATCAATAACCTGTGTAAAAAAGCATAGCACAATTATAAACAAATATCCTGTACCTTTTACAGACTTCTGAGTAAGACCACACAAGTATATACACTTCAATGTTTTCTTTAGATTGTTATATATTATACTTACACCTTAAATAAATAAGATGGTTTTAACCTACACATTTTATAAAATATTGTGATATATCCAAAACTGATGTAAGCTTTAAGTTGGAAGACTATGTCATTACTCCATAAATATATGTCATCATTAATGATACCATAAAATAATGAAAATATAATTGTAACTCTGCCTTTATGTAAATAATGGACTGAAATGAACCTTAGGGCAAGAAATAATTTGGAATAAATATTATTAAAGTGCACTGTGCCATTGAGAGGGAACCAAATTAAATAAGGTTTTCAATATTTTCTTTCCTTGCCATTAACAACCCCTTTAGGTCAAGAAGCATGATTTCCAGCTGATAAGTCTGTAAAAAATGTCCGTGTCTGATTGGCAGAAGTTAATTTTTCTTGATTCAGTGAGTCAGGCAATAGTAGCAATACAAATGCTTTTGAATTTATTTGAAGTTTTTCAAAAGAAAATCTCCTAAAAAACACAGAACAAGGCAGACTTTTAGAAATTAAAACTAGCATATATTGTTAGATTGTCTTTGTAAGTTTTCAAAATTATCAGAATTGAAGATATTTTAGCATTTTATATTTTTGTACACTAATTCATACATATTTTACAACTTAAATGTCAAAGAGATCAAAATTATTCCCTTTCTAGACACTTAAATTATCTTCACAAAATAAATGGAAATTTTGAGAATACCTATTTAGTTAGGTAGGATATAATATCGGGACCTAGAAAAACACAAAGATAGCATATCGTGTCTAGAATTTTGAAGGAGATCATTCATGATTTCATAACATATATAAGAAAGAATTACTACAGTGCTCATTTACTTGGCCAAACCATGAGGAGTTTGAAGCAAGAAGTTATGACTAATAAGAGAATAATTTGCAGCATGATTTTATATTACCTATTTTCTTGGAGATCAATGAGTTATTACCTTTACTGAGTAAGTTTATTAATCAACTTGTCTTTATATATGAAGGTAAAATACCTGACATAGGAGTGTGTGATGGCAACTAAGACCACAGTCTAGGTCTTTAAAACAGGCCTTTGTTTATTATCATTTACAGGTCAAGAAGAAAAAAAGGGAGTGTTCAAAAACTGGACAGTGTATGATCTCTAGAGTCCGGACACTTAATACAAAGATATTAGAAGATTTATTAGACTTTATTACAATTTAGAGCTCCCTCCTAGAATTTTCTTATGGTCAGTAAGATAGAGGGGCCTCATGATACTCAGGTAATACTCAGGTAAGGGAGAGGAGACTTGTGATACTCAGTGAGAAGGGATGGATGGATCTTGCAATCGTATGTTGGCAAACTTTGTAAAACCTATTGATGAGATGTGCAGAGAACTTATATTTGAAAGAGTTCAAGTTTTCCAGTGAAATGTCAATGTTTTATTATTTAATTGAAAATTTAGGTTCTCTTTCTCTAATTACTAACTCAGAATGGGATTAAAAGTTGATTTCTTCATCATTTATCTTCCTTCTCTTCCACTGAGAACCTTAAATAGCCAAATAACACTAAGATCTAGGGTGTTATTTCTCTGATACGGTCTTCTTAGCATGCAGATGAAATATAAAATTGGCTTACTGAAATTTGTAGTGTCATAGAATGGTAAAACAGGCAAGAAACTAAAGCTCATTAGTTGAAGCACTTTCTTTTTACAGATGAGAAAATAACAGCCTCTGTAAATGACATGAATACTGACATGCTTATGAGAGTAAATTGGTTTACCTGTAATGAATTTGTTTTTATTTAGCTATCAAATGGAATATAAATTACTTGGTAATATAATGGAGTTTTCAAGATAAAATTAGAAATAAACCCAAATCTTTCTCTTATTATATTATTAATATGTTAAACATTAGATTGAACAATTTTTCATTCAAAGTAGAAATCAGTATGATTGGCAGAAGATTCTTTTCTTTGCACATATTATATATTAATAGCTAATTAAATCCAATTTATCATATGTTTGCAATACCCCTAAAACAACAAAATATATAAACATTAATTCCTTCTGAACAAATAACACTAAGACACTTGGCCATATTTGTAAGTCTAATAAGCATAACCAAGTGCTGAAAAACATTGGAAGCAATCTGGTCATTTATTACTTTATGAAACTGTTATTATGAAATTTTTTTGTTGTTGTTTAATATTTTTAGAGATGGGCTCTCACTATGTTGTCCAGGCTGGACTCAAACTCCTGGGCTCAAGCCATTCTCCCCCTTCAGCCTCCCAGAAATTCTTATTTTTAAGAGTGTTTTGGAAAGGAGTAGAATATTTTATTAGTTAAGATTAGGAAAATAACTCCACTTTTAGGCAACAATAAATGAATGAAAAATGTAGCTACTATTGGATGAAAAACTGGTCAGCTTATACATTTTATTCTATGTTAATGAAACCAGTCCTTGATTTAGAACTTCCTTTCAACCTCTCAAAATCTATGTGCCAAGTATCCTCCTGAGCATTGGGATCACTTTTGTAAACAAAAAGTTTAGAGACTTTGAACTATAAAAGTTTATTAATATAATAGAGCAGAAAACATTAATTTAATAATTTAATTTAATAATAAATGAATATAATCAATTGTAAATATATAAAAACATATGCACATATGTGTAAATCATAATAGGAAATAATATCTGTGGCTATGACACTATATAACCTGTAGGGGTTAGGCTTAATTTATGAGAGGGAGAGGGAGAACTGAGATCTCAATGAGTTGTATCAGCAAAGAAGTGAGAAAAGATAGCAGAAGCAAAACTTCTAAACCAAAGAATTGCAGGTGCAAGGTCTGGAAGTTGTGAGACAGTTTTGTACATTGAAGACTATATTAAAATATCCTACATAATATTGAACTGCATAACAAGAAGTGTTAATATAATGGGAAAATAACATATATAGGCTTTCTAAACAAACAAGGTATCACTCATCAAATAAATTTGTGTTGATTTTATTACCTTAATTTTGCCACCTCTCTCTTGCTTTTGGATTAGTTACCTTGTATTGCTATATGTCAGAGTCAGATTCTAGAAAACTCAGTGTATCTATGTGGAAATGGACCCTGATTCCTTTAATAAGCAAACACACTTGTCCGATTAATCAAATTCCTTCTTTACAATAAGATTCTAAGAAGAGTTTTCTTTCCTGGCAATAGGACAGAAAAACTCAAGAAGTCTGAAAAAAAATAGATATGTACATTTTTCACCTTTTTCCCCATTTATTTGCAATTTTTTGGCAGACATCAATATTCAAAAGAAAAACGAGGACTAGATTCCTTATATTGTACTTAATTGGATCATAAACGTGTGTTATTTTGCTTTCCTCACTCTGCAAACCATGAACATCCAGAGGAGAAAAAAAAAAAGCATCTTTATTAATCTCTGTATTCCCCAAGACCTAGCATACTAATTATTAAAAGTACATATGGGATGGATGTCTAGAGTTTGTTATTTGTCTACATCAAAGATGTGTTCATAAACATTATCAAGGGGTAAACATTAACAATTGGGCAAGTAGTGAGGCAACTATTATACCTAAGAGAAACCAGTATAGAAATTAACGAACTCTTTCTTCCTTCCAGGAAGGAATGCTCTTGAGAACATCCCTTTAAGAAGACAATCCAGTCTCCATTTTACCCCTCACAGGACAGGAATCTTACACCTTAAAAGGTGTTCTATACTTGGGCAACAGTTGCCTTGATTTAAATTTGTGTTCTTGTATCTTTTGCCCATAGATAACACATTCTGCTGCATAATGTGGCCTATAATTGCACATAATTCAGCCCTTCAAGGATTTGAAAACCTCTAGAGTTCTGTTACTGCATTGCCCTGGACTCATTTGTATACTGTTTTCTTATACGATGCAGTTTTTATATCCATCCTTATTCTTTCACCCCTGCTGTACTTATTAAATGTTCTTATAAAACGGTATCTATAGTTAAATTCATCAGAATTAAAAAAAGAAAAAAAAACTGTTAGGAATAGTGAATTATATTAGGGTCAAGAGCACATATGGAAAAGGGGAAAAAAAAAGAACAAAACAAAGAGAGGAAAACAACATGATAAACACAGCTAGGTTAGTTTATTACACAAACATTTTTATCAAGCATTTATATATCAGACTTGGGATTAAAAAAAGAATAAGGCACATTATTTTCTCTCAAGAGCTTAGTGTCTAAATTAGAAAGATGGAAATATAAGCAAACAGTTTCAATTCAATGTGATATTTGCCATAAAAGAATAAATGAATTCTGAAAGTGTTACTTTATTTTTAATTCATCAATGTACCCAAATCCAGTTCCCTTCTGAGTTCCAAAATAATGTAAAAAGATCATTCTCTTGATTCCTTCTCTTTTTCTTAGTAATTGCCGCACCAAAACTTTGCTGCCTAAAAACTGATCAGGAATCTCTCTACCACATTCTAACATAAATCTCTACAGCAGCAAAAGAAATTAGAAAATGGAATAGCTATTTCTATAACAAGGTAATGGCACTTCAAAGTCCATAGAGCACACTCCAAACGAAAGTCTCTGGGTTATTTCCTTTCACCTCCTCCTGCCGTTTCAAAAGAGCTAAGATTCCAGGCTCTTCCATGCATAGCTGCCTTCTTCCTCCAGGTCAGTTCCTCCAAATTCATTCTAAATGAGCCTTCAGTGAGCAGATGATGTATTGTGCTCCCTAAGAAAGCCAGATATTGGCTCCCATCCCCTTTAGTGAATGGATTCTTTTTGATTCGATTTGCTGGGATTTGGGGCAGAGATATAAAGAATGAATTTGATAAAATTAAAAAGAAAAAGATGCTAAAGGAATCAAGGGACTTTTTTTTTTCAATAGGTTCAGTGGCTGTAAGTGGGAGTAGATAAGTGAAAAGATAATCCATATAAACAAGCCGTGTGGCTTGGGGTTTGTGACCATAATTGCATTCCCCTTTGTATTTCTCTTCCATCCCTTTCATACAAACACTATGTTTCTAAGCTGAGTTTTTAAAAAAGTTTTAATGACACACCTTGAATCAAAGAAATAAGACTTTCTGGTGATAACTTGATTTTTCAGTGAGGGAGGCAATTTATTCACTCAGGTAGCTGTCAAAACTGAACAACTATTTCTCAAGAGTTTTTGACCACCAATTAAAAAATGAAATGTCTTTTTATTTAAACAATACACTCATTCTGTTTAAGACAGATTAAAAAGGCCTAATACTTCTATTAATCTCTATAGAAGAATGGTATGCATTAAAATAAATCAGATTTCCATTTTAAAAATAATTAGGAAGTTATCAGAAAACATAAAAATTGGAAAAGTGTTATTTATAAACTGGACCTTTAATTTCATCATTTAAAAATTAACACAATAGGTATGTTGTCACCTACTTTTTAGAAATTTTCTCTCCCTAGTTCCAAATATATACATTGATATTTTGGGGATAGATACACAGTCAGACAAACCAATTACCTTCGTCCTTGTCTGCTAAGGATAAAACATAAGTTATGAGGTTTAGCCTATTGGTGACTTACAAAGCAGTTCAAGGGGGAAAAAAATAACTTTTAATAAACTTTAGAGCCATGCTTGTTTTCTCAAGGCACAATATAGCTGTTATTTATAGTTTCACTGAAAAAGCTAGTGGTGAATTTTCAGCACTTCATGTAACTAGCTTTTTGCTTGGGAAACCAACATTACATTCCCAAACTGGCTAAGAATTTGTCTCTGACAGCAAGATTTTAAAGGAAAGAAAAATCTTTTTGAGAAATCCGTAATTAAACAATAACAGTGCCAGTGTGAAACCAATTGCAGTTTTGTAAAATATACATTTTTACTCTGACTACTTAGAGAGTGTATTTCTTTATAGTAGTGCAATATCCAAGCAACCCACATCAGGTAAAATCTTCAATAAAATACTTTCTTAATGTGTATCTGAGTTTCCTTCAAAGACTGGATGAAGCAATTCTCACCCAGCAAAGCCTGAAGCATTCAGAGGCATGCCCCATCATGTGATTTTATTGAGAAAGCTACTTAACCCAATCACTATAACTGTATTGCAAATAGTATCCATGTGCCACCTGGGATATTTTACTTTCTTTTTCCCTCACTTATAGTGCGTAACTTGTGTTGCTGTCAAGTCGAGAAGGTACTGGCTACCTGTCAGAATCTGCCAAATTATAATTCTCCAACTTTCAATGTGTTTAGTCTGAACATTGACTAATGTCCTTTTAAACTTACCTGCAGGAGATATCTCTCAGCTTTTCTCCCATGCCAAATTTCTAACTGTACCTCATAGCTCTAACCACTCTTTCTCCAAAACTATAGAGGCCTCTCCCCTTCTCTGAACATTGGGGCCCTTCCTAGAGACCTTTCTATTTCTTGCTTTTCCTTCACTGGCAATGTCTTTCTTGATTGGAAATGTGATATCTCATTTTCACAACTATTCCCTCTCTAATATCTCTGCAATTTCATTTTCATTGTTCTGAATATGTACTTTCAAAGATCTCAAAAGATGTCTTCTTATAAAATTCAGTGGCTTTTTGTGACACAACCTACAAGATATTCCTCATTAGGTTTTCTTTTCCTTTCATTGTAAGAGAATCCTTTATTTTTAGCTGTGCTCATGGCAACCGAGAACAAAGACATGTCCCAATCTCCTTTTATTTAGAAGTGGACATTGCACTCATTCTGGCCAATGGGATTTAATAAGAAACATCTTGACATATTTCCAAAACATGTTCTTCAAAGGAGAGGTTATAGCCTGCTTCATCCTATTCTCCTTGATGTTGGCTATAATGTGCATATCATAGCTGGAGGTCTGGAACCCATACTAAGTCATGATTTAGAAGCTATAGAATGTGAGGCAGCCTAATAGTTGGGGCCTCGATCCTTCACAACTTCATGTAAAGATCCTACCCTGGAGACATCATCTCAAACTTCCTTTATGTGAGCCTGGAAATAAACCATTTGCCCATCAGCTAAATATTCTTAGAAAAGTACATTATGCATCTATCCCCCTTTGGACCAAACTTTTTTTTACCAGGTGTTTACCTTTGAACCAGGCATTGCTGAATCTTTGTTCCTTCCTATGCAAATCCTTTACTCCAGGAGACAACTGAGTGCAACACAATGATGTAACAAATCTGACACACTACTCAGCAAATATTTGATAATTTCCCATTTTTTCCCCTCCTTTCAGATAGTTTCAATATTGTGATTGTTCCTCAAACACATCTTTTGCTTTTCTTCATCACAATTTTATTCATGTAGTTTTTGAAAGTAGAATGGTGCTTATCCAGGGCTGGAGGGGAGGGGCAAAGGGGAATTGTATAACAGATACAGCATTTCAGATATGCAAGATGACAAAGATATGAAGGTCTGTTTCACAACATTGTGAATATACTTAACACTACTGGACTGTGCATTTAAGAATGGATAAGATGATAAAGTTTATATTATGTGATTTTTTACCACAATAAAAAGAAAGAGCCTAAATAAAAAACAAACAAAAAATTCTACACATTATTGAAGAACCATGTGAAAGGATACTTTTTATATGATAATTTCATCTTGAAGGATTCTTGCTTTTCTTTTAGTAATTATGTCTCTTACTAACTAGACCTTTATTTATTCTTTGTCTTATTTATTGCTCAATTCAAGTACAAAAATCAATGTTTTGAACTCCCATGAACAAGAAAAGAGAATGTAATGTAGTGTGAGTAATAAAATAATTTCACAAAAAGAAAAATATGACTACAAGAAAAGTAAAAAATGATATTGGAGATCAGATTAAAGGTAGAATATACTTATTTTGAAGAAACAAAAAAGAGACTGCAGAAAAACATGGCATTTGAAGAGATTTGAAAGATCGAAGTAATAGACACAGGGTGAAATTAAGAAACAAACAAATATAAGAACTAAATAAAAAAAGGAAATTTTACTGTGAATTTTGGAAAAACAAGGATATCATAGTTTATCTTATAGGATATGTATGAGGAGGAAAGGGAAATTACACAGGAAAATATTTTGGATGATATTGTTGAAGGTGTTAATTCCTAATGGAGATGCTTATTCTTAATTGGATTTATACTCAATATAAACCTTGACAACCTTTGAGCAGGAAGTTGATGTGACTGGAGCTTTGTTTCAAAAAATCTTATCTGGCAATGATGTATAAGAAATCTCAGATGAAACTGAGGTCAGAGATAAGGAAAACTCTGAGGGATCTATATTTCTTTATGTAGATTGTCTCTTTTCTGTAGCTAGATTATAATATCTTTGAAAGCAGGCATCATGTTCCTGTGATGTATCTCAATGCTAACAATATACTATGAGACAAGTAGTATTTAAATAAATTCTTATTATTAAATTGAAAGAATTTCAGGGCTCAAGGAGAAAGGCTATTTGGTAAAAAAAAAATGGTGAGATGCCAAATCTAAAATTGATTAACTTCCATTTTACAGCAGGACCTGAGCCATTAAGGGTTATTTTCCTATTCTTTCTAAGAGCCAGATGCTGGTGTTTATAATCAAGAAATATTAATATTTCTTATATGTGTGCTTATTTAAGCATATAGTTCATGCATCTGTGAAATGCAATATAAGAAATAGCAATATCCACATCCTTAGGAATTTACCATAGCTTAAAAGTAAGCAATACAAAGAATATAGTCACTAAACTGCAAATGGGAATAATTTATAGTGCAATTGCATAGTTCAGTTAAGTAACTGAAGAAATGAGAGAAATATGCTACAATATTAAAAAAACATTACAAGTAAAGAGAAAATGGCTAAGAAATTTTTAAATTATAAACAGGTGAGTCTATTTACTTTTATTTATATATCTATACATATATGTGTGTATATATATATGTATATGTGTGTGTGTATGTATGTGTGTGTGTGTGTGTGTGTGTGTGTATATATATATATATATATATATATATATATCAGCCTCATCACTATTCAGCCAAGAGCACGTATTTAGTGTCTTCATTTGTCAACCATTTTTATTCATTACAAATCCTTGCTTTCAAGAATCTCACTTCATATGACTTTAACAGTTCTCCTGGCTCAAAAGTGTTTCCTTTTGCACTCTCTGACCCAAATGCTGCTACATTTTTGCTGATAAACCATTGCACTACATATAAAATTAAGACAAGATCATATATTACAGTTTACTAAGATGTCCTTCTGTTATGGTTAACTTTATGTATCAACTTGACAAGGAGGTGCCCAGACATTTGGTTTAACATTATTGTAAATGTGCCTGTGAAGATGTTTTCAGATGAGATTAACATTTGAGTTGGTAAACTGAATAAAGGAGATCTCATTCCCTAATGTGAGTGGGCCTCATTAAATCAGTTAAAGTCTTAAATCAAACCAAAAGGGTGACCCTCCCTCAAGTGAGGAGAACTCCCCTCATTTGACTGCTTGAGCTGAGACATGGGCTTGTCTTTTCCTGCCTCTGATTAGAACTAAAATACTGTCTGCTCTTGGGTCTCAAACTGGATCTACCACCCAGTTTTGAACTTGAACTACACTTCCGGCTCTCCTGGGTCTCCACGTTGCCAACTGCACATCTTGGAACTCTTCAACCTCCTTAATAGCATGACCCAAATCCTTATAATAAATACATGTGTACATTTAAGCATACACACATTCTGTTTGTTCTGTTTCTCTGTAGAACCCTAACTAACATACCCTCCTAAAACTTGGTCAGAAACACATCTTATCCAGTAAAGGAATTGCTATTTAGGTAGAAGTTCCAGTGTTAAAACTCTCAAATACAGCATTAAAATGTTAAAAAATAATGTTGACCTTTCATATGTGAAAAACTGTGTTAGATCTAACCTCAATTATATTACCTGGAAACAAAACAAGACAAAATACAATTTAACCATGTTTTAGGAGTGAAAATATTTGATAAAATTAACTGTCTATTCATATCATTTGCACATTCTTTAATCTTATTTTTTTTAAATATTGAGTTATAAGAGGTTTTTATATATTTCGGGTATCACTCCCTTATTTGATAAATGGTTTGCAAATATGTTCTCTCATTCCCTACTTTGCCTTCACATTGTGTTGATTGTTTCCTTTGATGTCATCCCACTTGTTCTTTTGCTCATGTTGCTTGCAATTTTATTGTCATATCCAAAAAATTATTGTCAAGACCAATGTCGAGGAGGAGCTTAATCTCTGGGATTTCTTCTAGGAGATTTATGGTTTCAGGTCTTATGTTTAAATATTTAATTCATTTTGATTTGTTTTTTTCATATGATGTTAAGTAAGGGTCCAATTTCATTCTTTTACATGTGAATTTCAAGTTCCCCTGACACCATTTATTAAAGGAATTATCCTTTCTTCATTGTGTATTTGTGGTGACTTTGTCAAAGATTAGTTGACCGTATGTGTGTGGCTTTATTTCTGGGCCTCTATTCTGTTCCATTTGATTGTGGTAATCATTTCACAATGTATACATATATCAAAACATCATGTTGTTCACCTTAAAGATAAATAATTTTTTATTTGTCTATAATAAAACTGGATGGAAAAGGCACAAAAATAGCTAAATATACCATAATTGTCAATGACAAGGTGTCTCACTACATGTGCATTGTATAGGTAATAGACTACCACCAAATTTATAGCTTATTGCAATTTCATTGGAAGACTGTACTTTATTACCATCTTATCATAACTTGAAATTAGCTACTCTATTCTTTTCTTCACGCTAATGCAAGCTCACCTCCTCTCCCCCCATTTTTTCCATCTCATATATGCTATAATCCTTCACTCTTCTTAACTATCAAACAACTACAATGTATTTTTCTTTTGTAATTGCTCAAGACAATTGTGTGGCAAGGCATAAAAAAATTCCATCTTTAAATAAAAATATCTTTTTGGTGCACTCAAAAATTAATGTATAAAGGTATAGGAGAATAAAAATCTGTTTTGCTTTAGCAACTTTTATCTTGAATTTACAATATCCCAGGAAGTTTATATATGAATTAAAATACCCAGAAAAATAGGTGTTCACATTTCAGCCAATGGCCAATTTTCATCTGGTCTCTTATTCTTGACAATGCAAAAGAAATTTTATTAGGGAAAAAAGAAAATTAAAAGAAAATGAATATATAAATTCTCTCCTGTCCAGAGATGTATATCACTAAACCTAATCAATGAGTATACAATGTTTTTTGCATTATATAAAGAAAACACAGGTTATCAATATTCATTCCTAAATATTTAGGAAATTTATGTACCTATAAAATGATATTATCAATCATGTTCATCTTTTTAACATGTACACTAAAATTATTTAGCTTACTGAATATTCTTTGTGCTAATGTAAAATTATTAATAAGATAGTTCTCTCAAAATCACTAATTGGAAAGACAACAAATATTACTCACACACACACATTAAACAAATTACAAAGAATGTTGGTATTCTTTTGGAGTTTTAATTTCCTTGTTTGGGGCTCATATTAAGCCATGAATTAATGTCTAGTAGAGATTTCAGAGTAAAGGATGAGAAAAAAGTTTTGCATTACTTTAAGAAATGGCCTTAATATATGTCAGTAAATTCATGATAGCTTACTATGATTCTCTGGGCAGATGTTAAAAATCTCATGGTACTTAAAGAAATAATGTGAGTAATACCAATGTCATGCCATACACTTAATAAAGTAGCTCCTGATAGCATTATTAATGTTTTAAGCATTCTTAGAGTGCTTCATCTCTTCAAACACATTTTTTATAATGTCTAATGCTGTTTCTGTCCTGTGACTAAGCAGATAATCATGGCTATTATTATTCAGTCAGTCACTTCTTGAATTGTTCGGTGTTGCCATGGGTATAAAAAACATCGTGTAAAACACAATTCTATTCAATAAACACTTGCTCTTTTTTTCCCCTAAGAAAAACGGATTTGTAGAAAAAAGACAGACTAAAGAGGCTTTCAATGCAATGATGGTTCCAAAATTACCTTTTAGCTACTGTATATCCATCTCATATTCTGGCTTAAGGTAGATGTAGTTGAATTAGTGAATTTACTATTGTTCTTGACAAAATTTCCCCTAAAAATTAAATAGCCAAAAGTATTACAAAATATTTTATTGGTAGGGTTATAGAGTGAATCATTATCTCTAAATATCCATAAACACTTTATAATTTTGAAATCAACACCTTTGTTGATTTCGGTTACCTTTGTGTTTGGAAGCATACAACTGAAAAAAAATGGAGGAGGTCTTCCACAAACAATACTCTGTACACTGAATACCCAACCAGGTATCCGTAGATTGGCATTTAAAGCTACAGTTTGGCTTGGAAATGACATGTAGGCAAGACCTGGCTTTTTGGTTACCAGATGTATAAAACATCAAACCCAAAAGGTTAGGTTATTATTATCTTTTAAATCTGGAAACATATTCTCACATCAACTTGAATTCAATATATAGATTCAATTCATTCCATATTAACAAATACTTCTTGTGTTTCTCCTATATGTCTCTTACTATACTAGACTAAGTAAAGAACAGACCAGTCCTCTTCCTTTATGAAACTCATATGCAATCATGAAACATATAATTATAGATTATGTTAATTCCTATGATTAAAAAGTATGTAATATCAACAGGAGCCCTCATATATTGCTAGTAAGAATGTAAAATAGTGCAACAATTTTGGAAAACAGTTTGGCAGTCTATTATAAAATTAAAAATACATATAACATATGAACCCTGATCCTAATTTATGCAAGATTAATGAAAAACTATGTCTACAAAAAGATATATGCATGAAATTCCCAGAAACTTTATTCATAATATACAAAAACTGGAAAAAAACTTAAATATTTCTCAATGAGTAAATGAACAAACAAGTCATAGCATCTCAATTAAATGGGATACTTTTCAGAATCAGTAAGGAACAGATTGCTGATATGCACAGAAACATGGATGAATTGCAAAAAATGTGAAAGAAGCCAGACACAAAATAGGGCATATTTGTATTAAATTCTATAAGAGAAAATTATAGTCTACACTGCCAGAATGCAGACTCGAGGCTGGGAGAGGAGGAGTGAGATCCACTGAAAAGAGGCACAAGGAGACTTCAGGTGATAAAAATGTTCTATATTTGAACAGTGTTGATTCGGTGATGTTACACAGGCATATAAACCTGCCAAAACTCATAGAACTGTGCCCTTAAAATGGATAAATTTTATTGAATGTAAATTAAATCTCTATAAAGTCTGTTTTTAAATGTGTATGATACTTTGAAGGTGACTAACAGGGGATATATAAGTTTGGAAAGTTAGAGATCCCTTTCTGATGAAGAAGTAATTAATGGAAAATAAATCTGGTGAATTAGCTTGTCAAAAATGGTAGAGGTAAGAGGAGGCAGAGAGAGAGAGCCTGCTGTAGGTGAAGAACTGCTGGATGCTCAGGCCTTAAGGCACTGGGTAGTGAACAATGTTTCTGAACCTGAAAGAAAATTGTAGTTTCAATCAAAGATTGATGGGGAGAGTAAGGGAAGATAAGCCTAGAGAAGCAGACAAGTGCTACGTCAGGCATGCATTCTACCTTAGGGATTTTACTGCACCTGCAAGAAAAGCTTGAAAGGGTAGAATATTCAAGGCACCTCTCTCTATTGGCTGGCTTTCTTGTGATGGACTAGGTATCTACTAAATATCTTCCGTATATTTTTGCAAAGAGTTGCATATCAACTTTAGAACTTCAGTGGCTTGCAGATTCCTGTCCTGTAATTGGTGTGTATAGTTTCTTTTGTTGGTTTTTTTTTTTTAAGATTTATAAATATAGTGCACCATTTGAAAACTACTTGCTGCATTTTTACAGAAATCGATATGTAATAAAAAGTATATCCTGTGTACTACCTAGAATCTATGACCACTTTATGCTCCTGAGAATTCTTGACTGATATTGCTAATTTGATTCTTGTTAGAAATAGATCAAAAATAAAGCCCATGGGAAAAAGAAAAGAATTCTCATACTGCATTTATTCTGTAACAAACCTTTTTGAGAACATACAGTATTCCAAGAATTGTGCTTATAATGGTGATATTAAGGTGGTAATTTCTGAAATTTTATAACATTGCTTAGATTTTTGATATTAAGGGAAATAGAAAATTTGTACATTAGTGGCATCCACAATAACCCACATCTTAACCCCAACCATTCTATGGCAGATAAGTTATGAGTTTTAACATTCCCTGTGACTGCAAATGAGAGTGGTGTCCTTCCAATGAACTAAATTAAAATTCAAATTACTGAACTTTGCTAATTTCTAATATTTTTCTAGATTTAATCTTCATTGACATTAACTGACTTATAAAAACCTTTATTCTCCTTTTGTCTTTTCTATCTCTTTTAAAATTTATATTTTTAGTTGACAAATACTAATTACAAATATTTATGAGGAACAATATGATGTTTTGGTATATGTATACATTAAGGAGTTATTAAATCAAGCTAATTAATGGATCTATCACGTCACATACTTATATTTTTGTTGTGTAAATGTTTAAAATCTACTTCTTTAGAAATTCTGAAATATACATTCCATTATTATTAACTGCAATCACCACGCTGTACAATAGATTTCAAAAACTTATTTCTCCAGTCTAACTGAAACTATTTACCCTTTGATCAGCACCTCTCCCCATTCCCCTTGCCTACCTCCCAGCTTCTGGTACCCACCATTCTGCTCTCTACTTCTATGAGTTCGACTTTTTCAGACACCGTGAGATTGTGCAGTATTTGTCTTCTGTCTTTTTTAATGTGGAGCTGCCTGTGTATATTAAAGGAAGGAAAGTATGTTTTAATCTCAAGTTTTGATAACCTACTCTTACCACTCAGGCTAAGATTGCAGCCTGGCATTCAGCGATGTTCATGTTATGACATTAACAACCTAACTTTTTCATATAATTTCCCACTGCAACCCAATAAATAGATCATATTTTAGAAAAACTCGATTCCCCATTTGTATCTGAACGTATTCCATAATTTCTTTTAGCTATGTTTTCTGAAACTGGATGCCTGTCCTTGCCTTTCCTAATCATGTCCTTTTTTTCTACCCTTTCTCATTCTAATTTATGTCTTGAACTATGAATTTTTAACAACCATTCTAAGCCATCTCTCTCCGGATGCTTTTGCAATATATTTCAAAGCCCTATTTTATTTTCCAAACTTAAACTATCTAGGCATATAGAAATTATGTATGCTAACATAACATAGTAATACTTGTCAGGCATTATGCACACACACAACACATTTACACACATTTGCAAACATACAAACAGTAATACTCTAGTGCAATCTCACTTATGAATTCTTAAATAAAATATTAACAAATATAAATCAGTAACATATTAAAAGAATAACATACTACCATCAAATGGGGGTCATCCTAGGAGTTCAATGGTGCTCTAACACTAAGAAATCATTTACATGATATACTACATTAAATGTTAAAGGAAAAAAAATGCAAGTATTTAGCTGAATTGATAGTAACATTGCAAAAATATAATATCCACCCTTCATTAAAAAACATAGTGAGCTTGAAAAAAATGGAAAATACATATGTATACTTAAATACAGGTACATAGATACACAATCAATATATGTATATGTGTATATACACACAGACATTCAGACATACACATACACTCTTATGTGCATATACTTTTGACTAACTATATCCTATATGTACTTATATACACACGTATACATGTGCAGATACACAGTTATATAAACCTAGTATATATTCACATATATACTATATATACACACATATACACCTGCAATATATAAACAATATACTTACATGCACACTGCATTTAAACACATAAAATTTATGAATAGATTTATGCACACACACAGTTCTCAGTTAAACTAGAAGCCAATATCAAACTTAATGGTAAAATAAAGATACTTTAAAATTTCAATTAAAACTTTGTGAAAACATACTTA
>CM052444.1:52753035-52803218 GCA_028533085.1 Varecia variegata | reverse complement strand
AAGATCTGACTCGGGGTGTTGGGGGTGGGGGAGGGGACGGGTGTTTACCTACATGATGAGTGCGATGTGCACTGTTGGGGGAATGGACACCCTTGAGGCTCAGTCTCGGGGGGTTGGGAGGGGCATGGGCAATATACTTAACCAGAACGGTTGTACCCCCATAATAAGCTATAATAAATAAAAAAAAAATAAAAAAAAAAAAGAAATCTTAAAATCTGTGAGAGCAAAAAGGAATTTATATAACATACTGCTATGTGGAGAATAAAATTTGAATAAAATATTAGAATGAGAAACACAGAACAAAAACAACTCACTAATAAAAGATTGAGAAAGAGATAATTTCTTTAATTTACAATAGGTTTATAAAAATCTCTAGGAAAAGTAACCTGCCAGAGAAACTGACAAGTTGAATAAAAAAAAAAAAAAAAAATTACAAATGTTCAGCAAACATTAGAAAAAATTTCCTTTTCTCCTATAATTTAAAGAATGCAAATAAAAATAAGATTAAAAAATTTACCAGATAGTGAAACATGCAAATGTTTGATAATGTTCATAGTTTGTGAAGGATTAGAAAAATATACAATTCAAATACTATAGCTGCCAACTATTTGAAGGAAAATTTGGCACTGTCTCTCAAAATTAAAGATATCTATACCAACAGACATAGATCTCATTGCTAGAAAGTTGCTCTACTAGCATTCACACAAATTACATCAATATATTTACCACCAACATATAATATTTACTGAATTATCTCTATGAACCAGGAATATTCTTGGGGCTAATGAGAATGAGGTAGAAAATGAAGATAAGGTCCTTGAACAAAATAAGTGTAAGTCACATCATAGTTAGAAGCTAGTGTAATATATGTGTAAGGGTGGTCATTGAATCAATAGAGTATTTGTTAACTAAATGTTGGCATACCTACCTAAAAGAATGTTATTGGAAAGAATCTTGTGGACATAGAAAGATGGAAATATTATGCACTTAAGTAAGAAAAGTGAGATGTGGAATAGTGGATCTAGTATGATTCCTTTTGTGTATTTTCTGAAAGAGGAACATAAAAATTTTATTAACAGCATGACTTTTTTTGGAAAGAGGATGAGGAAGACAGTTTTCTCTCTATTTTAAATCTGTAATGTCTGAATTTTTAAACCATGTCCAATGTCAACAGAGATTAATGTTAATGGACCGTTTTAAATGTCTTAGTCACACGTGCATAGTTAATTTTAAATGCTAATTTTTTTTTGAAAAATAAATAAAATATTAAGAAAAATCCAGAAGGGGAAATGTTAAATTTTGATATCCTGAGGCCATAGCTGTGTGGAAAAACCCTTTCCTTTTATGGTCTGAGGGATTGTACTCTCTCAAATTTATTATAAGAAAAGGATACTTCACATTTTCAATTTTCCCAAAAACCTGGCCCTAAAAGCACTCTTTCCTTGTTTAAGTCTAAATTGGAATTTGAAATGGATCTTTCTAATTCCATTCTGTTGATTAATAGAAGCTGGAGAGGCGGAAGCACTGACACCATGCAAACTCTAGTCCTGAGCTAAGAAGGAGCTATAATGAGGGGGCTCCTTGTGTCTCTCACAGGCCTGGCCTTTCTATTTCTTTATTCTTTAAAGTCTTATCGTTTTGATGGTCTGCATCACTTGCATTATACAAAACTTCATGATAAAATATTTTATCAGTTCAATTGACAAGTTTTAAAAAAAGATCACTTTGTTTAATTAGTTTTAGTTTGCCAAAGACTTTAGAAAATAGAAAATGTATAAGCTTGATTTTACAAATTAATCAAGAACAGAAAAAAAAAATCTATCTTTCAGGATTCTCCATCAAGATGCTGGATGTTGCTCAAATTTAATTTTTTTTTCCTAGTGAGATGTTTCAGATAGCTACTGTCTCATCTCTATAGTTCATGGAGGGTAGACGTTATCTGCATTATTCATTATTGAAACAGTGGTACATCTTGGTTAGACTCGAAACTCAAAGCAGTTCTTATGACTAACCCTATATCTCCCATAAAAATCATGAATTATGTAATGCGCAAATCTCTCCACTATCACATCACCGTTTCTGGCAAGCTAGTCAGCTATTTTTATTAAATGTTGCTCATCTGCCATATGGACTCCCATTTTCAAGTTAATTATGAAACAGAGATGAAGACATATTAAATTTGTAAAGTATCTTTCCAATTAAAAATATTTTAGGAGACCACACCACATAAAATGGTTTCTACAGGGCTCCACACATCAAAAGCAAGTGTTCCTTTCCATAATTATACGTAAAATGATACAAACTGCTAAAATGTTTTATTCAGGTGGAGTCACAAACTGTTGCCAATGTACTATCACTTCAAACTGGAAAAAAAACCCTACTGAATTGTGTATTATACAGTCCATAGTACTTTTAATTGGCTATAGTTTCTAAATTATCACTTAAATTGTTAAATGTTTATACGTCTGAAAATTTGCCATTTTTTATTAAGACAGTATAAATGTGCATTTATGGTCATTAAAATGAGCATAAATAACTCATAATTTATTCTCTTTGAAATCCGAAACATTATACTTTGTTTATCTCAAAACCTTCTCTGAGGTTGCTGCATCCTCTGAGCTAACTGCCTTTAGTCTACATAACCTTTCTTTTCAGGTTGTATCTAGAATGTGTTTCCTAAATTAGAACTTTCTCTTTCCTTATGGATTTTTTTCTGACAAAGCCATGCTGATCTTTCCAGGCATGCAACTCTCATGAAAATCGCTTTCTCTAAACTACCTGGCTTTTCTGTTTATACATAATTACTTAATTACATGTTAGGGTGGTGAAGAGGAACATCATACTATTTTTGCTAAGCTAAGGGTAAAATATTGGGTCTTTTTCTTTCTTCATTTCTCAGTTAACAGAAGTATTAAACAGGAAACAAACTTTCTTATTCATTCTCTAATTAATACCAATAAAAAATGAATTAAGCCAAAAAAAAGGAAAACTAGATCAAGTGGGTTTTTTTCTGATTAGTTGTGAGTTCTCAAACTGATAGTTAACTAGTATCTCTACTATTAAGATTACAGGTGCTTAATAACATGTTTTATTCATTTATTTATTCACTTATTTATTTATTCAAATCTGAAAACATATAGTTAGTGCTATGGTATGCAAAGCACCATGCTAGGCACATTGGAGGCTCAGAGATAGAGATGATTATTTCTTACTTTCTATGAGCTCTTTGTGAAGTAAATAAATGTATATTGAATGACTAATATGCTCTAATTATGGCCAATTATACATTATAATATTATCGCCTTACAAAAAGCCCAAATGACTTTCCCAAGTCACATAATAATGACTGATGGAGCAAATACATCTGATTCCAAAATCCATTCTTTATGGCCTTTTTAAAATATTTTGTTTCAAAAACTGGAACCATAGTTTTCAATATATTTGTTATTTTATTCTATTGTGCAGTTTACAAAGCATCTTAAGAACAAATATGGAATTTATTCTATATAGGAATTCAGTGAGACACAGGGCATTTTATCACCACTTTACAAGCAAGAAAGTTAAACAGTTGAGAATACAAAGGACCTGCCAAAATATCACATTATATAAGTTAACATAACTCTATCTTCTATAGCATACACTCTCGCATATTAGTTGTTTAACTCCCAAAATGTATTGTTCAAGTTAGTCCAAGCCTCAATTGTGCTGATAGTGGAAACCTCAGCTGACTTTGAATCTGATATATTTGCCACGTGACCTCTAGAGTCACCCTGGGGATCAACCTCCAAAAAAGGAAAGTAAATGTGTATTGTATTACATGGAATATTTTTTATGGGCCAATGATGAAAATAGTGCTTAACATGGTCAGTGCACATTCCATGGGCCAGAATACAGTCATATGGCCAGAGTTATAATTGCACTGGAAAGGAGTTTGGTTATATGGTTGTTTTCATTATTTATCACTTTAAGATAAACCACTCCAAATCTTAATCTTTCAAAGAATAATTAATTGTTTTCTCTCTGACAGTTCTGACAGTTCTGACTGTTGACTGACAGTTGACTGGACTCAGCTGGATGGTTTTTATGTGGGGTCTCTAATGGTTACAGCTTGAGTTTGGCAGAGCCAGTAATCATAAAAAGGCTAACTGAAGGCCTTCAAATGCAAGAGGGCTCACTCACGTAACTGAAGATTTATGCTGTTTATCTACTGGGACCTCAGGTGGAGCTGTTGTCCAGAATACCTAGAAGTAGCTTTTTTGTGTGATGTGGGATTCTTATAACATAATATCTGAGTTCTAGAGGAAGCATCGTAAGAGCAAGTATTCCAATGGACAGGAAGAGGAAGTTGCCTGTTCAACGCAGAATTATGCTGGAATTGGCACATTGCCACCTCTACCATACTCTGTTGGTCATACTGCTGACTCTGTTTCAAAGGAGTAGAAAAACAGATATCACCTCTTAGATCTCACCCCATACAATGTATGGCTATTAAAAATTACTCTATTACCCAGATGCAGCTGACCTTAGAGAATATTGAAATAAGTTATTGAAGACTCAGTTACTGTCCCAGTTGGGAGAAAAACATTGGAGGTTCAAGTGCTATTCTGAATATGTCTGAATGAATAATCTACATTGGTATTCTTTCTCCTATAACTAGACTATATTTGTCTGGTAGCCAAGGAATGGAAAATCAGTATATCTCTAAGCATATCACCCACTCAATAATGCTTTGCTTCATTTTCACTTTGCTTTAGTTTGGACTTTTCTGGGTTGGAGTTTGTAGTAATCATGCTATTTAACTTTAGTCGTATATCAAACAATCTCCAAAATCACAGTGGCTTAACACCACAAAGTTTTATTTTTTGCTCATGTAAAGTTTGGTGAAGTTTCTCCTCTACCCTTAGTCATTAGGAAGACTGGCTTCAATTATTTTGTAGTAATTCTATCTCAACACATGGCTTCCAAGATCTAGCTGACAAGAAAAAAAGAGGAATGCAGAAACGACGTCATCTCTAAAATGCCATAGACCAGCTGTGGTATATCATCTCCATTCATATGTCCATTGGCCAGAACTTAACCAAATGATCCTACTCCAACTTCAAGAAGTGTAGGGAGGGCACTCGTGTTTATTGAGTGAGCATTGATTCTGCCACAGAGATTTTAATCACCAAAAAATGAATGTTTCTATCATAAGACGCATCAATGTTCCTAGTGAAGCAGAAATTGTGACTGTCAACTTTTGTGTTGCTCATGCCATTGAGACAACAAGCAAAGGAAAAAAAATGCTCTACAGGTTGGAGTGATTAATCCTGATTATCAAGGGTAAAGGTTGCTACCATACAACGACAGCAGGAAGAACTAAGCCAGGTATGCCAGGGATTCTCTAGGGATGCCTCTTAATAATACTATATCCAGAGGAAGAATGCAGGCAAAAGATAATTGAAGACTCTAGTAATCAGTGCAAGCAAGAAAAACTATGTTACCTTTTGCTTTGTAACAATAAAAACCACAACCACAACCACAAGAGACACTCAAAATTTCAGTGGCTAACAAAAACATAGTCAAACTCACATGCTTGCTCGTGTATGAGAGAGCTGAGGTTAGGCTGAATTGGACTAGATTCTGCTGAACAAGGCTGAATTCCAGCTTTATGAGAGGGCTCATGTCTGCTCCAGGAGTTTTCTAAAACCAGGTTGAAGGGGCAGCATGACACTCTCTGGAACATGTTCTTCCCATGTTAGACCACAATAGAGAAAATCACATTTAAGGTTAGTGCTCACATCACATCTGCTAATATTTTGCAGGTCAAAGCAAGTCCCATGGTCAAGCTCATTGTCTATACAGCAGGAAAACATACTCTGACTTCCCCAGTAGCAGGTATAAAATTACATGGCAAAAGATGTGAATGCATAGTCTACAACAGGAGGGAGTGACGATTTGGAAATAATATACTTAGGTAATATTACTTATGTAATAATGCTACTGTAAGTAATGAAGATTTCAATGTATTACTGTACCAGCTAATGACATTTTGGCTTAGGATAAAAGGAATAAGGAATTGGAAGTGAAGGAGAACAGTAAAGGTTAACTCACCAAGACGTTAAAAGAGATGGTTTCACAGAAACTATCTACTCTCCAATAATTAAAGCATTTAATCTTGGTCAACTGCAATACTCGGATTGCAGCACACTTAGTTACACCAGGAACGGGGTTGGTAGTCACCTAGTAATGATAAGATAATGAGTAATGCCATTAGTTCAACAAGTTTTGTAACTGCAATCACAAGGCATGGGCACAGACCTCCGATGGTGCCAGGGCAGCGATTGGCATTTCCTTCCCATGTATGCACATACAGAAGGATGAGGCTCTGGCCAAGATTCTGACACATCACATTGCTGCTGTATCTCTGTGCCTAATCCTCCCACTGCCTTCCTAAACAGAATCTTCTGATAAACAAAACAAAAAAAACAAAACAAAAAAACTCAAGTTTCTTAGCCTCTTCCTTAAAATCTGCTTGATTTCTGTGTGCTACTTCTAGAATTCCAAGGCAAGGGGGACCCACAAACCTGCCACTGCTCTGTCCTTGTGAATTTTTCCCAACATGCCTGTGTGTGTGCTGTCTACCACTGGTTTTCACTTCTTTGACCACTCCCAATTCCAATTTTCTTCAGGACTCCTGGTGTGTTTCAGATTCTGCTGGATACTTGGATACTTAGAAGATTGGCAGGGAATAATAGGACTGTTCTTCCTCTGGCATAGGTAGAAGATATTTGGGCAGATGTGAAGGTTTTTTCAGTTTCTGACTAAAATATTTTCCCTTGAAAGTCCTGCATAATTGAGCTGCTGAGATGTCAGCAACAACTTTCTGTAGGTTCCTCACCCTTAGGTGACAATAGCAACTTTCCATATCCCTGGACTATAGCTGAATTCCCACTCAGCACCCACTGCATTTTCAGTTCTCCAGCCCTTCCCAGACTGTGGTAAGAACCTTATTTCTTGTATTAAACCCTTTTCCACTTGAAATAGATAGAAGGTTTTTTTATTTTTTTTCCTGATTAATCCTCGAATGATGCCAAATTGTTCCCTTAACACTGTCCATTCAACTCTGACTTTTCCCTAAATAGATGTTCCAGCTTCATGGATCAGAGTTAAAGGCCCATCTTCTCTTTTTTAATACTAATCTCTACCATGTCTTTTATATTTTAATTATTTGTGATGCCTCGCATAATTCTCTCATAACCTTCAACTATTTAGGGTTGGATGCCAGGTGAGTTCACCTCTGGTATACTATGTCAGCTAGAACTTAAGAGTCTGATTTGACTTGTCTCCCAAAATGAATCAGGCATATAGGTCAAAATCTCAACCAAAATAGTCAGAGATCTTACTGACATACTAGTCAGAAAAAAATAAACAAACAAAGCAAGTTCAAAACATGTTTGACTACATAAACCATTCTTCTATAATGAAGTTTCTGTCAAAGTGTTGTATAATTAGAAGATTGATTTGTTTGTGAAATAAGAAGCTGATTGTATGTGGACATTTTAGTAACTAGAAATCTAGTTTATTCTTCTAGTTAATGTAAGCAGTTGCTACTTGTCTAATCAACTACTACTTGGAACCATGAAAGTACGTGCCAGATATCCATTAGGGAGAGATAGAAAAATCAGGTAATGGATCATCACATTGATTGGAATTTTGTGAGCCTACATGTGAGTCATATAGAAGTAGGACTAATGATGCAAGATATTAGAAAGTTTTGAGTTATTGCTATGAAGAACTTAAAAGTATCTCTACACATAAAACAGCATGAAAAACTCTTCACAGGTAAAACATTTTATGGCTGCTTGAAATGAAGAAGAATGGAAATGACATAGGATTGAAATCCTAATTCTGATGTTTTCAATTTCTCTTTTTGATATTACAACTTTCTGAAATATCTCTATGATAATTTATTGTTTCCTCTTTTCTTTCCTCCAAAATTGAATTCACTAAACATCTGTTAAGTGCATACATGGAAATCATCATGTTAGGACCATAGGGAATACAAAATTGAGTCACACAATGTGCATTAAGTCCCAAGGAACTTACAATCTAATGAAGGAAGCAAGCATACCTGTTAATTTATTAAAAGCTAGATCTTTTTGAGTGAAAGACAAACCCACAGTATTATTTATGAATGTAAGTGCTGGTCCCCAGTCTTTTTTGGCACCAGGGACCAGTTTCATGGAAGACAATTTTTCCAGGGACCAGGGGTGGAGCGGGGGATGGTTTTGGGATGTTTCAAGCACATTACATTTATTGTGCATCTTATTTCTATTGTTATTACATTGTAATATATAACAAAATAATTATACAACTCACTATAATGCAGAATCAGTGGGAACACTGAGCTTGTTTTCCTGCAACTAGACAGTCCCCTCTGGGGGCACTGGGAGACAGTGACTGATCTGACAGGAGGCAGAGCTCAGGCAGTGATGCGAGAGATGGGGAGTGGCTGTAAATGCAGATGAAGCTTCACTTGCTCACTCACCACTTACCTCCTGCTGTGCAGCCCAGTTCCTAACAGGCCACAGACAGGTACTGGTTTGCAGTCTGGGAGTTGGGGACTACAGATGTGGAGTGTACTTATGACTGTGGATATAAGGAAAGGTGCATAGGGGAAATGACATTTGAGTTAGGTAGAATATGGAAGGTGAAAATAATAACAAATTATTTTGAACATTTTAATATCAAGCAATTCATTTCTTATAAACTTATAATAAATTGAAAGTGATTTATAAGTGAATTAGTAGGGGAAAACATTTGGTTGATGTAAATATACATGCATTATTGTTTTTAAATTACTGTGGTAATACATTAATGGACTGTGAAATCATTTAGTAGATTTCCATCAACATTAAGAAAAAACATTTAAAGAGAAAATATCAGAGTTCATTGCCTGTATGTATCATTTAAACATTCACGAAATGTTTGTTTCATTGGTGTGTGTGCAGGTTTATGTACCTATATAAGCAGTCACTATGTAAAGTGCTCCTCACTGTTATGTTCAAAGTGTTTAATCTACATGTATACTGTGTGTATCTATATACTATATGTATATGCTATAGCCTATAGACTGAAATTAATACATAAGTCATAAGATTTGGATAATACAAAATACTTCCATTAAAACATCTCAGTAGTGAAATTTATTATCTTTGTTCTGTAGCTTTTTATTGCTGTGCTCCAGCACTATGAGCTAATGTTATCTACTACTTTGGAGTTTTGCTCTTCATCATTCCAGGTGCTTAATTTGAGTATACAATGAGGTTGTTCACTGAGTCATACTATCTCAAGATCCACATTTACCTATTTTTCCTTGCTTGTCTTCTGTCTTCTCCAAGTGTTTTCTGTCGTTGTTGTCATTGTGAGGAGAAAAGACTTAATACTTCCCAAACTAGATAAATAAATGAGAACTGGCATAGATTTCAAAATTCTTGGTCCCTAGGCTGATTTTTTTCTTTCTTGTTGTAATAATTTACTTTCATCATTTAATATAACTTCTATAGTCAGCAGAAAACATAAGCCTTGATTGAGAAAACGTGAATTTTATCGAGGATTTAAGGAGTGCAAAAATGAGGCTGGGCACAGTGGCTCATGCCTGTAATCCTTGCCCTCTGGGAGGCCGAGGCTGGAGGATTGCTTGAGCTCAGGAGTTCAAGACCAGCCTGAGCAAGAGTGAGACCCCATCTCTACTAAAAATGGAAAAATTAGCCAGGTGGGGTGGCGAACACCTGTAGTCCCAGCTACTCGGGAGGCTGAGGCAGGAGGATCACTTTAGCCCAGGAGTTTGACTTTGCAGTGAGCTACAATGACCCCACTGCACTCTTGCCTGGGAAACAGAGTGAGACTCTGCCTCAAAAAAAAAAAAAAAAAAAAAAGAAACAAAAAGAAAAAAAATAAAGTATTAAGTCTGAAAATACTAACGAATCTCTTCCAAAAAAATCTGCACTTACCAAATACTCCTGCTTTTTTTGAAACTTGTTGAGTGCAGATTTTACCTAGCAATTGACCTAACAGTTTTCAAACGGTCATGAAAATTTTACACTGGATGATCTTTACAATATTTGATAGTGATAACAGAATCCATTCAAACCTAAGATCTTCTCCCCAGAGAACACACACATTTTCATCGGGTTCATCCTTCTTTAGAGTGTTCCTCTATGGATTATCTCAAGGATAGAGATAAAGGCAGAGAAAGCCATGGAGAGCCTCTGAATTGAAGCTGACTCCACTGTCTTCTAATTCAAAGACAAAGACCTTTCAATTAGGAGATCATAGAAATGATCTTAGGTCAGAGACTTACTTATATAATCTCATAGGACAGATTTGGCGCTCAAACACTGAGCCTATGGCATGGCCCCCTTTCAGAAGCGATGTTATTATATATTCACAATGACAGTCTATATTTATATAATACTTACACTTACTTATACTCCAGAGAACCTCCACTTAGCTTTTGTCTTTCTGGAGATTTTAAATAATGAACAAAAAAAGTCCATTCAAAAAGTATAGAATAGCAAAATCTAAAAGATATACATTTTTGTGAGATGATAATTTTCAAATATTTTTATTAGTCATACACAATTGGATGTGGATATGATTTAAATGTTATTACTTAGAACTTAACAATGACAAACATTATATTTTAGATCTATTTTATCATTATTATTATTATTTCATAAGGCAATTACTTAAAAATCCTTTTTAATGTCAAGGATTCCATGATAGGACTAAAATACCTCTGGAAATAGTTTAGAGTATGTCTCAAATCCCAATAAGCTAATATGCTGGCTAGTAGTCAATTTGAAAATCAAAAATGTTATAGTTATTGTGGAAATATTAATAAGAGAACTATAAAGCCCACATATAAAATACTGATTAAATTATAGATATGAACTTCTACTTTTCCTTTTACTTCATTCTTAAGAAAAAGTAATGTACAGTAGAAATAATTTATGAGTATGAAGACTTAGTTTGCAAGATCTGCTTTATGATACTTTACCAATCTGGGCCTTATTTTACTCACCTATGAAATTTTTAAAAAACTGAACTTAATAATCTTAAATATTTTATGAAATACAGTTATTTTAAGGAGATGCAAAATGTATTTATCTCTGAATCATTCAATTTCATTCTTCCCTTTAAACAGGAAGCATAATCCACTAGAAGTGATACAAAAACTCTTGGTATTCTTGGAGCTTCATTTAGACACCATAATGGATTGACTGTATTATGAATTGTTACTTCAACTCTTTTCTTTAAGGGCTCTTATTCCTAAGAGAATTCCAGCTCATTTAAGAAATATGTACATTCATGTTTGAATAGAACACATTTTTTAGAAATTGTGGTAATATATGTATAAACAAAATTTACCAAGTTAGCCATTTTAAGCGTACATTTCAGTAGTGTTAAGTATAGTCACATTGTTGTGCAACCAATCTACAGAACTTTTCCATCTTACAAAACAGAAACTCCATACTCATTAAACAAATCCCCATTTCCTTTTTCCCTCAACCCATGAAAACCACCATTCTATTTTTGGTTTCTTTGTGTTTGACTACTCTAAGGTAACTCATATAAGTGAAACCATACAATATTTGTCTTTTTGTGACTTGCTAATTTCACTTACCATAATATCTTCAAGGTTCACCTGTTGTAGCATGTGTCAGAATCTCCTTCTTTTTAAGGCAGAATAATATTTCATTGTGTCTATATATCATATCCATTAATCCATCTAATTGACATTTGGATTGATTCTGTTTTTTGGTTCTTGTGAATAAAGCTGCTTTGAACACAAGGGTACAAATATCTCTTTGAGACCCTGCTTTCAATTTTTTCAAATATGTACACAGAAATGGAATTGTTGGATCATATGATAATTAAATTTTTAATTATTTAAGGAAACTCCATATTGTTTTCCATAGTGACTGTGGATAGCACAACTTTTGAAAATTGAATTTTCCTCTGTTTCATTCAACCTCTCATCTTCCCAACTATATTGTGATTTTCATGTTTCAGGTGGGGCTTAGTTATAAAACTCTTTAGAATATTTAAGTATACTGAATTAAATAAGCATTAGCAGCAAAAAATAACTACTGATTTGATCATTAATCTATTCATTCAGTAAATATTATATTGAGAATTTATCATGTGCCAGACATTTTTTTAGAGACTAGGAATATAGGAGTAAGCCAATTACAAAATCTTTGTCTTCCTTTACTGTGGAAACAAATATTAAACAAAAAAGTATGTAATATATTTTTAAGTAAATTATGTGAAAATAAATAAACGCAATAAGGGAATAGAGAGTGAGTTAAGTATGGAATTTTGATGGGACAGGCAGGCAAAGTCTCCCTGGGAAGGCAACACTTGAGTAAAGAAGCCATGAAGTTGATCAATTATAAGCACCACAAGTCTCTTGAGATAGGATTAAGAATGGATGTCTTAAAGAGTGACTTATCCTTTCCCATCAATGTGTTTGCTGTTACACGACTATTTCCTGTTGTGTATATGAAACAGTTAGTTCTATCTACTATTCAAGTCTTAGAATTATATTAGCAGCATAAATTCTATGAAATTCAGATTTGTTTTTCTCTCATTTTTTGTTATGTTGAACATGCAGCTGATCTGTAATAATTTATTCTGGAAAAAAACAGCAATTCTCCAGTTTTATATGCCTATGATAATTTTAGATGTCTCATTAAATTCCCTGAGTTCCTATTTGAGTTATAACTAATTTTAATTTTTATTTAGTTTAGTCATTAAGTAATGAACTTATATAACTTGCAAATATTTAATATTCAAAAGATATTGCAAAAATACATTGCAATACATTCTATTAAAAATACATTCTATTAAATATTGAAAATATTGAACAATGCTTCAGTCTTAGAAAATAAACTATGTCTCTCATATATATATATATTGCCATTTGCATGGCACAATGCTCTATTATGAATAACTCCTTGTACTCAAAACCACTTATTTTAGACCAATATGAACGTCTATAAAATACTTGACCTATTTGTCCTAACAACAATAGGTGGAAAAATATAATCACTGGATGGAAAACAGGAAAGTGAATTTATATAATAATATATTCCTTTCTGAAGTACCTCCTAAAATGTTTATATGTGAATTATATATTATATTACTAACATAGATTCCCAATATATAATGTGAAGTGAGCTCAAAATAAAACAATATTTGCAAAAAGAAGATAAAATTTAAACAAGAAAATAATGAACAATTTTAGTAAAACTGTGTATATTTCCAACAGGAAAGTAAACCCCAGTGCACCTATGCAGGGAAATTTTGAAATGTGAAAAGGGACTTTGTAGTTTTAAAATATAACCTCTAATGTTGTTGGTTAAAATTGCATTAGTTCCATCAATTTATGCATTGTGGTTTTACATATGGCTGGTTATGATTACTTACGTGTGGGTCATAAAAACCCAGTGTGTTTTCCAAGCAGTCAAATTGCCTGTCAGCTGCTAAAGGGACAGAATTAATGAGAAACTTACTTTATAGTCTAAAGAATAGCAGCTGGGGTCTGTTTTAACAAGTCCCGGGAAACATACGTGGAGGGGAATTCTTTGTGACTAGACTTATATCCAGCCTCGTCTCTGAAAAGTTCTCCTCATTGAGTTGAACAGTCAGACAGACAAAAATCAAGGGCATAACAGTAGCTTTACACATCATTGGTTACTACAAAAAAAAAGTAGAGGACAATTTTCTACTAGGGCAGAGTGTACCATGTGTTCACAAAAGCCCGTTGCCTTTTCCTTCTGGTATAGAGCTGGACCACATTTCTCAGCCGCCCCTTGTACTGAGATGAGACCATGTCAATTAATTCTTCCCGATGGAATATGGGAACAAGGAATGTGTGCTACTTCCAGGCCTGGACCATCTCCCTTGTTTGTGACTATTATTATTATTATTTTCTGAATTCATCCTCTGGATGAATGGAGAGAACTCAGAAGACTTGGAAGAAGATGAAACAATAAGATAGAAGGGGCCTGGATCTTGGAATTACATATAGAACACCTACTAATCACCAGTACTATTATGTAAATTAGAAAAATTATTGTGTTGTCTGATATTTTTAGATTCACTGTTAATCATAGTTAGATGGTTAGCTAGAATAATACATCCACTTTAGATGAAAAATAGCTTATTAGTAAAGATACCTAAAAATCTAACACGGTGGTCCCAAGGGAGGAGCAGAAGAATCTATTGAGCGTATATGAAAACTTTTAAAAGTTTCTCTCATTTTTATTAATTTCAACAAAAGAAAATTTTACTGCCATTTAACATATGCCTTACTAGTAGTCTATGATCCTTAAATTAATTTACATATTTTGGGGGGAGATGGAAGTAAAAGTAATAGTAAAAATTTCTAGCTAGGATGTTAAAATTTATCCTTTTTTCAATGTTTATTCAGTTGTGGGAGGGATGAAAGGATACAAAAAGCAAATTCTTCTAATTTTCAAACTTTTGACTGTCCCTTGATGAAGAAAGGTATTTTTCCACTCTCTAGAAAAGGGACTTTTTTCTGTGGACTAAACAGAAGTCACAAAATAGTGTAAGAAAATATTTGCTATTGTGTGGAGATAAACTGGTAAATTTCTATTTATTGATTATATTTGTCCATGTAACAGAATGAAGGATCCATTTGGAAAATGTTTACTTATATCATCTTACACAATATCATGGGGAGCATTTATGGAATTAACACTTCTGTAACTCAGTGACAAGTGGTGGATGTTGAAGTGTGGAACAATATAAAAATGCACTAGTGACCAGGACATTTATTTCTCCTAAATAAAGGTTGCCAAATCAATAAACACACAAATTTGTACTTTGAAAAAAAGAAAAACAAAGGACCATCATTGTCCACTTTCCACTTCTTGCATCTGAAATGGCCTTGTAACTTGCTTTGGCCAATAAAATGTAGTAGAATTGTCATTGTGTGAGTTCTGATCCTAGGCCTCAAAGTACCTTGCGTTTTCTGCACGTGCCTTTTTAGAACAATGTTATCAAGAACATAAGCCTGTTCTAGCCTCCTTGAGGATGAAAGACATGTAGAGAAAGGAATTCAGCCTTCCTGTACACCTTAGCCATCTCAGTGGAGGATCTATATGAGAAAAATGCACCAGTTGAACACAGTCCAAATTGTTGGTCCACAAAATATAAGCAAATAAATAATTGTTGTTTTAAGCCACTAATTTTTAGATAACTTGTTACATTGCAAAAGATAACTGATACAAATCTTATTATAGAAGGCAAGTATTACATAAGTAAAAGATGCAGTAGAGTTAGAAGCGCAAAGTTTATTTTAGTTAAAATTAAGATATTTAAAGAACTAATTATAAAAATCACCTGGTATGTTTATTATGAATAGAAATAAATATGTCTCATATTTTCTTAATAAACTACTTCTAAAGGGTAATATTGCTTATCAAGCATATGATAGTTCTAGTTGTGGATTCTAAACTCCCCAGCTATTGTAATATATATACATTCACCCTACGATAGCATCACTGTGATTGAAATGTAACGCCCTGCTCTATGACTTTTGGCTTGACCTTCTTATTCACTTTGGCCAATGGGATGGATGTTAGCAGAACTGAAGTAAACAAAGGCTTAGAATTTGCTTGTTTGATTGGGCTTGCTCTTTTGTGCTTCTGCTATTGTCATGAGAACAATATGTGCTGTTTCCAGATTGAGTTCTGAAATGAGGTATATGGAGGGGAGTTTTCATAGTTTGTCTGCATACCAGCATCCTGAAACAGATTTTCCCAGTTTGAGATCATCCCACATCATTTGCAACCCATAAACATAAAAATAACTGTAAGTCATTGTGCTTGAGTATGTTTCTTATTCAGTATTATAGTGAAAGTAACTGACAGATACAAAGTCTAATAGACACACATACACATATATATATATTCAGACAATAAACTTAAGTGGGAAAAATATATAAGGTTTTGAATAACAGAGAAAAATATCTACATACTCTGTGGCAATGTCAATGCACTGTGTTTACTTTTTTATGTAACAAGTCTGCTAAAGAATCTGATCTTGAAAATAGAAGAAATAAATTAACAGCTAGGAATGGTGGTGTATGCCTTTGGTCCCAGCTACTCGGAGTCTGAGGCAGAAGGATCTTTTAAGCCTAGGAGTTCAAGGCTGCAGTGAGCTATATCACCCACCAGCCTGGGTGACAGAGTGAGACTCCATCTCTAAAAAAGAAGCAAATAAATACATAAGCCTTTCAACACTATGTTATGTAGACTTTTAGGATCAATATCTACTGATTATTTATCAAAACAATTGTATTTTTATAGTAACAGCCTTTTAAATTGTATACTTTCCTGGACAGAGCAAACTATTTAAATTGATTAAAGCAAAAATGTTTCTAATATAAAGACATAGACTTTTACTTCAGTTCTCATACAATAAGTAGATAGGATATTTTAGTTATTTATTGATGCAACATATATATATATATATGTGTTCTCAGTCCTTTTAATTAAACTTTCAGTTTTTAATTGATATTAAACTCACTGGTGATAGTACTCACCTACATATTTCTACACACTTGACGAGTACATACTGTGTTTTCCTACAATGAATATCTCTAAACCAATACTTTTCAAACTGTGGTCTAGGAACAGATGCCATCAAAATCACCTAGGATGATTTCAGATACTGATCCCAGATATTGATCCCAGATAGAGAGTCAGGATGTCTGGGGGTTGTATCCTAGTATCTTCATATTTACCAAGTTTCAGAGTCACTAAGGAAAAATTTTGTAATGAATATTTTGTTAATAAAGGTACATTTACCTACAATTTCCCATTTTCCGTATGAATGGATTTTGAGGACACCCTGTATTTCTTGACAATTCACTCGTCCTACTTTGCCTCTTTATCCCAAACACTATCTCTTCCTACTCTTGCATGCTACATAATTTTGCATATCAATATTTACAAATCCATCCTTCACTTCTATACCAGGTCTAGACTCAGAAATATGAATAACAACATGTCCTCCTATTATTAAATATCAATATTTATGTAGGAAGAATGACTCAGAATTATAGTAATTTGATCATTTCATATAGTCATTATTTATACTTTCATTTACTCACTGTTGTATACATAGACTGTATTTTAATATTTTTAATTGGAATTTTTATTGAGATAATTGTGTATTCACATGCAATTATAAAAATAATGCATAAAGATCCCATGAACCCCTTACTCAGTTTCCCCCAATGGTAACATTTTTCAAAACTATCATGCAATATCTCAACCAAAATATTGACATCATATTAATATAACCTACAAATCTAATTCAGATTTTCCCCGTTTTACATGTACTCATGTATATGTAGAGGTGTGTGAATGTGTGTATTTAATTCTAAGCAATTTTATCACATGTGTAAGTCTATGTATCCACCACTATTAATACAATCAAAATACTGAACAGTTCCATCACCACAGGATCCTTCATGGTGCCCTTTCATAAACACAACTTCCTCCCTACAATCCCATCCACCTCCTTAACCCCTGGCAATCAATAATCTGTTCTCAGTTTCCAAGATTTTGTCATTTGAAAATGTTACATAAATGAAATCTTACAATATGACTTTGGGGATTAGCTGTTTACACTCAGCATAATTCTGTCTTGTAAGTATCAATATTCATTCTTTTGTTGTTGTTGTTGTTGTTATTGCTGAGCAGTGGTCCCTGGTGTTTATATGACACAGTTTAACTATTCTTCTGTTAAGCGATACTTGGATTGTTTGAATTTTTTTGTTATTTGCTATGAGCCTTTGTGTACAGGTTTTTGCATGAATATAAGTTTTCATTTCTCTGGAATAAATGCACAAGAGTGCAATTGCTGAGACATATGATAATTGAATGTTTAGCTGTTTAAGAAACTGTCAAACTGTTTTCCAAAGCGGCTGTACATTTTACATAACAACTGGTGATGTATAAATGATCCAGTTTCTCTGTATCTTAACTAGCATTTGGTATTGTCACTATTTTTTTAATTATTGTTATTCTTGGAGGCATGTAAAGATATCTCACTATGGTTTCTTTTGCACGTCCCTGATGACAAAAGATATTGAACACATTTTCATGTGTTTGTTAACCACCTATATATATCCTCTTCAGTGAAGTGTCCGTTCATGTCTTTTGCTCATTTTATTTTTTTTTGTTTATTTGTAAATTTACATTTTAATATTGGTAGACTTGACAGGGATACAAGTGTGTGGACAGATCTGAATTCAGATAAAATAAGGAATGTGAAAGTATCTGTAAACCACAAACTAAATGACCAATACAGTATAGTTCTTTTTTTATTCTGCACATAGACATGATCTGCGTGATTTTAAGCTAGCTTGAATTCATGATAAGTCCCTGATAGCATGAGAAATAAGAAGGAACCAAGAGAGCAACACTTGCTGACCCTCATTTTATAATTGTTTGTTTTTAACTGAGTTGTGAGAATTCTTGATATACTCTAGATAATATTCCTTTTTTCAGATATGTAGTTTGCAAATATTTTCTCCTCATTTATTATTTTTAAGGAAGATATTTTTAAGGAAATATATTTTTAATATATTTTATCTGTTTTTTTAATTATAGCTGAAACAAAATAAAATTATTTAATTTTAATTTAACATAGAATTAGGGTGTAACAGGAAATTAAAAGAGAAGAGATAGAGAAAGGAATGAAGAGAAAGAATAAAAAAGAAAAAGAATGCCAAAAATATAAAGATAACATGTACTGAAGGGGAAAGATAATTTTTTTTTTTTTTTTTGCAGCTTGTTGGCATACTAGGATTGTGCCTCTCTAATCCAGAAGTTAACATTTATATAAGCATCAAAGGAATATGGAGTCATATTATCTATATGGAATGAAAAGAGAATTAAGTGAGTTAGATACATTCCTTCATTTGGCTCCTTTTTAATGTTCTTTTGCAACACTCAATGACAGTTAAGGGTATATCAAATGCCCAAAGTCAGAAATAATCAGAGAACTTTGGTTTTTATACATCATGTATAAATAATACACAGAATTTTTGGAGGAAATATTTTTGCTTAATATTTTAAAAAAAACCCTCTACAAATATCAAATAAATGGAATAAATTGGAAAATTCTGCCCTTAATTAGTTTATTTTTCTAAGAGACTTTTTAAGTATCAAATGCTCTTCAAATTAAATATATGTATTTTAATATCAAGTGTTTTTATAATGCACTAGGAATTTTTCTCTGAAAATATTAAATTTTGGTTAACTTTATAATCAGTGGTATCTAAAAATCATTTAGAAAATTTAGTGAATTTTTATTAGCTTATAAGATGGCTCAAACATTCTCTGATTTATTTTTCATATTGCACTTATCACTAGTCTGAGATGATTTTAATGCAGTTAAGATAAGAAGTGCATTAAAAGGTTACAGGCCACTCCGTGCCTAAATTTCAGTAAACAAAAAGAAACATAAAATATATTAAGCATTTAATAAAAGCACAAAAGTTACAAAACAAATTGAGACATTTTATTAGATGATTAAAACAGCATATTAGTGAAGGTGAAATGAATAGATAACATTTAGGAAGTCAGGAGATCCATTAAAATTATGAGTAAGGGTTTTATAGTGAGAAGAAAAAACAAATATGAATCCCAGCTTTGTGATTTGGGGCAATCTTCTAAATCTCCGTATGTCCCAGTTTCTCATCAAATGGGAGACTTCGTTACTATTGGTGATAATATTATAAATGTAGGTTAAGAGGATGATAAAGAGGTGAAGTCAAAAATGTCTTTTATTAAAGAGGTAGAATGTGAGCTGGGCCTTGAGAAGTGGAGTTAAGATGAAATAAAGCAGTTGTGGAAATCTTTCACAGATGTGGGAAGTGAGCTGTATCCCCCCAAAAATGGGTGAGAATTAGATAAGGGAGAAAATCAATGAAGATGTTTTAAATAGTGGAAGCACTAAAGTAAAGTCAAAAAGAAAGACTGACAGCAAATGCCAGAGGATAAAGGACCTCTGATGCCAGACTGTGGACTTTGAATGTACTGGGTAGTAAGTCTGTTCTGAAAGTTTTTGAACTAGGGTTACCGAGATAAATGCAATGTGTTTGGCAGTAGTGGCAAACACTGAACTGAGAAAGACCTCATTAAAAAATCCTAAGAAAATCAGAAAACATAGGCTTAAAATCCCAGGTCAACAATAACAATAAAAACCTCATCCACTAACAAAGGGAAATTTCCTGCCAAGTATGTTTATGGCCCTAAACATCCAGCTCAAATCCAGCTCAAAAATCCATGAGCTCAAAAAGCTGCTTGATTAAATGTACTTTTAAATATTAGCGCCTTATTTGACATGGCCCAGGTCTTTAAATAGCAAAGTTAGTTCTACAGCTGTATTTCCAGCAAATAGACTTTTCTGGAAAAGAGAAAAGTTGGGAGTCAGAGTAGACTCTCCATTATAGTATAAGAATTTGTACAGCAAATGGAAAGGAAAATCCTCTGAAATGTTTATCAGCAAATGACCTGATCAGCTATGATCCATCACAGGCAGATCATGAGTCTGTAAATCAGTATGTCCCAGGAAACAAGTTTAAATGGATTTGAGATTATGGACACTTTTTATTAAAGTTCCCTCATAACTTGGGAAAGGAATGTTGCACCTTTTAAAGCATCATAGGTTATCTTATTTAAAACAGAAAACTTTCTTATTTTAGGTTCCTTTATAAACAGCTTAAGCCACTAAGGTTTAAAAGCTGAGCTGACAATTTTTAAAGACCCCTTTTGAGGTTGTATGTCATTTTTAGGGCACTGAATACTTCCTATCACAAACTTGATCAGTCTAAGGCAGCTGTCTTGATAGCCTCCTCAGCTACCAGACAGAATCATATAATATACAATCTCAAGACAAGGGGAGTCAATGAGAATAACAGCCCAAAGTACACTAAAAATATTTATGGAGTTTGTACTTTAACATTAGTAAAATAGACATTTGTTTTTACAGTCATCAATTTGGAAGCCTTTGTCTTAAGGCAAAGCACTTAGAAAATGATCCTTGCTTTGGGAGAAATACCCTAGTGGGCTCAGATTTCTAATTTGCAAACTTTAGTTGACCTCAGTTCTTTGAATGACCTTAAATGTGAATCTTGAATACATCATTTTCAGTTGTATTAATTAGTTTTACTTACTTAAACAGTATATGCAAATTTATGTAAATCCATGTTCTTTTTTATGTAAAGTAATATAAATATGTGTGCCCTAGATTCCTTGAAAGGAACACAGTTTTAAGTTTCTTTATTTTAAAGAAATTTTCACTTTGCTCTTTCAGTAGTAGTGGGGAAAAAAATCACCTGTAATACGTTTAAGTAACCTTATAACAATTAATTGTAAGGCCTTCAAGTTACTTTCATAGGAGACATCTTTCATTCTTGTTTTCTCAATTTTAGGCTAGAATTTGATGCTCTGTTTTTATTAACTGGCTTTTATCTACTTCTTTGCTAGGGTTCCCTCAGACAGGATGAAGATATCAGAAAGTTCAACTAAAATTACAAAGTGTTAAGGACCTCATATTTCCTTATTATCAAGAATTTCTGTGGTTCTTTTTATTACTTTTCATAAAGTTGATCGATCTTTATTTGTATTATACCTATTAAACAAAATCTCTTCAAATAATTAAGAAAAAATGAGTTCAATGAGAATGTACAAGGAAGTACCTCACTAGACAAATACTGAGTTGAGTCTAATATTTGAAAATAGTGGTTTATGTAAATTATAGGAAAACTCTTTTTAATAACAAATATTTTATATTCTTATGACATATGGCACACTGAGAATAGTATCATACTAGGTGTTCAGGGTGTTCAATTGAATCTTAGTTGTAATGGTAATTAAAGTGTATACAACCTTATCTATAACTATGGGACATCACATTCTGATTAGGACAGAAACATGTGTTAAAAATACACATACACATACAAAGCATACAATGGGCCTATAGATATTTTCTATGTAATTAGTTTCAGTATGAAAATATATCAATTAAAAATAATATGCAAAATAGATTCAAGATTAACAACAATCTTCATTCATTAGGAATACTCAGGTGACATGTAGCTAATGACAATCTCTCTCTTGTTTTCTTCTGAAAACGTTTATCCTTTTCCATGTTACACTCTCAGCATTTAAATGGATATTTTCTTGTATCGGGACTTATGTACCAACTGCAAAGAATTTTGATTCTCTTTTTCTGCAGTTAATAATATTTTTAATATTGTTACATCACCAGCATCTATACTTGGATAGTTCCATTACAGTTTTTTCAGAAATGAATCACATTTTCCTAAAACATGATTAAATAATGTCTGTTTCCATCACTGTTCTTAACTGTGGGGAGGCTACTCTTATTGTTTTTCAATATTGAGAAATAAGCGAAAAGAAAGAGCAGCACATACTTTTAATGTCATACTGATATATTGTTCGATCGCACCAAAGGATTATTTAATTCTCTTAGGAGAATGTACCTGTGTTTGTTTTTGCTATTTATCTAGTAGATTAGAAGCCAGATACTGTGAAGTTACGTGTTAATTTTTAGATTTCTATCCAGCAGAAAATATAATCCCAAAAGTTATGGTTTTAATGCCTTATAGAGTATTAGTCTTCTATAAGCAACCTTATTTTAACATCCATATTTATATGAAATTCAGTCCTCAAAGTCTTTTGAAACCAGTTTTACCATTTTACTGGTTCTTTCATTCATTAATGCATTCAATAAAATATCCAACATGTATCCTTTCTATATTTGTATGAGAGTCAGTTTTAGCCCTTTGAAACTACACTTTGATTATTCAGTGCGCTATTTCCTTCTAAGCTGCCCCAAATTACAAATTTTTGAGTGCATTCATATAAGAATGAATTTTCTTTTTTTAAGAATGAATTTTCTTTTTTTAAAAAATTCAAATATTATAAACAAGTCTAAATCTAAAGCCTAAATAATGTTCCTTCCCCTCCTCTCTCAACCTGGCTCATGCTACTACACAAGATCGTTTCTCAGATGTAACCATTGTTATTATAATAGTTTAATGTGTATCCATTGCATTTTTCATGCATTTGCATATATCCATATGTGCCTATATCAACTTAAATTGTAGTAAACTGTGTGAAAATAGACTGCTCTACATGTCTTGAAGATCTTTCCATTTTATTCCTCATTCTTAATTGCTGCATAGTGTTCTATGGTAGGAAAATGCCATAACTTGTTTAAATATTCATTTATTAAGATGCCTTTAAGCTACTTCCAATATTTTACTATTATCAACAATGCTAGAATGAACATTCTTATAAACATTTTCCTGTCCATATTTAAAAATATATCCTTAGGATAAAAAATAAGAAGTGAAATTGCTAGATCATTTGCAATTTTGAATACAAAAATGTATTTTTAATTTACCCTGCAAACAAGCCCTTTTTTATTCCCATAAGTAGTTAGCAAAACCAATAAATATTTTAAAAAAGTATATAATATTTCCAAAATTCTTTTTTTTTTATTTATTATAGCTTATTATGGTGGTACAACCGTTCTGATTAAGTATATTGCCCATGCCCCTCCCAACCCCCCGAGACTGAGCCTCAAGGGTGTCCATTCCCCCAACAGTGCACATTGCACTCATCATGTAGGTAAACACCTGTCCCCTCCCCCACCCCAACACCCCGAGTCAGATCTTCAAGTATGTCCATTCCACTGACAGTTCGCTTCGCTCTCATCATGTAGATATTCTTTAATGAGAAAGTTCAATGGAGTAATATTTTTCATGGATAAGATCCTAAAATCACCAAGGAAGAGTTATAGAAAATAATTACCTCTAAAAATATATCTGATTTGTATATACAACACTATAGACATTTTTATCAGTTTCTAACTTTTTCTTAATCACTTTATTTTAAATATTGTGGCTATGATTTAATTCTGAAAAGAAAATCAAAGAAAGCACTTTTTAGATAGTTTTTTTCTTTCTTATAATAAACTTTGTCAGAAGCAGTATATCTTAATCTGTTTAGGCCACTATAACAAAGTAGCTTAGACTAGGTGGTTCATAAACAAGAGAAATTTTTTTCTCACAGTTTTGGACAGTATAAAGTTTAAGGTCAAGGCACTAGCAGATTCAGTATCTGGTAAGGGCCAATTTTCTGGTTTATAGATGATACCTTCTTATTGTGTTCTCACAAGATGCAAGAGGAAATCAGATCCATTGGGCCCGTTTTATAAGGACACTAATGTCATTCATGAGGGCTCCCCAGTTAGAATCTCCAGGGAAAGAACAGTGTGTGGCATACAGAAAATATTCAGTACTTATTTGTCAAAGGAATGGATTGCTGTTAATTGAATAATTCAACAAGTGGTTAGTCTATCAATGTCCTATGGATATTTGGAAAAGTGTGGAATCTCTGTGTTTTGATATACTACATATCCACCTACTGATGTAGACATCTCAATTGTGTTACTGCAATGTTGGATCTCCTTATTCCTTTTTCAGTTTATTTGATCTGTTGGTTTCTGACAGAGGTGTGCCAAAATATCTTGCTCAGGTTTTAAATTTGCTATTTTGTCAGCAGTTACTTTGGGAACTTTAATTTTTAAGATTGTTTTTGTTTTAGGTATATGAAAGTTTGTGACCATTGCATTGTTTTGGTATACTGCTATTTCTAAAGATATGAATTATGCTTCTTTATAGTACATATATAACATTTTGCCTTGAATTTGATTTTGGATTTTGTGTTTTGTTCTCTTTTCATTTAACCTGAGCAATTTTTATTTTAAACCATTAAAAATTTTAGTAAATACTGATAGTTATCTTTATCCTAGCTAATGCCTACTCTGGGCTTTCTACTTACCATGTCTTGTTGCTATTGTTTTAGTTTTCTTTCCTATTTTTGTTGGGTTGATTGAATGTTCTTTGTACTGATTTTCTATTTTAGTAGTTGAATGGTATGCCTTATTCTAATCTCTCATTATATATTCCTAAATACATAAAACTTATTTAAGCTTAAGTTTATGTTTCAAACATCAAATGTTAATGAGTATTCATAGCTATCCCCTAATAAGACAGAATTTATGGAATGCTTTTATTTGTTTTTTTCACCTACCCAATCCATAGTAGGTATTATCTTGGAATTTCATTTTATATTATTTGCTTTTTTGTTGTTGTTTATAATCAATATCTATTTATTTCTTATCTCTGGGCCTCAATTTCTTTATGACATTTTGCCAGCCATAATGTATTAATGGCTTAGTGTCTAAATTTATGGAGCTAAATCATAGGCATTAATTTAATGATCTCCTCTACTTTTTTTAAACATTTTTAAAAATTTTTTAATGTATGAATTCTCACTTTTTGAAATCTAAAAAATATGAGGCTTAAATAATTATGTAAAGCACATATTCTAAAAGAGGTCTAAGAGTAATGGCCAGAAATGTCACACAAAACCTACTGAATTGCAAACTTAATAGTCAAGCATTACAATCTCTACTTAAGGCAGACAGTTTTAAAGTTCATTTCTAGTCCAATTGCCATAGAAACTAAAATGGTTTATTTTTCCAATACACATCCCAATTTTTCTACATGCGTGGGTTTTTGTTGTTTGTTTGTTTTTGCTTTGCCTTAACTTTATTATTATGGGTTCACTCAACACAAAAAATCTCCTTAGATATTTCAAGCAGAAAGATAATTAGGATACAAAATTGTTAGAAGGCAAAAAGATGGGGTAGCATTACTCAGATCAGGAATGGTAGTAAACTATGAGTGCTACCAAGTCAACACTTGTCTGTGGCTGCAACGTCAGAAGTCTGCATTTAGCAGCAACAGGAGTCCACATTCATATGCCTTTGTGACTTTAAGAGTCCAAACTGGGCTTTCCTACTGCTGCTATTGGTATTGGAGATAAAAAAATATATACTTTCTGCCTTCTAATTTCACATAAGTGTCTCTCATTGACTGAACCTAAACCAGAACTCTGGTGGCAAAGGAATCTGAGAAACTGCAGCTTCTAGCTTCTAGATTCTGTACGTTGAAGAACAGAAAATGTCAGACATGATACTAAAACATCTGAAGAAAACTTTGCTCATCCAAAGATAAAGATATCTTTTTTCTTATCTCCTCCAGTTTATACTCCATTTCTTCTTTACAGCCATATTAAAGGCCACTGTTTTCATGAAGTCAAAGTTCATATCCCTAATAGGATGCAAACAATGTTTTTTAAACTCCTTATAGTGCCATGAATATCTCTTATTGTATTTAACATGTTCTTTGTATTATAGTAGTTTTGTAACATCTTATCTCTTCTTTCACTAGCCTGTGATTTAGTATGGAAAATCTTATACTAGATTTAGCATATGATTTTAAGGATAAAAAGTACGGATTCAAACTCTCCTTGTTTTCTACTGACTGATTTGAAATAGGTTTATATGAACTCATTGATGAATGCTCAGCTGGAAGAAAATGACTTTGTTTCTTTCTCTATTTCAAAACACAAATGAGATGCTCTTTTGACTAGAAATATCAGTGAAATAGTTTCCACTAAGCTTAAGTATCTCATAGCATGACATTCTGCTATGGTTTTATTATTGATAAAATCTATAAATGAGCAATAAACCAGAAATAAATCAAATAAAAATAATTTAGTAATTTAATAAATTTAGTAAAATAAATTTAATAATTTAGTAATTTATTAATCAAATCAAATAAAAATAATTTAGTAATTTAATAAATTTAGTAAAATAAATTTAATAATTTAATGCTTTTTTTGAGTAGTTCACAAGAAAAGGTTACATAGGAAGGATATAATGATATAAGTTTTGAAGTCAGAGAAATGAATAGGCTACCACATACGTTTAGCAATTCACTATAGCTTTCAGAGATCCATGTTCTATCTAAAATAAGAAAAACAATTAATTGAGAATTAAATGGAATAATATATACGATGACATTTTGCAAATTGTCTCACAATTCTTTGATTACTATCGTAACAATTATTATTATCTAACAATTATTCATATTTTTTGTATGTTCCAGGCACAGACAGAAGCATTTTACCATCATTACCTCATTTAGTCCTTACAACAACCTTATAATCTAAGTTCTATTAATATTCTCATTTTATAGATAAAGAAACAAATTTTAGAGTTCAAGTAATTTGTCCAAAGTTCCTTAGGACATTGGAGACAGAGCCATGGTAAAAATCACAATTCTCTCTGGAGCAGAAGTACTATCCCACGCATCAGAGTAAAACTGCTTTATCAAATAGCAGCAGAAGCCGTAAATAGTAAATTAATTGAAATGGGTTAAAATGGGAATCATAAAAGCTATTCCACATTTGTAAATGTAAAATATATGTATGTATCTTGCCAATATTTTAAGAGTTATGGATCATTTTCTTGACTAAAACACAAAGATATTATTCATCTACCATTTTCAGTTTTGATTTCTTTAATGTGAGGCAAGTAATTAGACAATTTTAGAATTATGGAAGTATAGAATTTCCCTTGTTCCAGTAGAACTTTCATAATGAAATGTTCTATATCTGTGCTGTTCAATTTGATCGCCATGAGTGCTATGTGGCTATCAATCACAGAGCAACTTAGGAACTGAATTTTTATTTTGATTTTATTCTAATTGATTTGAATTTGAAGAGATCCACATGAGGCTAGTGGCTATCATATTGAAGCTCTAGATCTGTATATTCCCAACTATTAATAATTTCTCTACACCCTACAAATAATTTATCATTTCATTTTTCACATATAAACTCAAAGTACTTTGGAGAGTTATGTGACTTATTAGGTTATTCCAAAACACTAGAATGGGTAAAAATACCAACCATTTTTACACTCTCTGTTTTTTTTTTTTTTTTTTTTTTCAGCTCATGCAATACTTAATATGTTTACTTAATTTCTGTAGAAAGTTCCAATAAAAGGTTGTGGAATAATGTTTCTGACTCTTGGAAAGGATACAACTCAACTGGTGGAAGTTGAAGTGCCCAAACATAGTAGAGGCAGTGCAATGGCTACAGAAATCGTGTGCTGTGAGTTTCTGTAGGCAACCTTTACAGGAGCAAGGAAGTGTGCCTGGTACTGAGTGAATGGAGATCCTGTAAAACAAGCTCCACTGTCTTATCACTCTTACTGTTGAGGAGACACCTTCAGCAAACATCAAATTAAAAACACAGATAGATGAAGTAATATAAAAGAACATAATATGGTAGTGTAAGTCATTTACACACAAAAACATGTAAATTCACATATGATAAAGTTAATAAAAAGTGTAAAATGGAGTAAAAATATTACAAAGAAGAAAAAATAATTGTAAAATTCCTTTAAAATAGCTGCTGTCTTAGTTATAGAAATCTCATTTGCAAACATATTACGTGAGCCATTCCCATTCTAAGTGAAGCCATGCTGATACGAAAGAGAAAAATCCTACTGATGTGCTTCATAAAAAATTCCCCAAAGCTGCCTGCTGAGTTGCTGTGAGGAAACGACTGGCTCAAAATGAATCCCAGGTAGCTCTTTCCCTCCATGCTGAAAGTGCCCTCTCTCAGTTACTACACCTGCAGAAACAGGTGTAGCCAGGTTATAAAAGGCAGCTTGATTGGTTATGTGCCAGATCAAAGTAGAGTGTATATTTGAAAATAGAAAAATGTCTGGAAAGTAGGAGGCTTAAACGAATGTGGCCGTGGGGGCCATAATAACAAATGTACTGACAATTTATGAATATTTTACTATAAATGCTCTCTTGTTCTTCTATTAAATAAGGAATTACGTAGTGCCAGACACCATACCACAATGCCCGATGCTTATTTATAATAACTTGCAAAAACTGAAATTCTCTGAAAAATGAGACTCAGGGATGTGTGTTTGCTAGAATGATCCTGTTTATTGTGGTAAGAAATGTTTATGTATCCATATAAAGGTGCACATATCCACTAAACATATATTTAAACAAAAAAAAATGATTTCATAAATATCAACACATTCACATGCAAGCACACCCACACACAATTAGAGAGCGGGGGGATTGTTTCTGGTGGTGCATTGCTTCTATTTTTCACCATTTAATATGTTTGATGAAGAGTAAGTCTCACAACTCTTAAGAAAGAGGAGTTGCTAACATTTGCTTGGGGCATAGCACAGACAGGCCGTCTTTAAGCTTCTCCGAACAGCTGCACTAATTATGTTGTGCTTTATATCTAGGCCAGCATACAAATAGGCCATAACAAGAGAAAGTCCTGAAGCACTTCTGTTCTAACACCTCTTCTCCATAGATACAAATCAAATCTGAATGTGAAATCTGCACAACCGAGAGCGTTATTTCATCTAATTAAAAGGAGCTGTATAGTGTTCATATTTATCTCAGGTGTTTGCTGGACTGATTCTGAAGTATGGAAGGTGAAAAAAATAATCTTTCCAAAACACTCAGGAAATAGATCATAATGCATTCAAAGAAAATACCATGGGCCATTACAATTTCAAAATTATCAGGCTCACCAAAACATTCTAAATGACTATGAGGGGACCTTTGAACATTACATGAGTTTTCCAATAATTAGAATGCGATTCAACCAGAATATTAATACATTTAGTAAAAAGTCTCCAAATACACAAAATATTTTTTATGAAATGCTACTCCATTTGTGCTTTTCTTGAAGGAGAGAAAAGATTGAATTTTTGAGACATGAGGAACCAATTCCCCAGGGCTGATAATGTCCAATTGGTACTTTACCATAAATAGCTTTCCATTTTGACTACTATTTAGAGAAATAACAAAAAAAAAATCATGAAGAAAGGGCAACGTTTTGATACTAAACCAAGAGCTAGAATTACCAAAAAAAGCAGAAACAAAAACCGAGGTTGAAACTCTGCTCTTACCTCATACTCCAGTGTCATGATCCAACTTCCTATAGTCTACCATTGTTGGTTTGCATGACAAACTCATTTAAATGAGATTTTTTTAAAAAAAATCTGTGTTTATCTAGCCAAAAGACAGACTAAGAAGCAGATAGAGATAAATGCCATCAAGAAAATACTTGGTTTGGTAAGCATTAATATAGATTGTAGAAAAATAATCCTCTCAAAATCATTAGTTAAATTTCCTTCCATTTCAAATCCTAGTTTCAGCAGTCTGGATTTTTAAAGATTTATTTTGTAGTTTTATGGAAAATATTACTATTTTTTAAAAGATTTATCAGAATAAATATATAGTCAAAAGCTGATTTTCTCTACACTTAGTGAAAATAATGCAACTATTTCCAATTACTGTTTTTAAATTATTTAACCTCCCAAGAAGTCTAACATGTATTTATCATCATTATAGACCATAACAACAACAATGACAAAAACACTCAGATTTACATTCTGTTCAAAGAAATTTCCCCAAGATTGGAGTCTCATTATTCATTTATTTTTGTTTTTTCTGTATTTTTTGTCTTGTTTTATTTTTTAATAGTAGAAGTCTTGTGGCTTGATAAATTACACATCAGAATAAGTTCCTGCCTATTGTTCAAGGGCTGGGAGGTTCATTTAAAAGATTTTGGTCTTTTAGTTTTTTTCTTTTTATTTATAGTTTTGTCCCTTTCATATGTTGATAGGAAAGCAAACACAGAACATTTTCCTCAATTTATGATATGTATTTGATGTCATTTAAAAATTTAATAGTGCTTCCTAGATTACTATATATGATTATATAATGATACTAAAGAAACGTGTTAATCTTGCCTATAAAAAAGAAAACAATTTTCCATTGGAAATAGTTTCCTATGTACTACAAAGCACAAATATGCACAGCCCTGAAGGTAAATATTATTTAGGTAAACAAATAAGCTTGAAGTAAAAGAATGGACACAAACGTTAAATGCAGTACTAATTTCGACACTAAGCTTTACTTTTTTATAGTCTTTTCAAACAATTAAGCATGCTATATTGCTAACATTTTTATCTTCTCCCTCCAGTATTATCTTTTAAAATACAATTTTTAAATATATCAAAATGTTTGTGTAGGAGGGGCAGGTATGTATTATGAAGGAGCTGTATGCTGATAATTCTGTAATAATGAACCAATGAATAAGGGATTTACTAATCTTAGAAGTAAACAAAAACAAAACAGTGTAAAGCACCGTTTTATTTTTTTAAAAAAGGAATGTTGTTGAAAAGAAATAATTTGTCTCATTAAAAATATTAATTATTACAAGAGTGGTTTGAATATGTCTAATATAATAGTTGTAGAGAAAGATCATCATCATTATGCTAATAATAACCACTAAAATAGTGGCAAATATGAATATAGGTGATTTAGTGGGAAACAAAGTCATTTATAGCCAAACTGAAATGAACTAATAAAGGTTTGATGGTTATTATTGAATTACAGGCCATTTATGAAATTGCAGAAATATGTTTCAGAATCTACACAGCATACTTCTTGTTCTAGCCATATATGTAATGACCCCACTTTTTCCTCTATAGTTTTCATTTTGAAGCCCTAGGGAGAAAGTGACAGAGCAGGAACCAGATGCCTCATTGACATTATGGAGTAGGCAAATTGCAGCTTGCAGCAATAGTTACAGTTGGGTTTATGCAGTTGTCATTTTAATTCAACAAATAGTAATCTATTTTTTATGTGCCTAGTACCATGCAGGACAAATTAAATTAGAATGGAAAAAGAAACACTGCAAATTACATATATATATATGAAATAGTCACAAACTCTGGGCTGCCATTTGGACATAAAACCTAATTTGTTGTTAGGATTTTTCTCCTTCTTGATGAAATAGGTCATTCTGGTTTCTATTACTGTTGGCTCACAGTGGTTGGCTTTGAAATAGCTAGAGACACTAACTCGGAGTTTGATTTCAAGAGGCTTCATAGGCTCAGTCTGCTTTTCAAAGTTTTGACTAATAATAGATTGACATTTTCTTATTTTTAAGTATAACCTGCTGTTATTGATTCAATCACCATTTAACAAATATTTTTCTTGTCCTGACTACCTGAGAGAGACCACACCAGGCACTGAGGTTGAGTTTTGAATGAATTAGATGTGATCCTGGATCCTGAGAGTTCTATATGTTTAATCTGATAATGTCTAATTTAAGGAAGGAAAATAATCCTCCTGATAAAATGTGTATTACTTTAAAATTTCATGATCATTTAAACACATAAACTGTAGGTAAGAAAGTTTGAGCTAGAAGACTTCTAAATTCTAAAAAAATTAGAATCTAAATTTGATATGAATATATAACATATACAATATATATGTTAGATATTGTGGAGAACACAATAATAAAATAACTATTCCCAGTTTATAAACCCTCATTTAATTCTAGTAAAAATTTGAAGTTTATAGATGTAGATATTGAGCCCAAAAACAATTTGAATTAAACCTGTAATTGCCATATGTAGAGGAACTTGGTAAAGCTTGTTTTTCTTTTTTTTTTTTTTTTCTCTCTCTTTCTATTTCTTTCTTTTTTTATGGCAAGTGAAGGAGACCAGGAAATTTCACCTCAAAATAGGACTCCTTGTTATAAAGAGTATTTTGAATTAAAGGCCCTTGGAGATCAGCAGACCTTGGAAGAGACTTTTCCTCTTTCTGCATAGAAAGCAGGCCCATCAAAAAGAACAATCAACTTCCCTTCCCCTCTGTTATATCAATATATTACAGGAAAGAAGATCAATAATGCAATCAGACCTAGCCCAAATCACTTTAAATATATTTGTCTCTCAGGTTAATTTAGTTTCCAAAGAGGATTATTTACAAGTCAGTCTGTTTCCCCTCATCCATTCATTCTCCCAAGTAGCTATTCATCCTCCCTAGTAACCATTTATTGCCCCTAAACAGAATTACCTATGTTCCCCATCTCTCCTGCCATTCTAAAATGAGGTTATATAAATTTCTGGACCCCACTGGGATATTGGGTGATCACTCTGTGATTTTCCCTATGTACATGGTACATAAATCTCTTTCTCTTATTAATTTGCCTTATGATGAGTTGATCTTTCAGCAAACTTTCCAAGGGTGAAGGGGAAGATTCCCCGAACCCCCATGATAGCCTCCAATCAAGGTCATTTTTAGTTCCCTCTTTCAGTAGCTCCTTTCTTTCAGCCAGTAACTGTCTTATTCCATTCAGTCTGCTATGCCATAAACTGAGTGGTTTTTAAACAACAAAAACTTTATTTCTCATAGTTCTAGAAGCTGGGAAGTCCAAGATCAAAGTGCCAGCACAATCAGGATCGGGTAAGGGCTGAGGGCTTGTTTCCCAGTTCACAGATGGCTTCTCTCTGTGTTCTCACATGATGGAAGGGGCCAAGGTTCTCTCTGAGGCTTCTTTTATAAGGGCACTAATTCCATTCATGAGGGTTCCACCCTCATGACCTAATCACCTCTCCAAAGGCCTGCCTTCTGATGCCACCATTTTGGTAATTAGGATTCAACAAGGGAAATTTGGAGATCATAAGAATTTTAGAGATCATTCAGATCATGGCAGTCCCCCAAACTGAGGCCCAGTATGCAAGATCTTGTGGGAATGAAGGAGAGTGTGTTTGGCATGTTTGAGGACTTGTCTATCAGTCCATGGCAGTATTCAAGTACCTCTTTTGCTTAATGCTCTGTGTACTCCTCCTTAATTGAACTTAAATATTACAATACTGGTGGGTAGCCCTGGGATAGGAACCTTTTTCTGTCTCATGAAAAGAAACTGAACATACAAAAAAACAAAACAAAACAGGTTTATTCTTTCTCCCCTTACTTTTTCAGTTCTTCTTTGTGCTCTGTAGCACTTCAGTGAGACTCAGGCTTGTATAATGACTGATCACAGTATGAGAATTGGTTGCCAGTGTCAAAAGACAAAATTATAACAATTTTAGTTTAAAGATCTAATTGGCTTTTATTAGCAATTCTAGAATTGGGCAACATCACCTTCTATATGATAGAGTGGCTTTTCAGATAAGCCGAGCAGAGGAGATTGTCTTATAGGCAGAAAATGTATGAAGAAGGCAGAAATAGGTAAGAAAAAGCAGATTGGTTAGCGTCAGATTAATTCAGGTTACTTTTCTTGTAAAGGTTGAAGCAGAGGGTACTTCTTTACCATGCCAATAAAGCTGGCCTATTTGGCTATCATCTCTTTTTCTCCTAATTTCTCATAAATTCAGGTGAGCAAAGTTTGTTGACATGAAACTTTAGTACGAGTGACTCCATTTTGGTTTGGTCTGTTGGGGCCCAGTGTAGGAGCTCTGTCCAAATCAGTGGCCTATAAAATGTTATTTAATACCAGCCTCTACAACAGTCATAGTGTCTGAGTTTTCTACAGATAGTATATGTTCCTTTGATATGTGATTTTTTTAATTAAAAATGTAGTTTATGATATACTTTTTACTGTCTTTCAAATGAATAACAATATCTATTGTTCTGTGACTTACTTGGCCAAATAATCATTCAGCCTTCATCTTCTAGTCCATTTTTCTGCTAGGCTAACAAAGAATAAGTCTGTTTTTCAGGATAAAACCGTTAACTGTAGTGGCATATATTTAAAAGAAATAAACACTCTAGTCTTCTAACTGAAGTGCATGCAACTTAGATTGTTTACCAAGATTTAGAGAAATAAGAAGAATTTCAAAACAGATATATTGCACATGGGAAAACATCTGCTTAGAAAAGAAAAATTGAATGGTAATATTATGACAGTGTTAAGGGGGTCTTACTGAAATTCTTGAGAAAAATTTCAGTAGGTAACAAAATTATCATTTATGCTCTCAAATCGTATTTATGCCTTCTACTTGTCAAGAATTAAATGTGCTTAAATTCAATTTTCTTCCCTCTCAGAGCTCACAATCTAGTGTAAGAATATGTTATATCTGCTGCATTTTATCTATACCTGCGTTTAAAGAGGCTCTGTGAGCACTGATTTGGGGCTACTGTCTCAGCCTGCAGACTATAATTAATGAGTTGACATGTGTTGTTTGTGCCTAAATAGCGTCCCTTCTCTTTTTCCTTTAAGGATACTGTTCGCAATTTTGTTATTTTTATTTTATTAATATTTTATTTATTTATTTATTTTGAGATAGGTTCTCACTCTGTCCCCTGGGCTAGAGTGTAATTGCATCATAATAGTTCACTGCAACCTCAAACCCCTGGCCTCAGGCAATCCTCCTACCTCAGCCCCACAAAATGCTAGGATTGCAGGTGTGAGTCATGGCACCTGGCCTCAATTTTCTTTTGGGGTAAACCCCTTCACCTACTACATGCAGTCTGTGAGGAATGTCAGTCAGGAATTGTTGCCTTGTTTGGACAAGAGATAAAATGAACACATTAAGTAACCAGTTAGTAAAAAAATACAGAAATGATGCATTATGGATATTGGCATAAAAATGAATAAAGCATCTTTGGAAAGAATCATGAGTATCTTCTATCAAAGTTTACTTCAAGAAGAGAAAACTGGGTGATCAGAGAACAAGGATAATTGAGGTACTTAATTTTTTTCTGTATAATATTTTGAACCATTTAAATATATCTAAAATATGTGTATATAACCTATTCAGAAAAATATTTTTTAAAAAGATATCAAAGTCAAAACAAATAAGCAAAAAAATAAAAATAAAAACATCATGAAGTTTTAAGAGAACACAATAGGTTCAAGACTATGTAAATATTAGATTGAACCATATGGAATTGTTGATAAATGATCATTTTCTTTTTAAACTGAAATTTCATATGGTTCAACTAAAAACTTTACTTTTATTTGAATAGGCCTAGGTATAAGGAGAAAGAATATAGTCAAGCAAATAATTGCTAGTTATTCTTACCAACTAGTTATAGCCCTGTGTTGTTTAGCTTTGCTGTTCCCAGTTTACTAAAGTCCACCTCTGTTTAACAATCTGGATCTTCCACCTCGAGCCTCATGGTGAACTAACATGGTTGGCCACCCTAAGTAATACAACTAGTAAAAGACAGAACCAGATTTCAGGCCCAGGTATTTCTGCCTTGAAATCCTATCTTTGTTCAATTAGGTCACCCTGCCTTGGGTCCAGTAGTGATATTGCAGATGTTTTGAATTCCAGACCCTATAATCCATTTCTACCTTATTGATCTTTGACAAATCACTTAAGCTTATATATACCTCAGTTTCCTCAACCTTAAAATTATTCTGCCTAACTTATATTTGTTGTAAAATTCAAATAAGAAAATGTATGTGGGAGGACTTTGTTAAATGTAAGACTTATTTAAATGTATACAGTTATTATTAGTTATCAGTTTTGTAATATATACTGAAAGAGCAGTGTAATTTGTGGGAAGAAATAACAAGTGTAGATAAAGGAAGAATAGTAAATTAAATGAGAATGTGAACAATGAATTTTATTTTTAACACATAACAGTAAATACCAAGGAAAAAGTACATCAAATATCCACCATTTATTTCTAAATAAACGACCCCATAATTATTCTGAAGGTATGCAAAGAAATTAATGAGAATAATATTTGTCTATTTGAATCAATATGCCTTTATTTTATGTAAAACATTGAATAAAAATGAACATTCTGAGTATAATCAAAGGCTTCACAAATTTTATCAAGTTAATTTGGCAGAAACAGATTTCAATAAAAGAACATTAACAAAGGCTTTTCACTTTTTCCCCTCACACCACATTTGGAATGATAAAAGTGAGAATATAAGCACAGCCGTTTTAAGATGAAATAAGACTTCCATTAGCAAAAGACCTGAACAAGTAGTCATTATACTTCCTCCCAGGCTCTTTCAACCAAAAAGCCAAAAAGACCAGTTAATCACTGAGCCTTAAGGGTGGGAGTCTGTGCTGGCCTGGACCAGGAGCAAGCCCCAGCTGCAGCCAGCCCCTCAGGTTAGAAAGCCCAGGAGTTAGCTATAATGTGTGCAGCTGCAACACTCGGGGCTACAGACTCAGCAACAAAACCCTTGGGAGATGCTTGCCTCTGTCTGGCCTTGGACTCAAAAGTAGCTTTCTCCATATTAATCACCTAGGAAGACCAGGGCAGCAGCGGCTATAGAGAACAAGGTGGCAGCAGCAGCAACAGTTACAGACCTATGTTGCTGCTCAAATATGTATGTTTACCAATGATCCAGTGGCTGTAACAACCTGCGTTTGCTGTACCCATCATTCCTGAAATGACATGAGCTGCTAATTAGGGGCTCCCTCTCTGGGTATAGTGCAAGTTTCTCCTAAGTTTGGGTGGTAACTCCAGTTATCCAGTGCTTCATTTGAATTCACAGAAGTGTTAGTAGCAGTGGCAATGGAGACAAACTTTCTGAATTTACAAAATATAATAAGTTTGGGTGCTGTAATAATAACAGCTAGCATTCTTTGAGTGCTTTCTATGAGCCATGCCCTCTTCTAAGCCCTTTGCGTGCAATACTCATTTAACCATATGGCAACAGTATAAAGTAGGGACATTGCTATTTCTATTCCTCAGATGAGGAAACTGAATGAGGCATAGGAAGATTAAATCAATTTATTCAAGGTCATGCATCTAGTAAACTGAGGAAAAAAGGTTTAAATCCATTTCATCCAGCTACAGAGACTTAACCACTACACCTCAGTGACTCTCTTTATATTTGAAAACAGGATAATGGTATGAAAATCACACCCACTATGTTGACAATGGAGAAATGGCTCCCTGATGGGAAAAATATTTCATGTGTGTGTCTCTCCATGTTGGTCATGCAATATTATCTTCCTTTACTGAAAGACTATTGAGTAAGCTGAATAAGCACTTGCTGAAGGCATATGCCAAAAATAGGGAACACAGTATCAATTTTTGAAATAATTTTTATATATATCTATTTAAAGTATCAAGTAAATATCCTGGCACACCTCAGAACCTTGTTGGACATTTACACGTGTATCATATAATCTTTCTATTTTAAATTATATGATGTGGGACTCCACCTTTTTTTCTAGTGTATATGGAGCCTAAATGTCTTAAATAAGATTTCATTGCTATAACTTGCTAAGCTGAAGTGTCTAGTGATTTTTCATAAGCATTAGGTATAACTATTTTTTTCTCCTTTAAATACCATCATTTCTATTTCAGAGGGACACTAGTTTTCTTTCCTAGGCTTTGATATTACTAGGAAAGGAATTTCTATTGTGTATCATTTGTCAAATTCAAGGAAAAAAATAACATGAACAAAAAATTTAACTGTCTATATTATTACATCTTTACTGTTTATGATATTTTCCCCCAATATAGAAACTTAATTAAGTAAAAAGAATGAACATAAAAGGCAATATCAGGGTTATAATGACTGCTTGGGAAAATCTGAGGGTTTTGCAAAAGCTGAGCCCAATAAACTCATATCAGCCAGTAACCCTCAGGAAATGTTCTACACTGAAGTCATTACTGCTCCTCAGAAAAATGCATGCTTTTGGATTTATTTCAAAATTATGGATTTGTTTTTATGGCTGATGTCATTTTAATTGCTACTGCAGAATATTTGTAGATAATGAATGTCAAATACATTGGCCAATCACATTGATCAAGTTGCCTTTCAAATTCCTTTTGACTTATAATCGTTTACTAGAATTCTTCATTAAAATTCAAAAGAAGGCAAAGAGTAATTAGATATGCTATTTGCTAAAATTCAACCCATAAAGAATCTATTATTTTCTGTTGGAAAAACAGAGCCTACTTAGTTGAATTCTACATCTTATTGACCTTAAAACTATTTTAAAAAACTTCATAATGTGTTTTTCCCCAGTTTTCCCTATTTATTAAAATATAATATAGACAGCTGAAAAACTGGTCTAAGTCTTTAGGAACCCATTTCAAATATTTGACATGTTAAATATTGTTAATTATCCTTCAATTGTCATGAACTTTTTAGTATTATTTTTCTGTCACATACAGAACAATTTGTTAAACATTTATTAAAAGTATATATGATGGCAAAAGTGATTAATATACAGACCAACCAATAATCCCATTAAGAATTCAACTTTTTATTCTTTAAGAATCATTAAAATAGAAAACTGATACCTGCTTACCCCTCCTGACTGCCATAATTCATGGTTCTCACTGCTTTGAGTTAACATGGAAATTTTCATACATGTATTGTTATTTTAAGTTTTTGCTTTTATATATCTGTCTGTGAAAGGAAAGATAAAGGTTGAGGTTTTAGATTTTTTTTTTTAATGCAGACTCAGTACCTAATATCATTCTTTGTACATAGTATATCTTTAAAATATATTTTATTTAAAGTGAGGGTCACTTTCCTGCTCTTACAGTATCTATTAAAATAAATGTTAATACTTCAGGTTTGGGATAGATTATTAAAATCAGTTGACAAGACCTTGTAAAATCTTGTTGTATTATATCAGATCTTTCTCTATCACAGTCATCTCAGGCTGAAGTAATATTTCTGTGTTTTCCACAGCCTCTCAGCTGCTACTAGACCACGTAGGAAAGACCAACAAGAGATGTTTTTGTCTAAGTCTGAATTGGTCTCAGTAAGCATTAATCCATTAGAATTGGTGATCCCCTACACCTGGCACCTGTGGAACCAGAATTTTCTACGAAATAGGATCCTAAAATTTTTATGCCCTTGTTTAATTTATAGTTCATCCCTAGAGAAATGGTATGCATATTAGGAAAAAGAAATTTGCCAAATATAGAATGAACCTCTTTCAAATTGTAATAAACTTATTCAAGAAAACCTTCCTTTAAAAAAGGAGTAGGTCAAATTCTAAATAGGGTTGAGTGACTTGGAATAAGAATGGATTACATAATGATCTGCTTTACATGGTTTTAAGAATCTTGACTTGAGAAACATTTCAGATGGTTTTATAAAACATGTATTTGTTTTTTCCCATAATAGTCATTTTTATGTGCACGGAAAAGGGGATTAAGGGTCAACTGGGGCAGTAAGAGCAACCAGGGATTGAATGAGGAAGAAAACCGAAGTGTGAGAAACAGCTGGAATATGCATTATGCTGGGGCAGCTCTTTGATCCAATCATTTGGCAAGGACTACACACCTCCTGAGAGGGAGAAAACAATTTAAGTGTATGTAGAAAGTACATAGCTCATCTGTCTCCAATCTACTTATGCAATTAGCCATGTATAATCTGTACACATGGTGTGAAATTAGGTGTATCCTAGTGGATAAGAAGAGACTCAATGATAGTTTTGTCTTTAAATGAAATTATTTAAAATATGTATATGATATAACATGAGAATACCTTTATGAATATATGTATACCTCTATGTCTACAATATTTTAACATATTTATGTTGCATTTATAAAAAAATATGTTATTTCTAATTTATTTCTTTAAACTAAAAGAAACAATTACAAAACAATATATGCTGTGATTAAAACTAAGTCTGATGCAAAATTTAGTGAAAACATTCTTACCAAAAGAAGGAGATAGAGGAGAAAAGAAAGAGGGAGGGAGGTAGAACAAGGAAAACAAAGGAGAAAGCCTTTCATGACAACGCTCCACCTGATTTTTCAACTTTGGTCCTACTTGTTATATTCTTAACCTACGATAAGAAAATTTAAACTCTAGGTCACTGCTCGTTTATTAATAATTACTTGGGCATTTGATAGTGTTTATTACTGAGGTTATGTAACACTAAGTTCTTTACCCTCTCTTTTTTTTCTCAATTACATGACTTTGTATAGATTTATAGAGAGACCTACATATATACTATCTATATTGTCAAATATTCACTAAGGAATATGTATCTATTTGATTCTTCTGAAAACCAGAAGGGACATAATCTGTATTATATTCATATACTATCTAATATGTCAATACCTAATACAATATCTGACATTCGGAATACACTCAAAGTATATGTTTTTACATGGAATAAAAGAATGGGTTTAAATTATTTTAAATGATTAAATATATCAGCCAGCTCTATTAAATTCTTACCACATTGCTACTCCAACACTAGGGCTCACATTTTTTTTTCCAGGCTTTGAATAGGAAGTTACAAAAATTACCTGGAAGATTTTTGGAGTCATTACATGAATTTATAAATGTCAGCATACAAATAGGAAAAGATTTTAGTAATGAGAGTTGCTGTCAAAAATGTTTGAGTGATTATCCTCATGTGACCCACCAGACCTCTGAGCTACTTTTAAAGGGATGGGTACTAACCCTCTGCTGATTTTGCTTGAGCAATACTGAGAGTAGCTTTCATGAATGAAAAGAAAGCTTGTTCTTAATGTGACCTCTTTTGTCTAGAGCCTTTGTTTATCTAGCTCTGTTTTGAAGCTGTATCTTTGCTGAGTTGCCAGTTGCCACTGACTGTGGCCATAGAATCTTCTGCTTTAGTCAAGGATGATACCACAGTTGAAAGGGCTATTTCTTCAGGGGCTACACAATTAGAAACTTTCAACTGGTCGGTGTCAATAAGCCAAGCCTCTCTGACAGCTGCCATTCATGAATCCATTTTCTGCAAATGGAAAATGTGGAATTTAAGAGACAATGCAGCCTTTATTATTTGTATTTAATTATGCTCTAGTGGGAAATAATATCTGTAGATTATTTCCCTTTAATGGCCAATTTTAGACATTTTGTAGCATACAACCTCAGATTGGCTTCCTGACAAAGTCTAATTTTGCTGCCTCAGGGTAAATGCTCAATTTTCCTAATATTAATTTAGACAGTTGCAGTTTTCCATCTAAATAGTCTCTATATGAAACTTAGGTAATAAACAAAGTTTAAAATAAATAATAAATGAATCTCTTAAGTCAATAACATTGATCCAGCACTCTCCTAAAATCAAATTGTGAAACAGTAATTTCTTTTGATTGGAATTATAGCACACAGCTAGTATACAAGAATGACATTTTACATTTTTGGTCAGTTAATGAATCTACAATTAATTTTAAGCTTTGGAGCATTTTCTACATTTGCTTTAATTGTACTTCAAGACTATATATTAATAAAGTATATACCCATTTATGCATTCCAATAAATACACAACTAAATAAATGTGCCAAAATCTAGGTAATTGCATGTCCTTAAAATGCCATGACTGCATTTTATGAGAAAATGAACTTTAAAATACTTTTTTGAAATATAACGCATTTCAACTTGCCAGAGACTGAACAGTTCCTAAGATTGAAGAGACTGAGGACATATTTTCTGTGGCTGGCATCTATAGTCAAAATATCTTAAGCTTCCAGTTGAAATAACAGAACAATGGTCATTCTTTTCCTTTTCTGTTTCACTTGAAAGCAAAGTTACAGCTTTTCTATCTTATAGAATTGTTTCCTGTGCAAAATGATATTAAAATGGTGTCTAGGGTTACTTTCCTGGAACTGATATATTCGTCTTTTCAGTAACCAGAATCCTTTCTTTTATAACTTTTCTGAGATTTGTGACAGAAGGATTGTGTTCATTAGCATTAAAATGAAGCTTTATGTCTTCATTACCAAGGCAGCTGCTGAGATTCCAAACTGTCAAGTCGTCTTATCTGATAGGAGCCCTGATTAACATACCTCCAAGAGTAACCCCCAGGGCAGCTTGGCCTCTAATAGCATTGGTGGCAAATGATCAGTAATGAACAGTTTGCTAAAGGACACTCAGAAAACCTTGTGGTATGGGGAAAGCTTAAGGACTGATATGGGTACTATGAGTGTCTGGGAACCTAGGTTCATCTCTTTTCACAATTCCTATTAATATGTAAGTGGTGCAATCTACCCAGCCCTCAGGTATATGCTCTACCTGAGGTGTGAGCGTCTACACACCCTATGACTATCCACCATCCCAGGCTTGAGGAAGACTTTGTCCAAGGTCTCTTACTAACTGCTTTATCTTGTTTTTTCCTTTCCCCCAAGACTTCTCTACTCCTAAAAGAAAGCAATGGACTTCATTTTTCCTTCTCTTTTAAAATTTTCTGTTTTCTGATCTGTGAAAAAAGGGTAAACTATTTAAAATACTTAGCAAGTCCTGTAGGTTCTTTTTTTTTTTTTTTGTCCAGAAGGTATCTACTCATTGCTGTCATCATTATCACACTATTCTTTTTATGCTTCTCCTTCTGGTTCTCATTTTCTTTCAAGTTCTCATTTAAGCTCTGAGCTCCGATTTACTTGCCCATCAACACCCTGGTCACATGTGCCCTGTCCTTCCTGTAGACTTCTAAAGCTTTTACTATTTGTAGCAATAAATGATTCTTATTATTTACTATCTTAAATTATTCATAAACACATCTTATCTTTCTCACTAAATTGAAACATCTCTGAGGGAAGGAAATATGCCAAATAAATTATCTGTCCTTGTATAGCACAGGACATGGTGACTCTCACAGAGTTAGCGCACAACTATTTTTGAAAAGTTGGCTGTTGAAATTTATCTTTGCAGTAGCAGGTTTCTGATCCTTTCTCAATTGGCATAAGCTCCATAGCTAGGAACCAATATCCCTTTAGAAGTCTTTGCCACCAAGTCTTTGCCACCAAGTCCTACTCATCTTTATCTAGTAGGAGAGCCTCGTTAAGAGGCATGAGTTTTGCCTTCTGTGCTGATGTTGGGGAGGAGAGTGGGTGACTCAGCCTCTAAAATTTGTTGATGGGTAACCACTGTGTACCCAGCTCTCTGTTGCCCTTGGTCCATAACAGTGCTCTTGTCTGTAAATATTTTTAAGTTTGGGTTTTCTGGAGATACGTCTGTTAGATCAATTATTTGTAATCAGTCAAGCACAGGTTCAGATGGCATTTGAGGAGGCAGGGTGGCAGGATTTAAGGTGGAGACTGCTCTCCACATTACATTTGGGTTGTCTAAAAGGATAGCCTGGTATTTGCATAATCTCCCAGAGGTTAGCCAGTATCCTTTTTGTTCCAGCAAGGGGAGTACACAGTAGGGGTGCGCACCATGGTGGTCTGGCCTAGGGTGATCTCTGCTTCTTGGCAAAGGTTGAAAGTGGCAGCAACAGCTGCCAGAAGGCAGGAAAGCCATGAGTGTATGACAACGTCTGGTTGTTTTGAATAGTGGGCAATAGATCTCTTAATATTTCTGAGGTCCTGGGTTAACACTCCTAAACTTATTCCTTGTCTCTCATGTACAAACAGATCAAAAAGTTTTCTCATGTCGAGGAGCCCCAGTGCCAAGGCAGTCAGTAACTTTCCCTTGATATCCAGAAAGGCCTTTGGCAATACCCAGTTCATTCTAAGGGTTCACTGTGTCTTCCCCTTAGGGCGTCGGACGCAGGTTTCACCATGAGTCCAAAGTTAGGAATCCAAACGCGGCAAAACCCAGCCATGCCTAAAAAGCCCCACAGCTGTGGTGCGTCTGGCTACTCTGGCAAGGGCTTTCCTTCAGTCAGGGAGCAGGGTTCTCTGTGCCTGCCAAAGCTCAAACCGAGGTATTTAGCTGAGGATTGTGAAATCTGGGCCTTTTTCTTGGATACCTTGTATCCCTGCTTGGCCAGAAACCTAATGTTAAGATGACGTTCTGATCAGATGCCTCCTTTTTTTGTGCCGGCAACTATCAATAGTATGTCATCAACATATTGCAGTGAGTTCAATCATTTCATAGGACATCCAGGAGATCTTTAACAAGCATTTCTCCAAAGATGGTAGGGGAGTTTTTAAGACCTTGGGGGAGAACAGTATTATAGCTTTGCCTTCATATCTGGGTGCTCCCATTCAAAACCAAACAATTCTTGTGACTGCCTTCAAGTATGTCTTCAGGGATAGGAGCAGGCTCAGAGGCTTCTGGTGGCAGCAGTGCAGCTTGCTAGAGGCCCCTTGATGTTTAGCCGTCTGGGGAGAAAATAACCTAGGCATTTAGTTTAATAAAAAGATCATGTCCCAGCAAAGGAATAAGACACTCAGATATAGTGGCCTGTGGGTTTCCAGTGTTTCCAGTGGGTTTGGCCCAGGTGAAATTCCAAGGGTTGGAAGAATGGTCTCATCAAAGTTTCTCTTGTGAACCCAGGCACCTTTATAGTCTCTGAGGAAAGTTTAGACAACTGGGTGTTTACTACCAAAGAAGTGGTGCCAGTATCTACCAAAAAGTCCAAAATTTGATTTCTCACTGTCACAAAGACCCGCAGCTCCACGTGGGAAATATGGAGGGTGTTGTTTGGGCTGAGATAGCCCCTGGTTCCATCATTCCTGGTCCCCACCCTCAATATCCTCAACTGCATACCAGCCGGTAGATCAGGCATCTGGGGAACAGGAAGGGAACTCTTCCCAGCATGAGCCTTCCTAAGGTATGGATAATCTTTTTCCCAGTGCCACCCATGTTGACAATAGGCACATTGGTGGGGACCGGCAGTGAGATGTCCCTTTTTGTTGGAGGTCTAGGGCCTTGCTTTGGATGGGTGCCTGAGAAGGGTCCATGCCGTGGTCCTGGAATTCCCTGAGTCAAGGCAGCAGTGAGAAAACTAGCCTGTGGTCACATCTTCTGTTGTTCTTTCTTCTTTCTTACCTCATCTCAATCAGTAAACGCCTTGAAGGGAGCCTCCACTGACTGAGGCACAGATATGCCCAAAGCCCCATTCATCTTTTGCAATTTCCTTCAAATGTCAGAAACACTTTGATAAAGGTCATATTTATCATTTTTCAATTTTCTAGGGCTTTTGGGTTGATGTTGGTCTATTGCCTAAACACCTCAAAATTCACTCCAGGAATTCTGAGGGGCTTTCATTAGGCCACTACCTGACTTCCTGGACTTTATTAAGACTCCTCTGTTTGGGCCCTCCTTTGCAGAGGCCAGCCAAGATGCAAGCTCAGCAATGCTCAAGCTTGGGTCTATCTCCATTGTTTACATTCTATTGTGGGTCTGAAGTAGCCACACAACCTGAGTGTCTGCTCTTACCAGGTTGCCAGGGGAGTTCGGCATGCATGTGGTTAGCTGCTGGTCTGGCCTTATCTAAAACCATTTTCCATTCCTCTGAAGTTAAGGAAGTCTTGAACACATTCTGAACATCTGCCTAAGTAGGACTGTGGGTTGCAAATATGGAGGAAAACATGTTTTTCAACAGTTTTGGGTCATCCTGGTATGTGGGCATGTTACTTTTCCAACTGAACAAATTAGAGGTAGAAAATGGAGAGTGGCCCTAAATAAACTCCACAGGTTGACCTGTGGCAGTCTCATGCCTCCTATAGGTATCTTCTGAAGAGGGAATTGCTCTCCTGGAGATATAGGGGCACCCTGGCAGAATTTCTCTGCCAAGGGGAGACTATCCCTGTTGCTCCTGGTTCCTGACCCTGTGGAGGTGAGGACCTTGGTTCAGGTGCTGGTAGAGCTGCCCTGGCTTCCCCATAAGGTGGGGGAGGAGGAGCCGTCAGCTCATTTAACTGGATGATCAGAGTATCACTATCTTTTTCCTATGGCTCAGTCCAGACAGACTTTTTCTCATTACTAACCTGCTGAACCATAATTTTATATTTTTTCTGCATCAGCCTGTTCTGCAAAAGCAGCATAAAACACTATACATAGGGGATTTCATCCCATTTTTCTTCCGTCTTGCAGAACAGGTCTAACTGCAAGATAGTGTTATAATTAAGGGAACCATTCACTGGCCGCATTCTCCTAAATCCACCAGTATTAGGGCCAGACCATATTGCAAACACAAACAAACAAACTTTTCTTTTTTTTTTTTTTTGGTTCATGGAATGATAGGTAAAAGCCTCCTAATTTTGCAAAATGCAGCCAAATGGGCTACTTGAGGGAATCAAACCAGCAGTTCCCATTCCAGCCAAGACAAAAATATATATAGCACATACATGTAACAAAGAAACAGAAAGCAGACAGAACGAATTTCTCTAGTAAAGCAGAGTGAAGTGAGCACTTTTTCTGGAGTTTCTCACATAGAACTAGACACAATGAGAGAGAGATTTAAAAAAGCCCTTTCAAATCGGAATTTCAGATCTCAAAAAACAATCTCTGGAGCTGTTCCCTTTATTCTTCATCCAGGATGGGAAGAACTCTCCCTTAAGTAAGACTATTCCTATGAGCTGGGGAGATTGAACGAGATCTACCAAGAGACCACAAGACCTCCGAAGAGGCCAAAGAATCAGGACAAAGGAAAACGATGCTGGTTGCACTGAGAGCACTCACCATAAATTTCTCCTAATTACAGAAACTCTTTCTCTACTGCAGGCAGACTTTGTTTCATAGGTCAGCAATGCTCCACCAGCAGAGAAGGCACTGGGGACAGCTCTTAATTCAAAAGGACTAAGCAGGCTGGGTGCAATCGCTTCCTCCTGTAATCCTAGCACTCTGGGAGGCCGAAGCAGGAGGATGGCTTGAGCTCAGGAGTTTAAGACCAGCCTGAGCAAGAGCGAGACTTCGTCTCTACTAAAAAAATACAAAGAAATTATCCAGACAACTAAAATATATAGAAAAAATTAGCCAGGCATGGTGGAGCACGCCTGGTAGTCCCAGCTACTTGGGAGACTGAGGCAGGATTGCTTGAGCCCAGGAGTTTTAGGTTGCTGTGAGCTAGACTGACACCATGGCACTCTAGCCTGGGCAACAGAGTGAGAGTCTGTCTCAAAAAAAAAGACTAAGCAGCCACTTGTGCTGATCTCTGGGCCCACTGCACCAGTGAAGGGATGCCAAATACTGGGCAAGTGCCCATGAGCGGCTTAAACTCCTGGTTGGCTCACCAGAGTTTGTTATAGGACCAACAGAGTCGTTTGCCTGCTGAGCAGTAACAGACCAATACACTGAAACAGCAGGAGTTGCAGCGGAGAAAGAATTTAATAATCACTGGGCAGCCAAACAAGGAGATGGGAGGGACCCCTCAAATCAACCTCCCCAAAATGTTCTAGGCTGGGGTTTTTAAGGGAATTTTGGTGGAAAAGGGGCTAGGGAATTGTCATAACTGATCGACTAGGTCGAGGCGGGGCGGGGAGTGAAATGATAAGGATGTAGAAACTGCATTCTTGCCCTAAGTCAGCTCCTCAGAAGTCACTGGACTGGCTGGCTATCAGTGGGCCCACTGGGATGCAGGGTCAGAAAAATATCTTAGAAAACAGTCTTAAGTTTCTTAACATTGAAGATGTTATCTACAGGAGCAATTAAGGGAAGTTATAGGACTTTGTGACAAAAGTCTATGTGACTCTTAAGCAGTAAATAGCTGTAAGGGAGTGAAAGAGCTGGCTAATGCTTAGCTGTGCTTTCTCAAGGCTCATGCCCTTGCTAAACTCCCAGGAACTTGGTTTTAATTAATTTTATAAGGACAATTTCAGAAAGAAAATGTTTGTGAAAAGAAAAAAGAAAACAACGAGAAAAGAAAAAAAAAAAATCCTGAATACCATCTCACTACAAAAGTTGAGGTAAAATACCTAAAAGTGATATGACGCAGAATAATGTCACTATAAACAGTGAAAATACCCCAAAAAAGGCATCTGCATAAAACAGATAAAAATTGTAATCTAGTATTTCTTATTCATCCAAAGAAATTAAGAAAGGTATTGTATTTATTTTCTAGGGCTGCCACAACTAAGTAGCTCAGACTGGTGTCTTGAAACAACACAAATTTTTTTCTCATGATTTTGAAGACTAGAAGTCCAGCATCAAGGTAGCATCAGGGCCATGATCCTTCTGAAGACTCAAGGGAGAAATTCTTTATTTGGTGGTTGCTGGCTATTCTCGGCTTGTAGACACTTGTCATTATAGTCTCTGTCTCAATCTTTCCATCTCCTTTTTCCTGTGTGTCTCTGTATGTTCTGTCTTCACATAGTATTCTCCTCTGTGTGTGTGTGTGTGTCTGTGTCCAAGTATACTTCTCTTTGTAAGGACATCGGTCATTGGATTAGGAACCATACTAATTCAGTGTGACTTAATTTTAACTTAATTGTATCTTCAAAGATTCTATTCCCAATTAAGGGCACATTCACAAATAACAGAGGTTAGGATTTTAACATATTTTTAGGGAAGACACTTCAAACCACAACAGGTATATAAAACATGAATATGTGAGGATAATTATATTAATTGCAATTATAAAAACCAGAAAAAAGGTAACACAATTCAGAAAGAATTAGAAATTAAGGAAAACCAGTTACCCTGGAAATAAAGACTAAATAAGAAGAAACAATGGGTAGAATAAACACCGCAGATTATATCTTGAGATCTATCAGGTAAAAATAAAAAAGGAAAACAAATAAAAATAAATAAAAGATTAATTTCAAAAGGTGTGAAAGTGCATGGCAGTACTAAAGATAGACAATGAAGATACAAAATACTGATAAAAGGAGTCCCTGAAAAAGAGAACAAAATCAACTAAGTAAAAGAAATTCTAAAAATTATACCTAAAATAACCATTTCTAAAATTAAAAAAAAATAAATACCTATGGCTTCTTGGAGAAATTGTTAGTTTTAGGTCTGAGGAAGAAAATAAACAAGATGAGCCAGGGAAAGTGTGATACTAGACATTAGGAAGCTTTCAAATGCTACTAATGTCAGCTCAAAAGGACTCAGGGTAAAACTTGAAGAGGCTGCACTGGCCAGTGATAGGGAAATTTGAACTTCAATGATGATAATAACCACAATGAACTGAGACTCATCAAATATATTTAAATTTATGAGTTCATAATAATTAGCCAAAATTGAGGAATGATAGAGAGCCAATTCATTACCCTGAAAACTAGTAATTGCAGTGGAGAATCAGGTTTTATTCTACCTTTTCTATATCAACTGTGCCCTGGATAGCCAGATAATAAACGAGGGAAGCATCTGCTTATAAAAGATTGTAGCTCACAAATGAAAAAGAAACTATAGAATTAAAATATCACCATTTTGCAATCCCTAATAAAATAATGGATCTAGGCATTAACCATTAACAGCTATAAACACCTCAAAAAGAGAGGCAATCAATATATGCTTCCTGTTGAAAAACACCATATTATCTATCCAGTCCTATCAAAGGACTAGAAACTGAGTCTTAACCTGTTTCTAGATTGAGCTGCCATTTACAGGAAATGATAAGGACAGAGAAACATGTTGAAAGTATCAATGGTATCTAATCAGCAAAATCCAGAAAGTCTAAGATCTGGACCCCTCAATAGATAAATAGATAAATGGTTAGCTTTCTACGGTAAGGACAAGAAAGAGAAGAAA